>CM067221.1:97136913-97736913 GCA_034190945.1 Octodonta nipae
GGAATTATAACTTTACACCACCAAATCATATTATATGCATCAAATTAACATGTGAAATCATGAGATCTTACTCATCCAAAAATTGCGTACTGTGCTAATTCTTTCTTGAAATGTCTAGGTATAAAAACATAATGCTAGGGAAATGGGACGGAGGCATAATATAGTTACATGTTCGCAACATACCAACACAATTTTTATTGAAAGAATGTTTTTAAACATTTCACTCTCAAATAGGTCCACCCAAATCAACATGTATTAAAAGAATATTTACAATAGGAGTACCCTATATTGAACGCTTTGAAATTACAAAGCAGCCGCCTTGATTCTCAAACTGTCAATAATTTTTTTAATAATTTAATTTCTCAGTAAAACGATTTTTCCCAAAGATAAGACCCTCACCAATCGATTTCTATCCATCGAAACTCCCAAATGGGGAAATTTCCTCAAAATCGTTACAGCCGTTTCCAGAACTCAATTACTCAATTATATATATATATATATATATATATATATATATATATATATACAAACATTGCCGTATTATACTATTAGATACGTAAAAATGAACTCTTATAGATTGAGTAAATAATTTGATTATTGAGGGAAAGACATTCCATATTGGAGGGTATTGAAATGTGTTTTTAGTTTTTATATGAAATATGGTCCCTCAAATACAAATAATTCCCTACATTTTTCCCTAAAAATATATAAAGCTAATTCCATAAGATATTTCAGTACCTAAAATATTTTATTTCCCTAAGATATTATGTATTCTATTTCCTAATATTTCCTATCCTATTTAGTTTTCTTCTCTTTCTTCTCTTCACCGTTGCTTCGTCTTCTTGTAGTAGCGCTTGCCGTGGTCTTTTCATCTTGTATCTCACATGTTCGTTGTAATTGGTTGCCTCTCTCATCTGGGGGTTCCTATGCTGTTCATCCTGGCTTCGGTTTTCTTGGCTCGCTTCATTATTTTCTCTTGATTCTGGTCATCTTCTTAGTTGTTCCTCAGATACCATGGTGCGTACGTCATCCTCTTTAGTGCGTTGTTTTGTACTGTCTCTAATTTCCTGATGTGCGTTGCTGCCGCTTGCCCCAGATGCTAGCTCCATATGTGCTGATTGACTTCACTGACGCTTCGTAGATATTCCTCTTCGTCCTCAGTTGTAGTCTGCTTCCTCTTCCTATCATCGGGTTGAGTTGGCTGATCTTTGAGTTGGCTTTCTTCACTGTATCTCTTGAATGTTTCTCCCACGTGAGTTTCCTGTCTATGTGTATTCACAGACATTTGACGTCTTCACTCCATTCTATGTGATTTCTCCCTACAGTTAGTCTTGTGGTTGGTTGGTCCAACATCTTGATTTTCCATTTCTTCGCCCATTTCCCTCGTTCTCGTTTTCTTGTTGTAGGTAATTTACCGCTTGGTCCACTTTCCTTGTTGCAGCTTTTGCTGTATCGTCCGCATAGATGTATGTCCTTGTGTGCCTTGATCTTCTTGGTATGTCACTGGTGTATAAGCTGTTCAGTAGTATTGCCGATCGCTGTGGTGTTCCTCCTCGTAAGCTCCTCTCGGTCGATGTGAGGTCGTTGATCCTGATGCTGAATGTCCGTCCTGTTGTATTATATTAAAGAATTGTTGAATTGTCGGAAGAAATTAATTGGAATTAGTGTCCAACCGAAGGCGAAAGTCGAAGCCAATTGTACGGCCTTAGCGCTAACCTTCGACCGAAGCCTAAGGCTAACGGAGAAGATTTAAGTTCAAAAAGAAATTCAACAATACATGTTTAAAGGCATATAAATCTCCATGCAAAATATATAGGAAATATTTGGTATTATGAATGATAGTAGAAAACAAATTTATTAATAAGATTTTATATATTTCATTAAAAAATTAAATAAAGTACCTAATAATGTACACATTGCAATTTAGATCTAGGTTCTTCTTCAATTGCTCCATCTCTCATGCTTCCACGAAAACATTGCGTTTCTAATTTTATTTTTAATTTTTCAGTGCATACATAAGAGGCGTTTTTGGCCCTTTCATTCTCTGCACATGTCCATACCACATAATTTGTCTACTTTGTATTCTATCCGTATCCTGTTACATATTGACCGTTACATATATTCAAAACTTCAGTTACTTTTTAACCGACTTTAAAAAAAAGAAAAAGGTTCTCAATTTGTCTGTATCTGTTTTCTTTTATGTTTGTTCAGCGATTACAGCAAACGGCTCAAGGAATTTCGACCGTTTATACTGGATCCTATTCCGCGGGATCCCGAAGTGGTCCCATATTTTTTTCAATAACATAGCTTGTATCGTTTTTTAGAAAATCGGGCGAAACCTTTTTACATACTTTTTTATACAGTAACTTTGATGGAGTTGCTGGTATTAAAAATATGGAAATGTTTCTGTTCTGAACTTTAAAAGAAATTGGGAGACCGAAGTGGTCCTACAATTTTTTTCAAAAACATAGGTTTTACCTTTCATTAGAAATTCTTGTAAACGTTATTTTACCGACTTTCTTATATATTAAGTAAGCTTTGGTGGAGGTGCTGGTATAAAAATGTGAAAATGTTTCTGTTCGAAACTTGGTGTAAATTGAAAAGAAATAGAATTAATCAAAATAAATGTCAGGTAATCAACTACAAGGTGAAGATTTACGCTTAGTCTGTATATACAGTGTGTCTTCATAAATCAAGCAATATTTTTTTATTAACAACAAGAGAAACAGAAATTCTCATGAACAGATTTGCATGATCTAAAACGTATACTGTACTGAGTCTATATGCACTTTTTTAACTGTAGGCGAAGTTTATCAACAAATGGAAATTTTGCTTAATAGTGAAGTATTTTTGTTAATATCTAAAATTGTTATCAAATAGAAGTAATTAGAATAAAAAACTGCATCGAATTATGTCATTGCACTAAAAACTGTATAATGATTGTTTATGTAACTTTTCCTATTTTTTACTAGGTTTCAAAAAAATATATCAATTTTGTTTAAAACATTTAGTTTTTTACAATATCTCAAATTGTAATCAAACAAAGTTCATTAGAACTGAAAATTGAATGCAATTATGCTGTATAACTAAAAATTGTAATAAATTGAAAGTAGATTGGAATTAAATAGAAAAAAATGTCAACTAATTAAACATCAAAATGAAGGTTTTCAGTTGGTTTCTATATACAGTTTTTCTTCATAAGTTGGATTCATACGTTCGTATCAATATTATTTAGAGAAAAAGTTATTCTTTATAAAATGATTTGCATGGTCAGAAAAGTACACTGTAATCACTATGTGTCACTTTTACAGCGGCATAGTTATTACCCACATAGCGTTAAATATTACAAAAACATCACGAGAATGTCACAAACTCTGTGTAGTATTGTTAAGAATATTACTGTCAGATTGCAGAAATATTAAATGTCCGCTTGTATGTAATCAAAGTGATTATGCCAATTTTATTCCAGCTGTATTAATACGAAATTCCTGAGATATTAAATAATACTGTTTATCGCCAGTACTTGAGATGTTTCTGCAGTATGTTTTACTATGTAATTATGAGACTTTTTCATCTTTGAAGAGAATATGACTGGTGGGAGATTTTTGGAGTTTCTTCAAAACGATACACACTATCGCGATCCACTTTAAATCAAGATGCCCTAGGTAGAAGAGACACTCTTAAGTGAGTCACATCGCTGGATTGAAAACCACCCCTCTATTTTTTCTTGTAGGTATAACTAATTAGTAAAGTATACGTAAGTCGATCTGCCAATTTAGAAGATTTATGGGCTTTTCTGTAGCATCAGAAAATAATTTTGAAAACACTGATTATGTGAATATATTGGAAACAGTTCTCTGATAATTGTTATCTAATATTTGATTGGTGCCACTGGTTCTATTCGAGGTAATATATTTTATTAAAACATTAAAAAATTCGTAATGTCTTATTTTAAATTCTTGAATCACATAAGTAATATACGCCAGTCTGTACTCATCCTTTACGTTCAAACTCATATATAATATAATTCATTATATAATTAATCACTACCATTTCATTTAAGAACATAGAAATTGTTTCAATAAGTAGGTATATTGAAGTAGTTATTCATATATTTACAATCACTAAACATTTCCTCAAAAAATGGGAACCAAACTGTTGCCTTAGAAAATTCGAATAGGAGGTTGCAGATCTATACACACAAAAATCAAATGACACTGGATTTTAACACAAAAATTCTAATATATTTTATGACATTAACCAGTAATTTCAAATATGAGATCATCCATCTATGGAGTTATTAGTTACAGATAGGAATATTGGCGGCTAGGTGGCGAGACAAAACATTTGTTTAATTCAATCAAGTACCTTTGATGTTTAATGTCTTACTATATGTATTTCTGGTTTGCTATGAATAATTTGATTATTGTGAGTAAAAAAATAATAATTGAAACAATATATATTTCATTGCCCTCTCAGATACCAAACCCCTCTTTTATATGTCTTGTAGGTATAGACTATAGATTCAACCCATTTTCAAATGGAAAAGATTAGACAAAAATAAGAATATTATTTGACTTATATATTTTTAAAGTTGTAATGAATGGTTTGCCGAAGGTTGGTTGAAGAATGCGGACTGGAATTAGTCTATATATTTTGTAATACATAAAAATGTTGCTATTTCTATTTGAAACAACTCAATTTTAATACGTTAATTAGAAACAAAAAACTGAGATAATTATTAAAACTTCGAGCAACAGATTATGAAGAAGAAGCTAGTAACAACACGTGGTCCATAAAGATGGTTACAATTTTTCGTTAAATTCAATACCCAACTAAAAGAACATATTTCATAAAAAAAATATTGATCCGAACAATGCCTACTAACTGTAGTCGTTTTTTAACATATTGTTGGAAAGCTTATACATCGTAGATAATTACAACTTACACCATTTCCAAGTTTTTAAATCACAAAATTTGCAAAATCTAGATTTCTAAAGAGTTACCTTTGCCGCAGTAAAGGGTAATATTTAATATTTTCATCCATTTTAAAAATCTTACACTTTGAAATAATTAGTCATTTAGATAGTTACTTGCACCTTTCAGGTGATTCTGAAGTAGTCCTGCCATGTATTATTAAAGAGATTCTAAATCATAGTTTATGTTGCCAGTTTTCTAAATTTAAGAACTACAGATTTGGAAAAATATGGGGGTTGTTTGCATTCGTTACAATAATTTGAAAATAATCGTGTTATATATCGTTGAAGAGCTTCTAAATCGTGGATGAGGTTGTCAGTTTTGAAAATTAACAAATCACATAATTTGGATAAACATCATAATTGGGGGGTGGTTTGCATCCCATCCAAAAACTTGAATGCAAACGTGTAATATCCCGTTGAAAATCTCGTAAATAGTAGATGAGGCAGGCAGTTTTGAAAATGAAAAATTACATAATTTAGAAAAACTTTTAAATTGAGGGGGTTGTTTGCACCCCTTCCAGTAATTGGAATGTGGTCGTGTAACATACCGTTGGAAAGCTCGTACATCGTAGATCATGCTGGTATTTTTCAAAATTTATAAATCATAAAATTTGAAAAAACTGCATAATTGGGGGGTGGTTTGCATCCCTTCCAAAAATTTGAGATAAGAACGTTCGAAAGTCATTTATTGATAGCCTAACTTATTGTCATATTGTTAACTGTACTGATATTTAATTTAGATAGAAATTTTTGGAATTGTAATGTTTGCGAAAATTTGTCTTAAAAATTTCCAGATTTAGTAATTATTTATATTTAGTTTTAGTAAATATTTATATTTACAATGTCGTACTTAAAAATATATATACCTAAGCAAGTATGCCCAGTAATATGAAGAAAATGATGTTTTGATGATGATGTGTTTGTATGCTAAACATAGGCCTTGGTTAGTTGTTTATGAACTTAACCAGAAGAATGTTCTTTATGAAGATAAAAAAGAGTTCAGTGTTTTAAATAAAGGTTTCGCGTTAAGGTAGAAAAAAGTGTGTTTTAGAAGTAGTTTGTTAACTTATTTGTATAAAGTATTTAGGTAGATAAATAGACAAATAGTATATAGTTAGTTATCAAGAAATTTAGATAAACAGTACATGTTACCCACATTACAACAGCTGTGCAACATACATCTCTTTGGTTTTAATGAACAATATTACAGTTTTTGTTGCTGAATGGTTTTGTTGTTTAATATACAACTGTTAGTCATTTATCCAAAAGTAATTAACTTTTACTTCGCCTTCGATTTATTGAGCGCTCTTGGCTCTGGAGATTGGGGGAAAATTGGTAACAAATACAAATGAAATTTGCAACTACTTCAACAACCACTTTGCAGCAAAACCTTACAGAATAAGTGAAAGTACCAATGTTGTGTCGGGAAACTACGGAGATATAGACTACATGACAAATTCTATAAAAAAGTCGATGCTCATCTTTCCAGCATGCCAGTCAAGTATCTACAGTATTATAATGGATTTAAAGCCTTCTAATTCAACTGGAATTGATGAAATTTCTTCTAATATACTTAAATCGGTTGGAAAATATATTGCTTTACCACTAGCTCACTTAATTAACTTGTCAATACAGAATTCCTTTTTTCCAGTAAAGGTAATACCTACCTTTACTTAAAATGGTGATTATCAGTGTGTGGAAAATTATCGTCCAATCTCCTTGTTAAGAACAGTGTCAAAAGTTCTAGAGAAAACAATATATAACAGTATGAGATCTTGAGCAACTGTCAACATGGTTTTCGGAAAAATAAAAGCACCCAATCAGGAATTTGTCAATTCATAGAAAAATTGTATAAAGCTTTAGATAACGAGAAAAAATGTTAGGCCCTTTTCATGGATCTCAGTAAAGCGTTCGATCTGATAAACTATAAGATCCTCATGAGAAAGCTCGACAGAATCGGTATGCGAGGGAAAATAAATGACTGGATTAGATCCTATCTTTCAACAGAAAACAACTAGTATACGTCGACGATACTTACTCTGAAAAAAAGGATATATCTCTTGGAGTTCCTCAGGGATCAATTCTGGGACCTCTTCTTTTCTAATATATGTGAATGATCTCCCCGAAATTGCTGGTGTGGCAAAAATTATCTAACGATGTATGCAGCTGATAACGCATACTTGTGTTGTAATAAGAATCTAAATCATGGATTAATCGAAATCCAAAAAAGCATTTACACTTTTGACGAATGGTTCACGAAGAACAGATTGATTCTTAAAAGTTCGAAAACAGTGTTTATTAATTATACTCCTAGGCATTCTACTTCGCGTTGGGGGAAAATCTATATCTCAGGTATCATTCACTAAATTTTTAGGGGTATATATTGATGGTGGGCTAAGTTGGAATATCCATATTGACTATCTCTGCAAAACAATCGCTTCCTTATGTTTTATTCTTTATAGACTAAAACCTATATGTGATAAGTTCACACTTCTGTCTTTCTATCACTCACATCTAGTTTCTACTACAGTGAACCGAATATTCGTTTTGCAGAAGAAAGCCGTACGTCACATTGCAGGAATTAAGCGAATTCAGTCATGTAGAATTTTTTTAAATCTCTAAAATTTTTAACAGTACCATGCATATATATTTGAAATACTTATGTATGTAAAACTAAACATTAAAATATTCACGTCAAATGCTCAATATCATGACTATAATACACGGCATCAGTCCATGTTATCCATTCCAAGAACCTCTACATATGAAAATCCGCCAAACTACATGGTAGTCAAGCTTTATAACAGTCTAAGCCCTCAAATAAAAAGTATGGATAACATTGGCATGTTTAGGAAAAACCTATTAAACTTTCTGTTGGAAAATTCATTCTATAGTGTAGAGGAATATTTATTGTTCAGCAAAAGCAATTAAATATAATTTAACATACTTAATGTAATTATTTTTTAAGTTTTGTAATTGAATGTGCAGTTATTGAATTCATTACTACATTTATATTAAGTTCGTCGAAGTCATAATCATAAGTACTTTGTCTCATCTATTAGCAGATAGGTATCATTATATTACTGATATCGTTATTACTTTCGTTTGTAAATTACTGAATTAAGTTTGTTTTTTTATAAAATTTTAGTGCTCTGTTGGTATTGTTGAAATTACATGTATTAGTACGTAGTTAACTGTATGGTATGCACCTGACTGTTCCAATACTATATTTTTGTAGTCTTCTGGAATAAAGCTTATTATTATTATTATATATCCTTAACTATTCCAGATTGACCCATTAATATATGTTGTTACTTTATTCCTGGGACAACGTTCAATTCGAATACGTAGAAATATAATGGTTTTTCATTTAAACATATTTTTATTTTCGTGCAGCTTTTACAATAACTACATTATAAAATATATAGGGAGAAAAAAACGGCAAAAAACAATAACCAGTACGGTCAAATCGAAGTTATTATTTTCATAGAATTAATTCCTTACTATAGCCATTCAGTTTGTAATAAAGGCTGACTCTGTAGGTCACCAAAGACAAAAATAACGACAGCAAATAAATATGGATCATTTCGGTTCATAAATATAGAATGTGTTAATAAGTTGACTGCAACTCCACCTACCAGTTGGTGACATTGTTATCAATCATCGTTTCGACAAAACAACAAGTCATATACGAATAAAGAGAACATTACTCTTTCATATTTGAAATAAATATATTATATAAAAAGTTCTGCTTGCAACCAAACGTTATAAAATGATGGTACACTGGAAAATTAATAATTGATAATATAAAATCACGAATCAATTTAAATACATAGCAAGATATTAATTGAAAATGTCAATATGAACTAAAAAATTGTACTCACGATTAGTTGTGTGGACCAGCTAGTAAAAAATTCAAAAAACTCTGGTGAACACTGCAGTAATTGTTGGATTATTAAATGAGTATTCAGGACGAAATTAATTGGAAGCTAGTGAACTGGTACTGATTGAATCATATTTTTGTTAAAATCATATAATCTTCTTATCTGCTTTGTAACAATTACGTTTAAAATAAATACCTAATATTTTCGTTTTATTCTGAAATTGCAAAAATAATATATTGCAACGGTACAATCCTTTATGTATCTACCGTTCTTTTGTAAATTAAAAATTATTATAGCAAAAAAATCATTTATTAAATCTGTAGTTTTATCAGGCGATATGACTTCACATATTTATCCAATTATTCTCTCATAATTAAATTGCGCTTAACGTTAGGTATTAAAATCGTAGAGTACTGGGGAATATCGATTAATCAATACGAGTATGACAATGTTTCACAAATAGGTCGAAAGGATAGAGATGAATCGTTCTTCTTCTGGTTTAGGAATTTTAGGCCTTACATTTTTGTTCTGGAAGTTTATTTAGTTTTTCATTTCACTACGAGGCCCTAGGATTGGGCAGTATTTATTTTACTAAATGGTCATTTACTCTGATGGGCCTTAAATTTTTTAAGCATATCTATTTTTTATTATTTGTACTCGTTCAGTGTATTTTTCCATGATCTTATTAATTGAAAATATTGCCGACAGTTATGTAATAATCAGTATGAATTTGCATGAGGGTTATGATATGTTTATACATACCACTCTAAATATAGCTGATGGGAGTCGATATGGGTTTTGACAGTTGTAAGGTATATTTTGCATTCCAGGTTATTAAACTGTCTAGTGCCTTTAAAGATATGCACTTTTGTTTTTTATTACCTAATCCACGACCTAAATGTCCCGACGTAGAGCTGTCATTTCGCATGTTTGAAAGTATGTTTTGTTTGAAAATATTTGAGTCTTTAAATTAGTAATAATACCTTATTTACCACTGTATTTACAAATAAAATTCTCGGTAGCATGTGTTTTTTTAAATATTCTTAGTAACACTTAGGATTCAGATTATAAATTGTAGGTATGATTAAAATTGGTGAACCAGCAACAGTTTGAAACTTACTGTCTCATTAGACGTAAATATAGCCTTCAAACAAAAATTTCTGTGACTTGTTCTTTTCTTTCAACGAAAATTCTCACAACTGTATTTTCAATCACCTGCAATAAAGCTTATGTCAGGTTATCTCTAGCGAAGTCATACTTATAATTAAAAATTTAATTGTTTATTTATTATTACATAGACAATTTATGTGTTATATTTTGTTCACATAAACATCAAATAGTTAAGTGCTAAATGGCTCTAGTCGCAAAATAATTGGAAAAATCTTGTCTCATATGATATCGGATATCAGTGATATACTTTACCTGCAATGCTGCTCTACGATCAACCATCTTCAGCTCTTGTAGGAGCCAGGAAAAAGTAACGTTCAATTCGTCAATTAGTATAAGACAAACTGAAACAATTTCATGTCCAATTGGCCAATGTAGAAAATAATACTACATCTGCAAATATTAAAGTCCTCATGAGCTCCGAAGAAAATTAAAGAGTGGAATACACAAGAAGATCCGGGATTAAAAAATAAGTGTTTAATACTATGTAAATTTATAATAATAATTTTAATATAAAATAATAATTCGGTTCGACGAAGTTTATGATTGAAAGTTAAAAGTGTTTCCTTACCTTTATGAAAACCTTTATTATTTCAGATATGGCTTTGCAAACTTGTTGGATCATAACAGATGTACGTTGTTTTGATAAAACTTTTAAAGAGATATTGTAGACTGGCTATATGACTGCTCAGTTGCCAAAAGTCGTAATGTCAGGGTCAATTTTTCGTTTAAAGATGTACACTTTGAAAACAATGTTTCATTTTAAAAGTATTGTTTCTATCAAGTTCATGAAATATTCAAATTCTTCAGAGACCCGCAAAAAGTTTCTGAAATAAGCGAGTATAGCACATTCATATTTCATTTCTCTGTACAGACCCTTCACTCAATACTTTTTTTGTGCTTTATTCAGTTTAAATAAGTTACACAAAACAATTAATCCCTGACAATTTAATCTTAATTCAGGCATTTTAAAGCATTTATCAACACTACTGTCAAAAAGTGAGGTTAGTTTTTCGAAATTTGTCTATTAGTGCGGCCGAACTGATTGCAGCACAAATTCTTTGATGTTCGTCAAAAAACCGACTCATATCGAATGAATTCTTGTGTGCGTTAAGACATCCATATAGAAATTTATTCTCCCATACACAAAAAAAAACGGGTTATGTTTCCCATTCGGCGCAAATTTTTATAGATCTGGAATACTTGAAAATACTGTATATTTTCAAACGTCTCGTGATCTATGTCAGAAACTATTGTCAATGACAATAACGAAACTATATGAAAAAACGACAATTGTATAATTACAAATTAAAATGTATAACAGATAATATACAAGGTAGCAGAGATAATTCTATATGGAAATGGGGACAATTTCAAAATTTAGAACATAATAAATCAAAAAATATATTTTACCTTATAAACAGCACCTATTTCTTAGATAAATTTTCACATACCAAAGAGCAAACTATACAGTTTATATTACAACTTGAACAGAATAACAAATTCTTTATTAAACTTTTTAATAACTAAAACACATGGACATTTGAAATTGAAGTTTACATAAAACTCACACTAATAGGTATCCCAACTTAAAATTATCCAAATTCAGTAAACAGAGGTATCACCAAATCTCTATATGACAGAACAAAAACTTCCGATATCAATAAATTTAATGAAGAATAACCGTTTATAACAATTGTGTTTTCTGCCAATAAATACTCCAATAATTACTCAGAAAAAAAATATTAATAAAACAAAACTCAATACCAAAATTATCGTTAACAATCAACAGTGACTCCCAAGATAATAATACATACAGGGTCACTTAGAAAGACTCAAAAGAGTGAACAAAAGATTTAGTATTAAAATATCATTTAAAACAAGAAATATACTAAAAATGTGTGACATTTTTTCAGAGCAAGAAAACTTCCGCTTGACAGTGAAAGAAGAAGGTAAAGTTGCACTATTAGTAGCAACTGGAGCAGGTCTTGCGGTTTGTTAGGTGGTCATATAGGACTTGTCATTGAAGCTCTGCAATTCTAGCTACTCTTGGTAGCAAAGATTACAAATCATTGCCTGATATTCTTCGAAATGACTTAACTCCCGAACAAAGACGTATACCGCTTAATGCTGTCGGTGAATACTAAAATCAATTAGAAATAAATCCAAGAAACACAGTTCAAAATACAAAAATTGTTTAAGAAATTTCTTGTAAATGTAATAAATTCTATATTGAGAAACCACTACACCGCTATATATTCGAATAAATGCATGCTCAAGTATTGTGGTGTTATTCCCAGACAGTGCATAAACTTTAAAAAAATCAACTGATATATCAACCATAATTTTACAGGGTGTTCTATTTATAGGAAACTTAGTACGGAGTAGAATGACATGAATTTAAAAAATCTAAACAAAATTATGTTTGTTGTCCCATAAGCAACTGCTTATATTCAATGAGGTTGAAATAAGGGGAAGTTGAATTAGTTATACAGAGTGGTTCAAAATATTGAGTGGGTCATAAATAGGATATACTAGGGGGTTGAAAAACGGACGGAGAAGAATTATTATTAAATTTATATAGGGTGGATAACAAAATGCTGTATTGTTTGGCTAATAAGTAGTTGCATATACAATTTAATTGAAATAAGGGTAGAATATTTATTCAAGTTTCATTAAAAAATCTTAGAAAAAAATGTGTTATGTAAGCAGTTAGGACCTTTGAATTATGTTCTTGAATTATTATGGTTATGAAATGGGTTGAAAAAATGTTAGAAGCAGTTGTTCATACAGGGTGGTTGAAGTACAAAGATGGAGTGGAATTATAGTTAATAGTGTGGTTAAAAAATTGTTTTATATCCACAAATAGTTGCATCCATAGGATGGTTGAATTATGTAGAGGAGTTACAGGTATACAGGTGAGTTTAAAATATATTATAAAGAAATGTTATGATCTACAAGCTGTTGCTTTTACCAGATGGTTGAAGTATTGGGTGGAGTAGAATTCTAAACATACAGGATACAAAAATGTTATATTGGGTTGCAAATAAATAGTTGTATATACAAGGTTGTTGAAATATAGGATGGAGTAGAATTATAATTATACAGGATGGGAAAAAATGGTAGAAAAGTTGTTATATAGCAGTTGCATATATGGAATATTTGATATATGGGGCAGAGTAACGTTAGAGTTACACAGTGTGATTCAAACAAGGTTAGAAAAAGTTACAAATGAAGTGTAGTTTAAATGAACCACCCTTCATTTAAATGAAGTGTAGAGAGAAATTATACTTTATAATGTGGTTAAAAAAAATATCAGGAAAAATTGTGAAATATCGTAACTCATAATCAGTTTCACAGAAAGGATAGTTGAAATATAGGGTAGAGAATTGCAATAGTTAAGTAATTACAAAAATGTTATATTGGTTAACCAGCAAGCAGCAGCGTATACAGGGTAGTCGTAATTCATACACGGTGATTCAGAAAAATGTTGAACAAAATTGTTATATAAAATGTCCCTTAATCAGTTGCAGGTTTGGTGAAATATATTGGGCACTGATGGATTTATTGTTATGCAGGGTGGTCCAAAATGTTGTACTGGATGGGCGATAGGTAGTTTGATATACAAGGTGGTTGGAACAGAGGGTGATGTAGAATTATACTTAAACAGGTTGAATAATTGTTTTTTGTATGATTGAAAATGAGCTGTTGCATACATGCAATATCTGAAACATGGATCGAAGTAAAATTATAGTTTTACAGTGTGATTAAAACACTGTTAGATAAAATTGCATTATAAGGGGGGTTGAAATATAAGATGGAGACATATTATACTTTGAAGGGTATTTAAAAAATGGTTATATAGCGTAGTCCATAAACAGTTGCATAGATAAAACAGTGAGTGGAGCAGAGTTATAGTTAACTGTTTAAAAAATGTTATATTTTACCAAATATAACATTTGCTACCGCCCCTAAACAGATACAGATACAATGTGTTTAAAATATTTTGTAGGGTAAAATTATGGATATACAGGATGGTTCAAAAATAGTTATAATGTTTGACTAATTAGCAGCAGTAAATACAGAATGGTTTTAATATAGATGGAAGTAGAGTAATAGTTAGAGAAGGCGGTCAAAAAAAAAGTTGAATAAAATTGTTATATAGGGTGGCCAATAAGCAGCTGCAGTTTGGGTGAGTTTTAAAATAGGGTGCAAAACGTGTTTTTACATTTGTGACACACCAAGGGTTCCACAGGGATTTCCATTAGGCTGAATGAAAAAAAGTTAAACAAAGATGTTATATAGGGTAGACCATGAACAGTTACATCCTACTAAATGGAATACCTGATAAATGGGGCGAAACAAGATTAAAGTTTTAGAGTGTGTTTAACACAATGTTAGAAAAAGTTGCATATAAAGAGTGATTAAAATATGGAGAAATTGTATTTTGAAAGGTGGCTTGAAGAATGTCAGAAATAATTGTTATATACCGTAGACCGTAAGCATTTGCATAGAACAGAATCTGTTTTCAGATTATAATATATATATATATATATATATATATATATATATATTTGTTTTAATTTTTCGCGGGCACTAAACGTGTTAGGTGGTTTCCAGGAATTCATCCCCGTAGTTGATAACTGATCCATGCCGAGATCGATGGTAAAATGACGAAGTTTCGGCAGAGTCACATCTGCCCTCTTCAGGTCGGTTCGCATAATTCGCGTAGCCTTCTGCTTTCGCTTCTAATCATTATGCGAAACGACCTGAAGGGGGCAGATGTGACTCTGCCGAAACGTCGTTATGTTACCATCGATCCCGGCAGGGATCAGTTATCAACTAAGCGGATGAATTCCCGGAAACCACCTAAAACATTTAGTGCCCGCGAAAACTTAGTATTCGAGTAACTAGAAGCGAAAACAGAAGGCTACGAGAATTATGCGAACCGACCTGAAGAGGGCAGATGTGACTCTGCCGAAACGTCGTCATTTTACCATCGATCCCGGCAGGGATCAGTTATCAACTACGCGGATGAATTCCCGGAAACCATCTAATACATTTAGTGCAACAACAAATATATATATATATATGTATATATATATATGTTTGTTTTTAAGTTTTCGCGGGCACTAAATGTATTAGATGGTTTCCGGGAATTCATCCGCGTAGTTGATAACTGATCCATACTATTTTCAATACAGACAGAAAAATAAGCACGGTGTTGAGGACTCTGAAGACGAGGATCCCTTTAGAACAACAGGGAGTGTACGAGATTCCATGTGCAGACTGTCATAAAACCTATGTGGGGCAAACTAACAGAAGAATTCAAGCTAGACGTGATGAACACCAGAATGCTATAAGAAAGCAGGAAAAAACAACATCCATTACGGAACACGCCACCACGACGTCACACCGAATAGACTTTGAGAACACCAGAGTACTGGCAAATATAGAACATCAAGAAATCAAGAGAGGCAATTGAAATAGCGAAGACGCCTCACAGTCTAAACGCACGCAATGAAATCCAGAACTTATGGAATTGTTGGAAAATTCTATTAAACACCGTACCGGCCCGGACCCGTCCAATAACAACTCAACAGGAAATAACAAATCAGCAGGCGGGAGGCGTACCCACTGAGCGCCCAGGGCCAATCACACGCAGCCGTTCACGGTGCCAACCGATAGGCGCCGAGCCGCGACTATATAACACAGTGCGCGCTCCTGAAAATATCAGTATTCGAGTAACTAGAAGCGAAAGCAGAAGGCTACGAGAATTATGCGAACCGACCTGAAGAGGGCAGATGGGACTCTGCCGAAACGTCGTAATTTTACCACCGATCCCGGCAGGGATCAGTTATCAACTATATATATATATATATATATATATATATATATATATATATATATATTGTCCGGCGTACAAACGAAAAACACCTCGAACAGATTACGTAATTTTCTGTTAAGGTTTGACTGTTTTAACCAGGGATCAGATTCTGAACAAAAGCAAATTATGTTGACGATTGATTCTCGTCAATTTTTAAACGTTCTACCATGCAATATGCCAAGCATTTGTTTCCTGAAATGCATTTACCAGCAAAGCTTGCACAACCTAATTACCAACTACGAGCATATAATAAAAGCCAACAACATTATTTACATCTGCTTTACTAAATAATCGACACAGGCTCGGTAATATATCTCAGTTAAACAAGCAAGCTACGAAATCAAAATTCATGCTTTGGTATAGCGGAATGCTCACTACACATTGCATTCAACATACGTTCGAGCTATTAAGCCTATGAAATTAACACTGATATATATTATTCGATGGGCTGGGAGCGCATTACGATATGCTTGAAATAGTTGTGAATGGTGTTTCTGGAAATACTCCAAGTACCGCTTGTATAGTCGAACAAGTTTCGAGGCTCTATACAATAACTGGAAAAATATAATGGAGCGATTAAATTTCATTGCTGAAGTTTCAGAGGACTATTTAGTTTCCGAATGGCATGGATGTTAGTGTTTTAAAATACGTTAAAACCATTTCGAACTGTTCGTATAAGCTAAATAGGTTTTATTTGTTTCTGTCGTGTTCAATAATGCTCTTAAGCGACGTAGATTTTTTGTTGGAAAAATCGAGGTGGGTGTATCTTTAATGTGTTCGGGCAAATATGTTGGATATGCAAACTTTTGCAGGATTGGTAAAAAAGTTTTACTGCAATTTCCTTGTTTTAAATTTTAGGTCATGAGATAATTACTTATCTATAACTATAAAAAATGAATATTTTTGATGAATTAAAGTGTAAATGAAGTCACGAAAATTTGTTTATTTAGAATTTGTCCTGTTAAAAATGCTATTGCATATTAAATAATTTGACTCTACAATTTTATACATTCTGTGAAATAAATTACTTTTATAAAACGCGCACTTAAAGGATCCCACAGAAATCTTATGTATTTTGATTCGCTATCACATTGACTGCACTTTTGGTATGCTGGTCAAAATACTTTTTAATGCCTAACTTGAACTGCGATTTGTTGAAAAATTAAACATACTAGTGGTCGCCCAGTGCTCGAAATTCGACCCTATTTCATGAAATTGTAAAAAGTATAATTTTATAAGAAACAGAGTAGTGGAGAAATCGGAGAAGTAGATGTAATGACCAAAATTGTTTACTCATATTGACAAATCTATCACAATAAAAAAATAAAATAAAAATGTAATCAAATATCGGTATTCGAAATATTTTTGACAGATGAATGACCCCTTAAATTTTTGGCTGGAACCGCTCCTGGCAAGATATTCGGTATGATAATTGGAAGATTGTTCTTTGCAACCTAAAAGTTTTCGTTATTTGCGGTTTCAATCAAGTTTAGGAATATTAAAGGAAAGAGAGGACTAACAACTCTAGGACAACTTAAATATTTAATACATTCTCTATTGTACGCTCCCTGACAATTTTTTACACAACACCTTCGGGCAGGCTGTGATAATAATTTATTAATCAAATAATTAAATTCAGATTAAAAACAGAATATTTAATGTTAATTTAATTCAATGAAAGTTACTACAACGCGTCGGAAAAATCAATACTGATCTACAACATTGACTATTTCACCACTAAACACTAACAACTCTTATATGTCACTTCCAGAACTACATGCTCTAAGAATATAAAAGCATCTAACGATTGCTCCCTCCAAATATAATTACACAATGCTTTGAGTTTTGAGCGTCTGGCGGCAGCGGCACTGTCAGTTGTTTATCGTTGACAGAATAGACATAAATAATGAATTTTTATTATATTTTATTTAATGAATGAACCAATATTATGAATTAAGATTAGCATTCTGCACTGAAGGTCGTCAGTAGCTACTTAACAAAACAAAAATGAAGAAAATCGGTGGAGAGGCAGAGGAGAAAATGGTACCTAATCATTTTGTCTTTGCCTATTTATATAATGATATTTCTAAACGATCTTTTGTTAATATAGCATGGCAATAGTTTAATCTATAATGTACTGACCCAACCACATTTTTGTCAATTTATCCACGAAGTGGTCGAAACATTCAATAACCATTCCTTGAAATTTAAATGATGACTTTAGTTATACAACTGATTACAAATTTACACTTTATTTAAAAAGTGTGACAATGTGTTCTATGGGTAAGCTCCATCGGACGCGAAACAATTGCCACAATTTTTTAAATAAAGTGTAAGTTTGTAATCAGTTGTATTACTCAATTCATCATGAATTTCAACTTCCACCAAGTAACAGCCAATTCAATCCAATGTTGAAATTTAAACTTTATTTATAAAATTATACAATTAAACTCTTTAGTATGGCAATTTTAAACGACAGTGCTGTCGTTAATCTCCCATAAATTTAAATCACAAACATAATGGGTGCATTCAGGGAATTGTAGCGATGCAGCGCTTTGTTAAAGCGCTGTACTAAAGAGTGTCTGCTTTACCCACAGCGCTACAGCGCTTTAATAAAGCAGGAAAGCATAAAAATTCTCTGCTTTACAGCTTTATAATTAAATCAGCTGTCAAATTCTGTGTTGATATTACGCAAAAGTGTCGCCAAGTAAACATAACTAGTGAAAATAACTAGAAACAAGAGTTTTCATTCAGTGAAAGCAAAGCGCTGTGGCGCTTCAGCGCTTTAATGCTACAATTCCCTGAATGCACCCAATAAATTCAATGAAACATTTTTTATGGTTCGAGTGACTGAATATATATAATAAGCTCTCTACAAAACAGAAAGTAATTTAACCGTAGTACAATACATTTAATAATTTTAAAATATCTCTAAAGTAACTGCGTTGCCAATACAACTGTGTTACATTTTTATACGAGTAGTAACGCAGTGTTGCAGTAAGGCAGTAGTAAATATTTTATTTTATTGTAAATGTGCACTAAAAGGAAAAACAAAAAGGAAATACTGTTTCACCCTAAAATATTTTTCTAAACATCTGTGTATGAAAATAATAATAATACAAATATCTTTATTACTTACCTTTCAACAGCAGTAACTCAGCGGTCACGCAATAAACACACTTAACTCCTCAGATGACTGTTCTTTGGTCCTTTTAATAGTTACTACTGGTCGAACGAAATGGGGCACATCAAGTTTTAATACTTATTTTAAAGATTTTTTCCGCAAGGCAGTTAAGATTTTATTCTTTGTTGAGGACACAATATAAAATAATTTTTATTTTATTAAACCCTTTAGGTAAATAATACAATTATAATCCTAAGAAACTTCCTATACCTTTGACAACGACATTTAAGTACAGCGGCATCAATAAAAAAGTACGAGAGATACCCTTTATACCATGAGACTTATGCTCCGTGACAACAATATGATACGACAGTTGATGTAGTACCAATAAGGTAAAGCAACGGAACCAAAACAAAGCTAAGCTATCCCAACAAGACGACAGCGATTATGCAGAAGGAAAACTGCGTTACCTGAGTTAAGTTTCAGGGGGTGGTTGGCAAGGGGACTGGACGTGTTCATCAGTAAATTTTCTGAAGGGCAAATCTAGTTCCTAGGCTCGAAAAAAAAAAACAACTGCGTTCCTAAAAAAGGCAATATTGTTACCTTAATTTGCCTAAGAATAATAAACAATTTTGATTTTTTTTTTGTATCGTAAAATAGTGTTCCGTGTATAAATAAGTTATAATTTTCACAAATTTGTACTGTTTTCGCATGAAAAGTGAAATTTACAAAAAAGGGACAAGTTTTTAAGTCTAAAAAAAAATTTAGCCATAGTCAAAAATGAACAGTTTTTGAGTTACCAGGGTCATAAGAACTAAAATTAGACCTTATTCGATATATCTAGGAATTCTATCCACATGAAAAATATGACCGTTTAGCTAAAAACTCTGCATAATCCAGTTACACCTTATAAAATGGAATCTTTGATCATGACCTAGCAAGGGTTTTTCAAGATCACTTGAAGGTAAAATTGATTTTCTAGAAAAAATGGCGTAATTTGCCCTGAAAAGGATTCGACCGCCTATATTAGAGGTATGAGGGCATACGCATTATCTTTTAGAGTAATAAGGACAAGTGTGGTAGGCTTTGTAGACCCTGCATACCAAGAAGTAGCTCATGTTATACTGCAACTATGCTGAATTTTTTGGTGCAGGAAAATCTCAAAGAGGTATAGGCATGTACAGTAAATTCTCAATACATATAAAAATATTATTTTATACAATTTAGAAAAAGTATTCAGGCATTCAGTTCATTATATAAATGTAGGTTACTTTGTGTTTTATTGTATAGTTCTTAGTTTCGGCGCTCAATAACTATTACACGTGTACCATCAGCTGTAGCCTACTGTGCTTGTGTACTAACCACAGATCATACAAAGAGAATAGATGGGAAACTCAATGGTTATAATTGTGCACAAAATTACGACTATCGCCGTTACGATTGTCAGCAAAACTCTACTATGGTACAGAAACCGTTGTTGCCTACTCTTTTCTTAGAAATAAAACCAGTACAGGAATCTATAATTATAGTTTTACCAAAAAAATAAAAGGAATCTTCATTACCCATAATCCTCGTTTCAAAAAAGTAGCACTAGATGTCTGTACCTTAGAAATAAAACTAGTAATTGAAAATTATTTTTTTATTTATAAAAAATCAAACATACAATTTAATATAATACATACAAAGACACATTATTAAAACCAGTGTGTAAATTTTTTAGAATATATATACTATACAGATATCAATAAATAGTTATACTACATGATATAATACTTTCAAAGAATACCAATAGGTTATAAACATTAAATGTAATATATAAAGAAATATTTTATGAGTAACACATGTTTAGAACTAGCCTAATCAGTCTGTTATGTGTTTTCTAAGTACACATCTATTTTCTTGAGTAATCAACAGAAAGTTTAACTGATTAATAACATTATTTCCTCTCAAGTAATAAAATTGTGAATCAATCCCTAAATTTAATATTTTCACATGATTTGTTGACAAAAAGATCAATTTATAAAACATGTGCATGCCAACGACTCTAATTATATACAACAAATTGCTTGCATCATATATAAACTCATTGAAATATTGTGATATATGAAACAACCTCTATAAAAATGCTTACCCTTTTGTATGTTTAAATTTCTTGATAAAAATGACTCATCGGCAGGTTCAGGAGAGCAATCCTCTTCAATTTACTTACTGAAAAGTGTCTTCCTACTTTCAACATTCTCATGTGGCAAACTAAACTTGGGAGGTTTGGATGCTACTTGATATGGTATATTCCTAGTTTTCCTGATTCTCAAGAGCTTCTACAAAATCATAACATGATTGTTATAAAAGTGTAACAATATTCATTGTCTTTCCTCAACATAATCACTAGCATGTTTTTCTGTAGTCTAGGTGTACAAAATTGTCTCCTGCTTTTCTTGTGTAACCTAAAATAAGGCAATATATGTAAAACAAGTGACAGCTTAAGATAAAAACATGAGCATACCTTGTAAATTTGGACAAACAATCTTAGTAATTTGCCATTTTAGATTTGCAATAAACAGCTCTTCACTGATTATATCTTGAGCCCATATTGCCTGGCATTTTGTGGTTTTTGCAAAATAATGCCTAAAAAACAATCATTAAATTAAGGTAAAAAAATATCATAAATCATTACCATTTAGACCTATTAAAACAACTACGAATTCAACAATTCTGAGTAGCCATTATCTATTCTGTATATTGAAATGATTTTACTGGTGTGATATTCCTTATTTTATATACTCCAGACAACTTAAAAGCGATTAATGGCCACTACGTTCACAGACAAAAATCACAATAATAATGGCCGACAACATGTAAACAATCATGCAAGCCTTAACGATCGATAACTGCGCCTCACAAGGGAATTTGGTGAAGCTTAAGGTGTGCTGATAATGGGCCAGAGGTCTCAAAAATCAGAATCAGTTTTTCCTATCTGAGTTACCACCCCCTGGTACTAACCACCACCTACCTTCTGGTAATAGTCTACCTGTCCTCACTAATGCCGCATGTGTACTGCTTCCCCCCTCCTCTACATGATGCGCATGTCAACTACTAAGGAACAGGTACTCCACATGTGTACTATTTTTCTGTGGTAAACGAAAATCAGACCTAATAATCATTCGGTGTCTTTACTCAAGTTTCTGATCACTTGGATCCTAAGTTATTATTTGCTTAGGGTGCACTGTACAATAACTGGAAAAATATAATAGAGTGATTACATTTCGTTGCTGAAGTTTCAGAGAACTATTTACTTTCCGAATTGCATGGATTTTATTGTTTTAGAATACGTTAAATTCATTTCGAACGGTTCGCATAAGCTAAATAGGTTTTATTTTATTTTGTCGTATTCAAAAATGTTCTTAAACGAGATAAATTTTTTGTTGGAAAATTGAGGTGGGTTACTATTTTTATTTTTTGTGTTGGATATGAAAATTTTTGCAGGATTGGTGAAAAAGTTTGACAGCATTTTTTTGTTTTTAATTTCACGTAGTCGGACTAATCAATAATTACTCTAAAATTATCAATTCAGAGTTGTTTAGGGTTGGCGTCGAACATTAAATAATGTGACTCTCTCTTTGATATATTTTGTTAAGTAAAATTAGATCGCTGAAAAGGGTCCTTAAATTTTAAGTTCCTTCGGTGAGGCACTGTTGCGCCCAAACGCTTATAGTCATGTTTTGTTCTTCTTCTTTTCAAACCCTGTAGACTGGTAGTAGGCAATATATATTCTCATATAATATATAAACATAAATAAGTTAATTTATGTTCACAAAAAATAAACTCCACAAACGATTTACACTCTTTTTCCGGACTGAACTAAGAAAGATATTTATTAACAATAATTATGAACGTCTATATTGTTATTTTTCATTTTATTAGTTCTATTCTAATTTATAAAACAATTCATATATCATCAACAGAAATATCGGTTCAAAACTAAAAATTATCTTCACATCTTCCAACATAACTTATTTAAACACAAAACTTAATGAAATTGTTCTAGTCTATAAAATAACTTAATTATTTTTTGGCAAAACTATTTATTTAAACAATTTATTTCTAATAACAATCTACTGATATGTGCAAAATTTGAGACATTTAGAGTAAAGTTTTTTTTCAAATTTATTTACCAAACTTTATTTATATGTTAATTTACTTTTATTTTATTTACACTCAAACAATCCATGGCGTAGCCTAATTTGTTTATTTGTTAAGAAATTCATGTATAATCTCTAGAAATTTTAAAATGTCTGTTGCAAAGTAGAATTAATTTCACCAATTTTTCGAATAACTGTAATATGTTATAATTTTATATTGTATTTTTACAACTTTAGGTGTCCCTGTTCTTCTGGTAAAATGTATTTATTAAATTCATGCGTTGACCATGACAAACATAAAAATTACTAAAGAGTCAAATGTTTAGATTGTAAGAACAAGCCACGTTATCCCCCTTTCAAGAAAAAAATGTAAATTGTCTTGATATGTGGGTAAAACACTCCAAACAGACTAGTAGCAGCAATTTTTAATCAGCGACATCCAGAAAAAAACGCACATTACGCAACTGTATCAAGAAAAAAGGCAAAAGTCAAAAGTATTGGTTCACTAGAAAGTCAATTTAAAAACCCGGTACTGTCCGTAGAGATATTCTGGTTCAGCGGGTTTTGTAACCTCTCTAAATATCCACTACCTCTCTTACCCCCAAAATATCTGTCTGTCTCCTCGCGTTCTTTCCTCGTGACGACCTCTGCCAAGAAGTTCCCAACCACTCTCCAATTCCTCTCGCTTTCTATCATTATACCCACGACATTGCTAATCCTCACGGCAAACCCCAACTCACTCTCCGCAATATCTCTGTACCACAGCCACCTCTCGCATTCACGAACGTGTAGTTAGGAGTATCCATCTGACCACAGTAGACACATATCTCATCACTCACCAACTGAAACCTGTACAACCATGCCCTGTTATCAATTGAGTTAAATACACCACATCCAGATGTAGCGACTAGCTGCTTCGTCCACTGCCGTATCGTCGTGTTCGCTTCTCACTCACTCGCCCAGACATTCCGTGATCTCTCTCTCTCTCTCTCCTCCTTGATCACCACCTTTCTATCCTCACCTCTGTCCACCCTGTCGAATATACTCCTCCGCACATCCACCTTCAGCTCTACAGGAAGATGCCCCCCTATACTTGCTCCGATACGTGCCTACTTTCATCACCCTAGACCACACCGGTGCGCCATACGACATCACCCAATTTTCGGCATCGTGCGTTTGTTTTCGTGCCCCCATATCAATATTTCGTAGAAAACCATCCCTATGATATCGTAATTATCTGAATAATGAATTAAGAAACTTAACCCTTAAACATTAGACTAAATGTTTGGTATCAATCAACTTAATGGAGCGCCAATACATCAATCCATAGAAATGAAGTAATTTCTCAGAGATAAAGTTATAGGCGCCACTTGGAAAATTATTGGCAACCCCGATCGCCCGATTTAACTGCTTCAGATTGTTCTTTTGGGGTTACCTTAAACAAATAGCTTATTAGCCAATCAGATACATTCAACATTTGGAAGACATCATTTAGGAATGTTGTGCCATTGTTAAACCCCAGTTTGTAAAAATGTTACGAAAAATGTCAGTAGAACAACTAGTATTTGTATTGAATAGGAAAGTCAACATTTCTAAATGTAGTTTGATGGTTGTCTAAAATATGTTTTTGTATTATGTAGTGCATTGGAATTTAATGACTTTGTTATCTTACGATATTTAGTAATAGTATGGTGTATAAAATGTAATTTTGAATTATTGTAACGACTTATAATACGACATAATCTTCCCAAAACCTATGAATATTAAATTTAAAATTAAAAAAATATTTTGAAAATTTTCCTTGCTGTTTACATTGCCTTTATCATAAAAAAATATAAGGTATTTGAATTTGTCTAAAAAATTGGAGAAATTCTTGGAAGATTGCAACAGACAAACCTATTTTAAGTAATGTTTTAAAAATTCCGCCAATAATGCCATTTTCTGCCATTTGTTAAAAAAAATTAATTTTAGAAACTATGAAAGCGTGTTAAGAGTTCTCGGCATCATTAGGGTTCCGTATATACAATATACGGATACCCTTATAATATTACTCAGGATTTGTGCCTCTGTCACATCACAGCCATTTTCCCCTAAACTACTGGACGGAAGAGGTTGAAATTTGGTATAGTTTGGTGACCCGATCAGGAGTACATATCGTATAAGAAAAAAAATTGATTTTAGGGGTACTTCTGGGGGAAAAACTAAAAAAATCGACCGTTCCCCCCCCCCTGATCAACGAAACTACTGAGCCTCAAATTTTGAAAAAAATAGGAAATGTAGAACATTGCCCGAACTTTACAGGAAAATTAAGAAGAAACCATTAATATTAATTTTGGGGGCAAATTATAGAATTAAATAAAAATTTAAAAATAACAAATTTTTCAAACGCATCATGTAATATATCAAATGAAATGTCTCATTCTGAGGAACACAAATATATTTTTTTCATATTTCAAAAAAATTATTTAAAAACATATTAACGAAAATATACCAAAATTTACCCATTCCCCCCCTTTATCTCCGAAACTATAAAACGTAAAGTTTTGAAAAAAAAATAGATTTATATGTTCTGACCTGACGTTTACTAGAAAAATAAGAGAAACCTCTAATTTGAATTTTGGGGGGCCAATTACAGAATTAAATGGAAAATATAAAATTAAAATTGTTTCTAACCCATCATGTTATATATCAAATGAAAGGGCTCATTACGCCGAAAACAAATATATTTTTTTCATATTTTTAAAATAAATTAATTAAAAGATATTAACAAAAATATAGAAAAAACTTATCTATTCCCCCCCCCTTATCACCGAAACCATAGACTGGAAAATTTTGAAATAAATGGAGGTTTAGCCCCTCACCTGAACTTTACTGGAAATATAAGGAGAAACCCCTAATATTTATTTTAAGGGGGCAAATTATAGAATTAAATAGAAAATTAAACTTAAAATTGTTTCTAAGCCATCATGTTATATATCAAATGAAAGGGCTCATTATGACGAAAACAAATATATTTTTTTCATATTTTTAAAATAAATTAATTAAAAGATATTAACAAAAATATAAAAAAAATTACCCATCCCCCCTATCTCCGAAACCATAAGCTGGAAGCTTAAAAAAACAATGGAGGTATAGCCCCTCATCTGAACTTTACTGGAAAAATAAGGAAAAACCCCTAATATTTTTTTGGGGGCAAATTATAGAATTAAATAGAAAATATAAAATTAAAATTGTTTTTAACCCAGCATGTTATATATCAAATAAAAGGTCTCATGTTGAAGAAAACAAATATATTTTTTCCATATTTATAAAATAAATTAATTAAAAGATATTAACAAAAATACAAAAAATTTTACCAATTCCCCCCCTTATCCCCGAAACCATAAGCTGAAAAATTTTGAAAAACTTGAAGTATACCCCCTCACCTGAAGTTTACTGGAAAAATAAGAAGAAACCCCAAATATTCATTTTGGGGGGCAAATTATAGAATTAAATGGAAAATAAAAAATTATAATTGTTTCTAATGGGTCATGTAATATATCAAATCCCAGGGCTCATTATGACGAATACAAATATATTTTTTTATATTTTTTTAATGAATATTTTAAAATATATTAAAAAAATATTTAAAAAAAATACCCATTCTCCCCGTTATTCCCCAAACTCTAAAACCTCATTTTTTTGTTTATAGGAAAAATATGAAAAAAATCCCTAATTCTATTATTTGGAGGCCAAATAATAGAATTAAACGGAAAATAAATTATTAGAAAACCCCCATAGTACTTTCAGGGACAAATTATTCAATTTAATGGAAAATAAAGATTCAATTTTCAAACGCATCATGTAATATATCAGATAAAAGGCTCATTATGTGAATTACAAATATATCATAATTTTAAATCATTTGTATAAAAGATAATAACAAAAATATTAAACATCGACTTAATTCCCACTTTAGAAACTACACTATTTAAAATTTGAAAAATATATTTTATTTATTTTTTTAAATAATTTGAATAAAAGATTTAATAATTTATAGGTAATTTAAACTTTGACTTTTTTTGCCGCTTTTCTTCCAATCTACAGTGCCTCAAAACTCAGACAGTAGATTATAAAAGTCATTTCTGAAAGTTTATGACTAAAATTTAAAAAAATCAAGCGAATCCTAAAGCAGATAAAATAAAAAGTCTATGTTTGGAAAATCAAAGTGTATAATTTTTATAAATTTAAAACGCTTCCTTTAAAAGATATAAGGCTAAATATAAGAAAATGCATTCATTCCCTGTTTGTCTGAAACTGGAATATTCGAATCTTGAAGGTGGTACGGAACCCTAAGTATGCGAGTCCAACTCGCACTTGACCAAATTATTTTTGTTTAAATTGTAGGCACAAACTCTTTTTTTTTTCTAGGCCTATTATTAGTTAAAAAGTTTCCCATAATATATGAGAAAGAACAAAATTACTGAATACTTTATCAGTTAATAAGTTCATGACAATGCTAATATTAAAAATGTGCCGTTTTTTAGTTTTGGTATTTCAAATAAAATCGGTTTGGCTGTATTTAGGAGCTCAAGGGTAATAAGCTTAAACAGACTCCGTCTCTGTTCCATCACTGTTATCTTTTGATTCATAGGTTAGAACAAATTCGAAGCACACTAATGAAGCAAATGTAATACTCAAATTTGACATAAAATCTTTGGTAAACAATATGACTTAGGGTCATTATAATTAATAAAAAGTATTTGCATTTAATTAAAAATACGTATTCATTTTCAATTTACCACCAATGAACATATTCTAACATAAGAAAATTGTTCCTGTCAACTTTAACAACAAAAATATCCTTATATATTATATCATCAAGAGATTGACAAAACCTCACATTTGACTATTTTTCGATAAATTTAATAATGCATTACATATAAATGTTAAATATAGAATTTTGAAATTAAGCGACTAACGATAGTACACTTAATTTAAAATCAATTGCAATACGAATGCAGGAAGAATTACAAATTAGACAGATCAACATAAAAATGATTTTTTAACTATTTAATTAGTATTAGCTATTTTTTTTAAGTGAAAATATCTCGTCACTCTAACACTAGATTTCACAAAATGGCACATACCCATTGGCTGATATTTTCCCTATACATTTTCAATAAAACTACAAAAGTAGCTTGTTCTTCAATTAGCCGATAGTTGATTTTCCCTTATTGAGCCTTTGAAATAATACTGCTCAATGACAGCTCCCAAATTTGTCGAAACATGTGTTCAAAAAACTGAATACTAAAATTTATCAAGCGCCTCATCTGAAACTCTCTAGCATGTTGACCACAATTGCTTCCTAGTCAAACGATGTTTTGTTGACTATAAATGCATTTTTCAATTTTTTGATGTTACCTTAAGCCTATTACTCAAATAGTATTATTAAGCCGGCGATCAAATCTGATTCTGCTAATACATCTGAAACATTATTTATCTTCATATTAGGAACAAATTGCTTCATGAGCTTGCTAAGCTTGAAATAGTTGCAAATGATGTTTCTGGAAATAATCCAAGTAGCGTTTATGCAGTCAAACAAGTTTCGAGGTTGTATATAATAACTGGAAAATATAGTGGAGCGATTAAACTTCATTGCTAAAGTTTCAGAGGACTATTTAGTTACCGAATGACATAGATGTTAGTGTTTTGAAATATGTTAAAACCATTTCGAAGAGTTCGTCTAAGTTAAAATGGGTTTTATTTGTTTCTGTCGTGTTCAGTAATGCTCCTAAGTGAGATAGATTTTTAGTTGGAAAATCGAGGTGGGTATGAAAACATTTGTAGGATTAACGAAAAGTTTTATTGCACTCGTTCGTTGGTCTATATACAGGGTGTTTTGTGGAAGGTTCGCCAAACTTGAAGGGCAGATAGGTGGGCTCATGTGCCATATTATGTAACCCATATAACATCTAGGTAGCTTACGAATTTTGTTTTTAAAATTTTTTTTTTAATGCCCAGATTTTTTTCATGTAAACTTTTGCAACTTTTTCATTTTTTACTGTATCTTTACCAAATAAACTTAAATCTAATTATGATCCTTGAAGTTTCCTTGGACTTCCATCGTCCTGAAATGTTTGATCTCACAACGTTTGAATAGCTTTGGATCTCGTCATCAAGTGAAAAATCATTGGCCTTGTCAGGGTCCTTGGAGGCCAGAGGTCAGATCATCCCGCATTTTTTGGAACTCAACATTGATTCTTTCCCTTAATTGCTCCTTGGTTTCTATTTTTATTTCGTAAATAACCTGAATTTGAACGAAACATTTATCGATCTTATTAGATGAAATTCCATTTGAAGATAGACAAATAATATTCAAAAAAGTTGGCTGTTCAGCACGTTATAGACGAACTGTCACAGAGCTCCTGGACAATTCATTCCCAAATGCATGAATTGAGAGAGCTGGCCTCTTAATTTTTTTGTATGGGGACGGACCAAGCAACTCGTTTATCAGAGAAAGAATAAATGTTGCTTTTGAAACAATGTGGGATGAGATGCGACTATAGACTAGACTACAGCAGAAAATATGTCGGTATTGCATCCGTAGCGGCGGAGGTCAGTTTGAAGAAAATGTATAACAAATTATTGCAATTTGATTTATGTTTTATTTTTTTAACCGACTTCAAAAAGAAGTCTGTATCTATGTTGCTTTTTTTTATGTTTGTTCACCGATTACTAGGAAACGGCTTGAGGGATTTCAACCATTTTACTGGATCCTGTTTGGCGGGATAGCGAAGTGGTCCCATATTTTTTTCATTAAAATAGCTTTTACCGTTTCTTAGAAAATGGGGAAAAACTATTTTTACCTATTCTCATATACTCTAGGCCATGGTGGGAGAGCTGGTATTATTATATAAAATTTGAAAAATGTTATTCGGAACGTGGGGCAAATTGAAAAGGGATTAGATTAGTGCCGTGATATCTCAAAATGGTCAGAACTTTTTTTCAAATAACATAGCTTCTATCGTTTCTTATAGAATGGGGAAAAACTTTTTACCTATTTTCTTATATTCTATGTCTTGGTAGATTCGCGGGTATTATAAGATTAGATCGAGTTACTGGTATTAACTATTCGGAACTTGGGGTAAATTGTAAATAAGATGAATTAATCGGAGTACAAATATTGTTATGAAGGATGGTTAATAAAAATGTTAATAGAATGTTACAGCTGTAGGATAAATCATTAACAATTACAGACATTGCATCACTGAAAATTGTAAAATAAATACATTTTTAAAAAAACAAAAACCGACTTCAAAAGAAAATTAACTAAAAAGCATGAAATAATATTTTGCTACAATTAAATACTTTTTATGAAGTCGGTGCCAATTTGAACAGCGAAGTTGCGAAGTATAACTCATCAATGTACCTCACAAAATATTTTCACTTTCGCTTGGGACCGACTTCATAAAAAGTATTTAATTGTAGCAAAATATTATTTCATGCTTTTTAGTTAATTTTCTTTTGAAGTCGGTTTTTGTTTTTTTAAAAATGTATTTATCGTAGTTCTAACCATAGATAAGAGATTTATATATGTATATAGATGGGAAACTCTCCGTGCAAAACGCGTTCACTAGATTACAGCGCTCAAGTGAGTGGTTGAAAAAATATACAAGGCGGGAAAATTAAATACGGATTAACATTAAATACATTATATTTTTTTAACTCTTAGTCATCCTGTATTTCTGACTACATCATTTACCAAGATGCAATCAGAAATGCAGGATGACTAATTATTATCTTTAAAAGGAAAGGAAATACAATAGTAAACAATTTTTATTGAAGGTTTCATAGTTTGTCTTATTCCAATCGAACTTTTTTTATTCATCCATGATCTCGCCTTTAACAGTTCTTAGGTGAGATTGCCTCCTGATATCCTGATAAAAATATATTTATATATTAAAAATATAATTAAATTCTAGTAATATTTTTACCTCTTATATTTTTTGCTGTTGATATATTTCCATGTTCAAAATTAGCAGCAGGTGGTGTTGCAAAAGATAAATCTAAGCAAATATTATCCTATTCACTTTCCAAATCCAGGTTAACATTCTCCTTAGTTTTCTCATCTAAGAAATTTTACAATAATGTACTGTATTGACATCAAAACTACTATGAAATAAATTACATACCATGATTATGAAATAATGAAGGAATGGCACCAAATTTCAAATTCGATTTCCTTCTTGTTAAGCCTCAACAAATCTTGCTTTCTGAGGAACAGTGAGCAGCACACACTCTGTAAGACATCCTAATTTGTTGGGGCGTTTTGTTCAACAGTTTACTGCTATTAATCTGGTTGACCCAAATTTGAAGTAGCTCCAAATATTTTTCTTTTATTATACAAAATATAAATATTATTTAGTAAATACAGTTACATATTTTCATGTAATTATTTTATTTACCTCAGTTTCTTTTGGGAACCGATGCACTGTATTTAAACTAGTATTTCCACAAAAGGGAACACAGCAATAGATTACCATGATTTCAATGAATACAAAATAAAATGAAATTTGAGAGCATCAACTTAACTTACAACAATTCACAATTCAATAAACAGAAATTAAAAATTGAGATAATAAAACAGAACACGGAACAAGTTTACCTACACTTTTACAAAACAATACTTTCTTTATTTCTAAATGTTTGTCCTTTATTGTCTATATAAAAGTAAGTAAGGTATATCTGTCTTTATCAACCGACTGGTTGAAATTCTGAACGGACAATTCCTATATAGTTAATCGTGCATGTTTCTAATCGTGTAAGTTACAATCTCAAATTTTTATTATGATACTGATTACTTTCCAATACGTGTGATATATCGTTAGAAAGGGGTTGAAATAGAGAAGTTTTTGTGAGCCTTCGAAGTTCTCGATGTGCTTCTTAGTTGTTATTTTTGTATTGTGATAAATTGTTTAACTTAATGACTTTTTTATGGATCCTCGCCATTTTTTTGACCAATTATTTGTATCAAATATCGAATGCAAACAAACATCATAGATTATAATTAAGTTTACTTAATTAGGTTATATGTAAAAATACGAGGTTTAACAAAGAAAAAAATAATTTGGTCAAGTGCGAGTTGGACTCGCATACTTAGGGTACCGTACTACTTTAAAGATTCTAATATTCCAATTTCAGAGAAGCAGGGAATGAGTGCATCTTCTTATATTTACCCTAATATCTTTTAAAGGAAGCGTTTTAAATTTATAAAAAATATAAACTTTCATTTATTTTATCTGCTTCAGGATTGGCTTGTTTTTTTTTATAACAATAATTTGGCCCCCAATATTAATATTAGGGATTTCTTCGTATTTTTCCTGTAAACAAAAAAAATTAGGTCTTATAGTTTGCGCATTAAAGGGGGAATAGGTAATTTTTTTAAATACTTTTTTAATATATTTTAAAATATTCATTTTAAAATAATTTAAAAATATTTTTGTATTCCTCATAATGACCCCTGTGATATCATAAATTACATGATCCGTTAGAAATAAGTTTAATATTTTATTTTTCATTTAATTCTGTCATTTGCTCCCTAAAATCAATATTAGGGGGTTTCTCCTAATTTTTCCAGTAAAATTTTCAAAATTTTACAGTTTATGGTTTCGGAGATAAGGGGGGAATGGGTAATTTTTTTTAAATTTTTGTTAATATCTTTTAATTTATTTATTTTAAAAATATGAAAAAAATATATTTGTTTTCTTCATAATGAGCCTTTTCATTTGATATATAACTTGATGCGTTAGAAACAATTTCCATTTTATATTTTCCATTTAATTCTGTAATTTGTCCCCAAAATTAAAAATAGAATTTTCTCCTTATTTTTCCAGTAAACTTCAGGTCAGACCCTATACCTCTATTTTTTTCAAAACTTAACGCTTTATAGTTTCGGAGGTAAGGGGAGGATGGGTAAATTTTGTTATATTTTCGTTAATATCTTTTAACTTATTTTTTTAATATGAAAAAAATATATATTTGTGTTCATTTGATGTATCACATGATCCGTTTGAAAAAAAAATTTCATTTAATTCTATAATTTGCCACACAAAATTAATATTAATAGTTTCTCCTTATTTTTCCTGTAAAGTTCGGGCAACATTCTATATTTTTCAAAATTTTAGGCTCAGTAGTTCCGGTGATCAGAGGGGAAGGGTCGATTTTTTTAGTTTTTCTCCTGATCGGGTCACCAAACTATACGTTGATACCAAATTTTAACCTCTTCCGTCCAGTAGTTTAGGAGAAAATTGCTGTGAGGTGACAGAGGCAGAAATTCGGAGTGGTATCATAAGGGTATCCGTAGATTGTATATACGGAACCCTAATAAAAAAAAAAAACATAATCTATGTAGATGTTATATGGGCTACATAATATCCCTTCATGTTTAGCGAACCTTCTACAAAACACCCTTTATATAGTAGGTACATATAGCCAACAACAAAATCCGTAAAAATCATGTATTGATACATATTGCTGGAAAACTCAGACATGTGTTTCCCTATTTTCTTAATAACAATACCAATCATATTCATATAATCCAAATATGTTACGGCGTTTCAGATATATCGGCGAACATGCTTTAAAAATGTCAGATATAGGACTCCTTTTTTTGAAGTGGAACAATAATGAAGCATAAATTATATAATTACTACATTTGCACATGTATAATTGAACGCCCGAAACTCAATTCATTAAGTAGAATAAATAACATCACGTACGGGAGATGTTAAGAATTATATCATTGCTTTGGCTCATTTGAGAAATCAATCAATTTCTATAGATGGATATTATTTCCTTTATAATTACACATAAGGGTAGCTGCTTGTGCTTTGTCTGTACGACCCTTTTCCCTTTCAACTTGTAATTTGTCTCAAATTTGATTATTCCCTTCTGTCTTAATGGCACTAGTCTTTCCACCATAACGATAAGCAAGAGGGCTTTTATCCATCACCAAAAAAGGCCATTATACCGAAGTGTTTTATTTGTTCTGTATGTATGGTTCATAGATCCGGTCCTATTTCCACAAATTCAAGAAACTTTTGAAGACATAATTGCAAAATTAACGTAGTTTAGATCTCTTGTATAGATTTTATTTTTGCGTACAGTTTTTTTCTTATTGATTTATATGTCAAACTTTTATTACACTTACTATCAAAAATTCAAATGAGCTTGTAAGTTTTTGTAAGACATACCATTTTTTAAATAAATGAAAAGAGTTGAACAGATATATTAGATTACATAATTAAATGTTTATACATATATAACTTAGAATAAATATGTTAGACATGTTATTAATTACACAGGTCAACATTTGACCTAAGCCGGAACACGGAATGCCGTATAGGGTGCTAGAGGTTTTTTGGGTCGCTGAATACGATGAGAGGCTCGGTTGACCTTCATCACGTCAGAGTCAAGGGCATTTGAAGGTCAAATCGGGAGAATTCAACCAAAAAATCTGAAAAAATTGTTGCTTATGTTTTTGAGATCTCTGAGTCCGAATCCGTAGTTTGTATGACTACGCTTTTTGTCAGAGGTCACTTAAAGGTCATTTGAAGGTCAATTCGAGAGATCTACCAAAAAATGTGAAAAAATTCATGCTAATATTTTTGAGATCTGTGAGTCCGAATTCGTAGTTTGTTTGACTTTGGGCTTTTTCCCAGAGATTATTTCAAGGTCATTTGAAGGTCAAATCTAGAGAGGTCTTCCAAACAATCTAAATAAATCTTGCTTATGTTTCTGAGGTCTCTGAGTTCGAATTCATGGTTTGTTTGACCTTGCGCTTTTTCCCAGAGGTCATTTGAAGGTCAAATCAAGAGAATTCTACAAAAACTGTCTCGATTTGACCTTCAAATGCGCTTGAACTTGACGTGATGAAGGACAACCGACCCTCTCATCGTAATCATCGACCCGAAAAATCCCAAGTACACTATAAGGCATGCCGTGTTCCCGCTTAGTTCAAATGTTGACCTGTGTTATTTATTAAATATTCAAATAAAAATAAATGGTATTTAAATGAAATTGCAGGATAACAAGTGTGTAGAAACGAATCTTATTGTAGTTGTAGAGTAGCAGTAAGGAAAATATTATGAATAAAAATTGGTGCGTGTAGTTTCAAAAACTGCATTTACTACGTTTAATTTAGATATTTTGGAAACACTAAGGAATCATGGTTGGGATTGGAATGTTTTTGTAACAAGAAGTAGATATATAGGAAGGATATTGATTACGTAGCTATATAAAGAATTTATACAATATTTAGTATCAAACTCAAAGATATCGTACTTACTTATTAAGAAATTATGGAATGTCAGAAATTTGTATATTTTATGCTCCAAGAATAACATATTTGGTATTCTTCATAGGAAAAACTTATAAAATCCTTGATCTTAGGATCTTAGACCATACTAGAAAAACCAGTCAAATTGTATAATTTAATTTACAAATTGTTAAACTATTCAAAATGCCGAGAAATCTAGTTCGCCGTTAATCTTACCATACTTTTCAACAATGGGCTGGTACTAACGCATAAAATAATAATTTACAATTTATGTAGGTGGTAATAAAAGTGAGGAGTATGAAAGCTCAATAAATTTCAGAATTTCAATCTAAGATTTCTCATATATGAATAAAGGTAGAGAAATGAAAGTGATAACCAAGGAAGGGATTTATAGTAACTTTAAAAACGTAACGTGTCTGGTTAGGTAATATGCAGTAATTTAGATTTCTGCAAAACGGACATGACGTCACAACAGGTGACCAAAATTTGTCTATAAAACTAATGGGATTTCATGACAGAAGGAGATGAAAATCTGACACACCTAACCAGTAAATCTGAAATGTGTCAGTAGTAGAGATCTAAATTTACAGTCATAACCAAAAGTGTGGCAGTAGTGACATTCCTACTCAACAAATATATAGATGTCAATGTAGTGTCAGTATGACATTGTTGAATGACATATATGGTATTTAAGAATTATTGCAGGTGGCTGAAAGATAGTCAGATAGCCAGTGGGATTTATTCTTCCAGTTCTTGGTATTTTCTGGATTAGCTTCACCTGTTCATTGTTCTCCACCAATCCCACTTGCTACCTTTCAACAACTTGCATTAATTCTAACATACCACACATGTTACTCAACAATACCATAGTGACATTACAATGACATATAGACCAATCAATAGAGCAACAATTAACTGATAATCTGTAAAAAATACTATCAGAATACCGACTGTGCCATCACATTAACAACGATTCGTAGCGATATTTTGCTATGTTTTCCACTCGCAACTATGTTTTTTTGCTTTGATATAAACAATTGAAGCAAGAACATTACGTTTTTTTTTTCTTAGCATGTTTATAAAATCCAAAATAATAAACTAATCTCAATGGTGTCAACAGGTCTATTGTAAAGCATGAAAATACCAATGAAATGAGTCCAGGCTCGATCCGATTGGATCATAGCAACAGGGAAAAACAAAAAATACTGGAAAATGCAGCATTTTTTTTTAAATCTTACCTTTGTCACTTTAGAAGCTGTACAACTGGACTTATAGGAACTGATAGTAATCTACATTTATCGTTTTATTAGTTTTTGAACAATTATGATATAAAGTTTTTTGTTTACTATTTTTGCATTGTGAATTTTGCCTCCATGCGTCATAGATAATCAAATTTCAATTTTGATAAAAGTTTTTTAAGAAATAATATATATATATATATATATATATATATCCGATGAATATACCTAGATCGTTTTGATATTTAAAATCCTCACAAGTAAGAATTTTTCTATTCACCGCTCTATTTCGATGTTCCGTAAACCCAAAATCCACAAATTTAAGCAAAAACGTTTCCGAGTAACCGTTTACATATAAATATATTAATAAACAAACATTTCTCATTTGATATAATAAAATCGAATAAATCGCTCTGTACAGAATATCGATAATAATTATTGTCAGCAGTTCCCCTCAACAACCGTGTTCCCCCCACTACTCGAACACATTCATACCCTCACCTAATTTTGGTCATGTTTGCTAACATTTTTCGTATATTTCACAGGCATTTAATGAAAACTGAAAATAGATATCTCTATTCTGAATTTATATTTGACGATTCATGTCGCATGGACACACACTACAAGATTGTGGACTAAAAACTTCATTTCGCAATTATTCAAAAACTAATAAACCGATAGCGCCTGGTTTATTCACGCATAAGGTAGATATCAATTACTATCAGTTCCCACAAGCCCAGTTCTACAATTTCGATAGTGACGGAGTTATGATAATATAAAGAAAACCGCTAAATTTTCCATAATTTTTTGTTTTTCCCAGTTACTAAAGATCCATTTGATTGGTATTTTCATGCTTTACAATTCACCTGTTGACACCATTGAGAGTAGTTTATTATGTATTATTTCATAAACATGCAAGGAAAAAAAAACCGCAATTTTATTGTTTCAATTGTTTATAATAAAGTAAAAAACCATAGTTACGGGTGGAAAAGGTACCATAATATCACTACAAATCGTCCTTAATGTGATGGCACACACAGTATCCTGTACGAAAAAATCACTATTGATTGGTCTAATATATAAATTTGTTATTGGTCTTAGATCAGTAATAAGTTATGTAAATTTGTATTTTTATTAGATGCCCATTTTTTATGGAAGAAAAGATATTGTAAAAAAATGTTATGATTAAAGAAAAGTAGTGCTGTCGGCATAAGAACAATCGTCATAATTGTAGAATGTATGGTACCCAAGAGATTTGTTTACCAGATATTGTATATTCCCACAGCCCTTCTGGGTCAGTAAGTTCATGGCCAATGTCGGTTCAAGCGTTCAGCGATTGAATGTTTTTAAAGTATAGGTTTGTTAAGGGATATATAAATGAAAACTCTCTTCGAGGTGTCATTCCTTTGTACGCAAGACAATATACATTATATATTATATATAACATATATTGTTTCTGGAGAGGGAACCTTCATCAGTTGCGCTTCTCACAATTGAATGTCCTCTCGAACACTTCTTTATGTATTTGATACATTTCGTTAAATTTGAAGACGCGAGATGTAAGACCGACATCTAGGATTTTCGAGAGAATTAGCACACAGTGGTTTCGAATCTGGAGGCGTTCCGTGTAATTACTGTTCTTCCTTAACTCCTAGGACAGAATGTCACGATAAAATTTTCAGGTTACTTCACCTGTCAGAGATATTGAATACTCTCTTCGAGGTGTCATTCCTTTGTAAGCAAGACAATATACATTATATATTATATATAACATATATTATTTCTGGTCAGGGAACCTTCATCAGTTGCGCTTCCCACAATTGAATGTCCTCTCAAAAACTTCTTTATATATTTGATACATTTCGTTAAATTTGAAGACGCGAGATGTAAGACCGACATCTAGGATTTACGAGAGAATTACCACACAGGAGAACAGCAATTACACGGAACGACTCCAGATTCGGAACCTCTGTGTGCTAATTCTCTCGAAAATCCTAAATGTCGGTCTTACATCTCGCGTCTTCAAATTTAACGAAATGTATCAAATACATAAAGAAGTGTTCGAGAGGACATTCAATTGTGGAAAGCACAACTGATGAAGGTTCCCTGACAAGAAACAATATATTTTATATATAATATATAATGTATATTGTCTTGCGTACAAAGGAATGACACCTCGAAGAGAGTATTCAATATCTCTGACAGGTGAAGTTACCTGAGAATTTTATCGTGACATTCTGTCCTAGGAGTTAAGGGAGAACAGCAATTACACGGAACGGCTCCGGATTCGGAACCTCTGTGTGCTATTTCTCTTGAAAATCCTAGATGTCGGTCTTACATCTCGCGTCTTCAAATATATAAATGAATTGTTTCTTAATAACTAATTGTTGATGTATTTCACTGGGTTGATTTTTTAACACACACTTTCACTTTTTACTTCCCTTTAATAATAATTTGTTTTTCCGAAATGTTAAATTAAACCGAAAGTGTTGACATATTTATAGGAATATTCAATGATCTTCTCGAAAGAACGACAACTGTCGGAACGTGCTTTTGTAGGTAAAATATTTACGTGCAAATACATTCATATCAAATTGCACTGCGCTCATCTGATCATTTTTGCTCGCAAACCTTTTCTGTGTGTGAATTTGCTCCAGTCCGTACCCCCGTATAAGAATTTTATGGGCTGCTCGTCTTCATTAAACGCATTTGGTTGCTAACAAACCATTTGCTTTGTGAAATACATTAGGCATACTGTCACTGTCAAATATATTTGACAAACAATACAATCGACCGGCAATCAGCTGACTAATTGACATAGAAAAATATACAGTAAGACTAAAGGCATATTCATCTTCTATTCAATAGACAAGTACTGCTAAACATTATTAAGACAACTGAAGATGATAGTTTTCCAATCATCAGAGTTCCGCAAAGTGCTGCAATTTTAAAGCATTAATTGGAACAAAATTCATATTTCATGATAAAGTTTTGTGTTAACTGGGTAAACTTACACAAAACATCCGAAGGCACATTTATATATTCTGTCCATTTGTGCGAGTCAGTGCTGTAATTGGAACACTTAGGTCTAAGCACTGGGCCGTACTGTAAGTAGTTGGGCGGTATATGGAAAACAGGGGACATATACAAGGCAAGTACAATACAGGATAAATAAAGAAACAGAATTCCTCTACTGCGCGCATGACACTATTTTCATAGAGGGAAACGAAGGTGAAAGTTCAATGTGATATTCTCAGCCTAGAAGAACCTATTATTTGTAAAATAGAGATTGATGACATCAGCCTAAAACAGATTACATAAGGCAACTAAAGGGAAATCACATTAACCAGCTAATAGAGAAAGCAGTCAGTGTCTGTATATATAATAGAGAAAGGCTATAGAGCAGCGAGTTACCTAAATGACACAATATAGAGAAACCTAATATTAGAACAGAAACCAAGACAAACATTTACAAAGCTACTATAACGACATACACGACAGAAACAAGACCTGACACTTCTAAAATATAAATGATGCTGGAAAAGCCAGAGGAGAGAATACCGGCAATGATCATGGAGAAGACAATAAGAGTAAAATATGATCAAATGGAGAAGACAATAAGAGTAATAGGTGATGAAATGATAAAATCAGAAAAACATGGCACGTCGAAGAAATATACCACTGGATCTCGAAAAAGAAACGAGAGTGGAACAATCTCATAAGTAAAACGGTGGTAGTATGGCAGAATATTATTTGACAGTCAGTAGACCAGGTGTGGGCTTAAAAAAAGAAGAAGATGAACAGGTATAATGATCGACAACCCAATTGTACACGCGAAGACTAGTTAATCTTATTGAAGAGAAGAACATCTATCAGGAAGACATTATGTAAAAGGTAAGTAGTCATTCGAGTAATTTATCAAAATTGTCGTACCACCCTGTTTCAGTTACAAATTTTAAATATTTGTTACAGAAAAGAAGTGAGGAAAGAAAATCAAAATGAACAGACACAATACTCAAGGACCTACTTGACAATCATTTCGAAATTCGTTTATTTATACCGAAATTTTATTTTTTAACTGGTTAACAGAAGAAATATACTTGCGCCAAGAATATAATAAAATATTTGAATTCTACTTAAACTGAACAATCAAACATTTGTGCAACCTTCGACCTGTTATTCTCAAATGTACCTAAATCTCAAAGCTCAGGAATTGCGTTGGCATTCAGTGGCACATGGAGGTCGAGTTTCGAGTTCATTTGGTCCAGACAACGAGAGAGACAGTTACGCACATACCTAATCCAAGATCTATTATTAATTAACATTTCATTGTATGACCTATTTCAAATACATTAGAAAATATGTAAAACGATGAAATTCTGATAAAGATGAATGTTATATTTGGATTAATAACATGACGGAGATTTCCATAATAAAATTTGTGACCTCTAAAAACTTCTAGACATCACTATTTAAAACTAAGCAGTAAAAAAGAAACTACAAACTTCCCGCGAATATTTTACTCACTTATTGACAATAGGTGCCTGAGTGAAAAGAAACAGAGTCACATCCGGGCCGTCGAAGAAATCTGGACACTGTTATTGCTATCGTTTGAACTTTCCGTTGATGAAAAGATTGAAATCATGCAGGCAACTTTAAAGTGGAGTATGAGAAAAGTTTAACTCATATGTAATCATCGAAAAATGATATTAGGAGCAACAAAGCTAATAGTTTATTGCTAACGTAATGAAGGGCACAAGCAAATCATTGGAGAAGTGTACTTAAAAGAATTTTAGTACACCTGGAAAGGAGAATACCTACCTCTTATTAACTGCAAATATTTTCAATGATTGCAATAACATAATGCAAGTGTAAATGTTTGGGATAAATACTCAACAATTTGAAAGAACTGAAATACTATTCAATAAGAGTGAGTTTAAGACGAGATACACTATGTTAACAAACTGATTTCATACATTCGTTATGTGAAAAAGGCAAATTAACCTGTTAGGCTACCTAGTATAATGCTGCAAGTATTCTGGACATGTACTTTTACTTCAAAAGCAATAACGGCTGCCTCTTCTTTTTGATCCAAGAATTGTTCAATTGTTTTTTCGAATCCGCTGAAAAATTTCCAACAGACCAGAAGTGAAATTTTGCAGATTATGTTTTCTGTAAAGACAGCATAAACATACAGAATGATACCAATAAAATGTAAAGAGTTACAAAACTTTTGGCATCTACTTCGAGTTATAGCAGTGTGATGTAAAATTGGCAAAGACAGAAAAAGTCAGAAAATGTTTTGATTTTTTAACCGACTTCCAAAAAAGAATAGATTATCAATTTGAAGGCAACTTTTTTTTTGTTTATATATGTGGGAAGATTCTTCAAAAACGGCTTGGGCAATTTTAATGATTTAAACTGCATTATATTAAGAAACATTACAGAAAGGTCCCATATAATTGTCTATAATATGAGATTTGCGGTTTTCTAGAAAATCAGAAAACAAAGTTAATAAGGGACTAGATTTTAGCGATTTACAATTAATGTTTTCTGTTTTCTCTAAAACAGTTCAAGAAATTTATATAACGTAAAACTTACCATTTTTCTGAAAATCGGAAAAATGTATGCACAAAAACATCATAGTAAATGTCAAATTTTCATAATAAATATCTAGTTTAAATGTCAAGATATGCCATGAAAGTATGTCGTACAGGGTGTTTGTAATGATTTTCATTTTGATGCTTTTGAAGTCAGTTTATTTTAGAAGGGAAGTTAACTAACAGTCGCGTGAAATTGTAGAAAATATTCCATTAACTTATTAAAACGAAAATTTGTTATTTCAGTGATCTCTTCTGAGTGGAATGCTGTTGAAGGTGTGTGCGAGCGTGCATGTAATATTTGGTGGAAAATAAGCAGTTATATACATAGGATGGTTGAAATATAAATTGCAATTGAATTAGTTATACAGGGTGGTTCTAAAAATATTGTATGGGGTAGCACATATCGTCGGCTTGGCAGAAGACTGTCATAACTCAAAAAAATGCATTTTTATGTTTTTGTAATGAAACAACTTCAATTTGTCTATAATTTTATGTGGAAGAGAGTTATACGTTGTAATTAATTTGGCGGCCGCTAAATACCACTAGTGACAGTATGTGTTTCTGACAAGTCGACACATGTATTCTGTGCAATAGAGTCACATATTAGTTGTGTCTAACATTGGTTTCTTTAACCCCAAAAAAGACCAATGTGAACTTTGCCTTGCTTTTCTAAATGCTAGTACAGATGATAAAACTCAACTTCAGGAAAAGTATGATACACATATCAAAGAAAAAGTGCTTTCCCGGAGAGAGAAAGAAATTGATAAAACTTCAGGGAGTACAGTTGCCGTATACGACCTCCAAGCAGTTTTGCCATGCCCCACGGGCAATGCATCTTCATATTATTATACATCAAAATTGAATGTTTTAAAATTTCACCGTATACCAGTTGGCAAATAACGAAGTTAGCTGTTATGTTTGGCATGAAGGACAAGGACAAAGAGGGGCTAATGAAATTGGTTCCTGTGTGTGGCACTATCTTAATGCCATAAACACTAAGGCTTCCATTGAGAACAAATTCATAGACGTCATATTCTAAAGCGACAACTGTACGGGGCAAAATAAAAATAAATGCATTTTCGCCTTGTACATGTTCGCCATTTTAAAATTAGCAAACATACAATCAGTGACCCATAAATATTTCATAACTGGTCATACCCAAAACGAAGGAGATAGTTCCCATTCAGTGATTGAACGACATATCAACAAATTCAAAAAGTCTGCTCCGATCCATGTTCCTGAACAGTATGTGACACTCATCCGGCAAGCAAAGAAAAATGGCAAACGATATTCAGTAGAAGAAATGTGTTACGACGATTTTTTCGACATAAAAAAACTTGTTGTGGAGATGGGCATCAATAATATATTCAAAAACTCTGAAGGTGAAGTAGTTAAAATCACAGACATGAAAATGTTCATGATGAAGAAGGATCAGGTTGGAAAAATCTTTTATAAAAATTCTTATCAGCAGCAGGACTTCTTTACTGCAAATATTGTGAACTCAATGCGCCAGAGAACAGACTTTAATTTACTTGAACTAAGTAAAGCTTATAAACAGAAATTACCTATTGCAGAAGCAAAAAAGAATGGAATACTGTCCTTGATAAATAAAAAAGTTGTTCCTCGATATTATTATGAGTTTTATAACAATTTATAATAATGTATAGTTGTTCTCACAAAGGTTTTGTTTACTTAAAATAAAGTTTTCATATTGTATCCTTTCAAGATACAACAGTTGTTCCACGATATTATTATGAGTCTTAGAACAGTTTATAAAAATGTATAGTTGTTTTCAGAAAGGTTTTGTTTACTTAAAATAAATGTTTCATTTTGTATATTTAAATTTATTTCAGAAGTAAACAAATAATCGTAACTTCTCTAAAATATTATTCAAAAACATAAATATTATTTGGAACAAGACTGTTACATGTTTGAAAATAGGGGTTGAATTTGTACAAACGTACAAAACAAAAGGCAACTTAAGGCAAAACAATGCAACTTAAGTTGTCTGCAAGCCATCTGTAAAGAATATGGTTTCTAATTATTTAATGAGATCGAGATCTGAGTGCATTTTATCCAGTAAAATGTTTACATGCTTCCCCTGAAAATTTGTGTATTTTGAGTTATGACAGTCTTCTTCCAAGCCGACGATATGTAGTTGCGTATACAAGGTGGCTGAAATAAGAATGGAGCAAAACTATAGTTATACAGAGGATATTTGTGTTAGAACGGAAAATAATTAAGTTATACAAAAGGCTTTAAAAATTGTCAGAAGCAGTTAAGTATACATTATGGTTGAAATATAAGGTGGAGTATAATTACAGTTATACAGGGCGGTTTAAAAATGTTATATAGTTTGGAACATAAGTAGTTGCTTAGACAATGTGTTTGAAGTAATGGTGAGATAAAATTATTGTTATTGAGGGTGTATCAAAAATTTGTTATATAAGCATAAGCAATTAGGTTATTTGAATTATAGGACGTAGGACGGGGTATAATTATAGACATGTCTTAAAAAATATACCGGTTAATTGAAATAAATGATAGAATAAGTTTATAGTCATAAAATGTGGTTCAAAAAGGTGAATTTTGTTATATAAGGTAGGCAATGAACAGTTGCATAAATGTAATACTAGACATATGGGGCGAAGTAAAATCATTGATATGCAGGAATAATTCAAACAATAGAAAAATAGATAGTGTGGAGAGGATTTGTACTTATACAGGGTGGTTTTAAAGATATCAGGACAGTTGTAATATTGTGTTGAGTTGAATTATAGTTATACAAGGTGATTCAGAAAATGATAGACCAATAAGTTATATAAGAGTGACCAGTAAATAAAAGCATTAATTAGAATTAGTTACATGTATAGAAAGTGGTCCAAATAATAAAACAAATAAAAAAGTTAAAATATATTTGGAAAATATAGACAAAGAATAAAAAATAGATAGGGACAAAGAGAGAGGGAGAAAAAAAGAGAGAGATAAGAATACGCTAGAATTTTCAATTGAATTGTACCCTCATTATATCAGATAATAAAAGATATGTGTGAAAATAGTTATTGATTGCACACGGTTTCTAAACTGTTTTTATTTTAAGTCAGCTGAAGTAGGTTCTTTTTTAAATATAATTTATTGAACATACAGCGTTTTGTTTGAAGTGCATGTTACTGAAGAGAAAGCTTCTTAACGTAGGCTTACAATTACACATTCGAAAGTGATGAGTATGATAGTGAAATGCAAGAAATGCATTTGTGTCTAGTCACTTTGTGCAAGAAAGAAGGTTAAGAGACTTTTCGTTTATAGAGAATTCATAAATTATAATAAATTATAAAAAACATAGAATCCAATTAATATACAATCCCAGCATTAAATTTGCTTTTCGTTCTAATTAACATTTCATTCAATTTTCTGTTTGACATTTTTAAAAACAGATAGTTGACATACGTCAATGTCAGAAGTCAAAACACCACAAAAGGGTCAACGTTACCAAGTTTATGGATGGCAGAGACAAACATTAAACGACAAATTCAAGAAGTGACCAGAAGGCACTGATGTAGAAAGAGGGTATGGTTGGAATTACTAAGTTTAAAATAATATTAATATTAAGTCAACGGTTTTTTTGTTGCAACCATGGATATGTAAACTTTATATTTTTTTCCTAAAGATTTATGGTATTCTAAAAACTGCTGGCGTGCTAGTCAACTACATTGCAACAGCTGTTCAGAAGAATAGCCCAGAGATGCTATGATATTTAAAAAATATCTATTTATATAATGTTCCTATAATTTAATCTATTTATATTGTCAGAAAATTAAATAGGTGTAGTAGGTTTGAATTATCATAATTCAACAAATTTTACATTTTAATTATAAACTAATTTACAGTTATTTGTCGATGGTGTTTATATTTTATATTTAAATTATTACACATTAGAATTAATATTTGAATCGTAACACAATAGCGGTAATTATTTTAATTCTTTTGAAATTGCTGTTTGTTAGTATCAATGGCCCAAAGAAATGGAAATAACATCATTAAAAGTTAATACGTTGGCTACCAAGTATTATTTTAAGAACATCTGTATAGGATTAGAATGTTTATTGCACTATCTCTAGTTTTCATACCATTTTTTACATTTCCAATAGACCTACTCTCATATGTGTGTAACATATAAAACAATGAATATTCTTATGTAACTACAAAAAAATATTTATTTTCCATATTTTCTATTTTTGAGCAGAACACATGCGGGGTATCTTAACACTTTTTGATTTATTCTTTGGGTAGTGCTGTATATTCTTATGTTTTCATTGATTGGGACTGTTATTCGTCAATAACTCCTTAACCACCTCTACTCCGAAATGTAAATAGCTCACCTTCTTAGAGAGGAGTAGTAGGAGAATGAATATCTTCAAGTACTAGACTTATATGTTATTTTTCTAGTAAATATTAGTCAATGGTTTGAATTTCATAGTTACCGTCCGATTGGTGACTTTCTGTATTTCAGCGGTATATTTACTAGAGATTGTTAGAACTTCCATTGTTGTACAAAAACATATTTCACTCGCTTTTTTAAAATATTTCGGATCAATCATTCACTGGTTTTCCCTTTCTATGTTTACGAAGTGTCCTCACAATATGTGTTTTATTTTTATACAAAGTGTCTCCCAACTTCACACTGTTGTAGTCTAGGAATGGTATATGCGCTTTACCCATATATTTCCGCGTTAATTCTAAAACAACAGAAGAAGCATGACAGGAACATTTATTGGCTATAGCCAATTTGAGCAATTGAGAATTTATATCATACACTTTCTGAAGGCTACCTACAATGCACAAATATCGTGCCAAAGATCGAAAGAGAGAGCAATAGAGAGAGCAAGAGGCTATTTCATTCGATGGGCAGTTGCAGTCCCAAATCGAGTGAAATAGCCTTTTGCCTTCACTCTCTTTGTAGCCTTGACAGGATATTGGTGCATTGCAGGCTACCTACCCGAAATACACGCTCTATTCTATTCAGGCTTGTAAAATTGTTTTGTTGTGAATTTGTAGAGTCAGCTGCCGAAAATAGACACGAGACAATGGAGTAATGTCCCAAACTGCAGACCATGCGACACACTGTTGTGTCAGACCTACGGGCAGACCAGAATCGCTAGAGATAGCGGCATTTTCCGACCGCCAGATGAGAAATCAGATTTAAAATACAAGGCGCTCGCGTCACAGATATGTGACGCTGGTCGCAGAGAAAAGTAACCCTGTCACATATATGTGACGCATGGTAGCCAACGTGTTAATACGTGATAATATCGATCAATAAGAGTTACAAAATTATGAATTACAAATTAGTCCTAACTGCATTTGCCAGAGCCGCATCAATTTATTACAGGAGCGATCAGAGGCTGCCCATTTAGGAATTCAGAAAGATACTGGGGATTTCTCAATTAAAAACAACAAATTCTGAATTAGTACCAAATAATAAATGCTAAAGAAAAAATGTCTTATTGATTAATCAATAATGTATCCCTCCTACTTCCTCTCCTGCTTTGTCTCCTAACACCTCCCAAGATCTTTACATCCCCATCCCTCTTTTCGTCTCCCTTTCTTTCATTTTCTCTCACTCCATCACTATCTCCCACTCTTCCTCTCTCCCTCTGTCTCCCTTTCCCCCTCTTCCTCTCCCTCTCTTCTTATTCCACTTTCTCCCTCTCCCACCTCATCCCTCCCTATTTTTCACCTTCTCACTTTTTAATTTGAGATTCCTATAAATCATACTTTGTTATATTCTTCTTGAAGCTTTTGGTGTGAGCACATGAAATGCACATCAAATTCCTTAAGCAACCAGACTTTTAGGTTATGTATAATCCTAGATAACAGCAACAAATCGATAATTTGCGCCAAAAATACCGGAATAATTATAAATTTAGTAGCATTCGGTAAGAAGCTTCTCAATTATAACGTCTGTGGCATCCATCACAAAAAACATCTCTAGAAAACTCTCTCGAACGTTTGAAAATTGTTTTCTGAATCATATAACTCGTACAATATGTATGTCGTGAGTTTTACCTGAGAGCGAAACCAACTCCCGCTTGCCGTCCTAAAATTGGTCGAGTCGGTTAGGCTACGATCTAAAACATTAAAGCCGAGAAAGGTAAATTAGAGTACAGAGAACAGTAAACTTAAACTTTCTATCTTGACGCTAGAGTGCATTTAATTTATTCACTAAGAGAAAAACTTTTCCAACATTCTGTTTGCCGATGTGGTTAGTTTTGTGTAAATTCGCTTTGTCTTATAATATTAAAAAGTTAGATTTGTTGATATTGCCTAATGCTACTACAACTCTATCCAATAATACTAAACAAACTAAAATTAAACTTGTTAAAATGGAAGTTTCTAATTAACAAAGTAAACTCATTTTGCCCAACCATGCTTTCATAAGATAGTCGAATGATAAAAAGGGGTTTCAGTGAATTTACCTTGCTCATGCGGTTTTTATGTGCCGCTCCCAAAGTTAAACTGAAAATTTTCGGCATTTTCATCATATTTCAATGTTTATTTTCTTTTTTAAAGCCCTTTGAATTTGTTTTTTTGTGTCGAAAATTTGCAAGAGTAATAATAATACAACAAAATAATTGAAATAATATATTTAAAAACTGACTATCCTAATACGACTAACTAAAAAAGTAAAATATTAATTAGTACACACGTGTTTTGAACATTTATGTTAGAATCAATTTCGTGTCAATACTTAGGGGTACCTTTGTGCTGAACAAAACTAGTAGTGGTGCTGTCGAAGCTGATATTTATTGTTCTCTACGGCTACTACAATATTTAAATTTGTAGACGTGAGATGTAAAGACATCTAGTAGTTTCGGGAAAACTAGCACACAGAGGCTCCGAATCTGGAGCTGATACAGTAATTCCTATTATCCCTGTGTGCTAGTTTCCCCGAAACTCCAAGATGTCGTCTTTATATCTCGCGTCTACAAATTTACAGATATTCATCAAATACATAGCTAGGAGTTACGGGCTAACAGCAATTACATGGAACGGCTCCAGGTTCGGAACCCCTGTGTGCTATTTACCGGGAAACTCCTAGGTATCGTCTTTAAATCTCGCGTCTACAAATTTACCGATATGTATCAAGTACATAAATAAGTGTTCGGGAGGAGATTCTATTGTGGGAAGCGCAACTGGTGAAGGTTCCCGACCAGAAACAATATAATATATGTATTATCTTGCGTCCAAAAGAATGACACCTCGAAGAGGGTATACAATATTTAAATAACCAAATGTAGTGTGTAATAGTAATAATTATGCGTACCCAGGATTAGACATATTTTTATTAAATAATCATATTGTTCTTTTAAACAACGGTTTTAATTTGATATTATTTGTACGTCAAATAGCTTAGAGCAAATCGAATTATTCTTCGTTGTGTCAAATTTGCATCATGCGTATATTTTGGTTTCTCGTATAATATATATTTTTTCTATATTATCCACATATTTAACTTTTTTATGTTTTATTATTTGGACCACTTTATATAAGTGTAACTCTAATTTATCCTACATTACAACCACCCTGTATATGTTCCTGTGTATTGGTCACCCAATATAAATTATTTGTCTGTCATTTTCTGAATCACCCTGTACAACTATAATTCAACTCTACACGATTTTGCAACCGCCGGTATAGGTATTAATGTTCTCTACCCTATTGACTGTTTATAGTTTTCTATTGTTTAAGTCACCCTGTATACCTATAATTTTACTTCGCCTATATGTCAAGTATAAGCAACAACTTATGCTCGAAACTATAATTCATTTTTAACTACCCTGTATAACTATAATTTCACTCCAGTATATATTTCATCATCCTGTATGTGCAACTGCTTTTAAACCCTCCGCCCTATAACTCGAATGTCTTTACTGCATATGTTTATTTAACAATTTTGTTATTGGATACACTTATGGAATATTTAGTGTCATTTCACTCGACTGCAAACTCTACAAAAAGAAAACCGTTACCAACAAAATGTACGATACACTATCATGGCATAACATATGATTTAAAATTTGACATTTACATTGATGTTTACCGTTTTTTGCACATATTTCTACGATTTTCAGAAAAACGGTATGTTTTGCGTTATAGAAAGTTATACGAAATCAAGCTGGAACATCTCTTTGGAGAATACAATTTTAAAATATTGAAATTGCTTGAGCCGTTATAGAGAAAACAGTGTAGATTATTTAAATTCACTGCTGTTTCTAATTTTCCGTTATAGAAAATTATATAGTACCTTTCTGTAATTTTCCTTAATACAATGCCGTTTGAATCATCAAAATTGACCAAACCATATTTGAATAATCACTGAGCATACATAAAAAAAATGCCTTTTTGGAAGTCTGTTAAAAAATAAAACTAATTAAAATTTGCACGGTATTGCAGTAGTACTAAAATTAATATGATCCACCATCTTGGGACGTGCGCCATTTTAACTTTGTAGTACCTTAATCTATTTGTAGGTATTTTTCTCAGCGAACCATTTTATTTCATATCCACATAAAGGGTGCGCATATTGTCCGCTATCTTCGGGAGTCAGCAATACTGGATATGATTGAATGACTTAGCTATTCATGCATTATTTTCCAAACCAAACTGTACTCAACATTTCAGCTCTAATTGTTGGGGATAACTGTTTTACAATTCACTTCAAGAGTTGACCCCCAGATGCAAAGATGGCTTACATACCTTGATTGAAAAAAAAAACAAAACCGGTAGCTTAACATTAACATTAATTTATGTTTAGAACTTCGCATCATACCCTTCTACACATTCACCATTCTGCTCACTTGTTATTTAACGCTTTTAGCTGAACACTTTCAGTTTAACACGCATATCAATTTGTCATCCGTGTCTCTACCATCTATAAACTGGACCTTTGATCCGTTGTTCTAGTTTTTTATTATTGTGTTATGGCTAGCATCTATAAGCTTGCCCTTTTTGTGCAATTCTGAAGTCTGTCAAGTCTATAATAAAATATATCGCAAACAGAGGAGAATTTGAATGTCTGATAGAACAAAAAGTAAATATAGAGCAAGTATTGTACATTAATCGGATGTTTTCTTGGTTTCTTTTTACTACTAGATATTAAATTTCTAATAGCGAAGAGACTCTTATTATATTACCTGGTTCCTGTTTGTTAAACAGAAAAAGAAATCGTAGGGATATTTAAAGATAAAGGCAATCTCCTGTCGTTGGAACGAAGTATCGAATCAAATGCAATTTAGATATTTGCATTTTATTACCATACTCATCTATTTTCCATAGGTGCAAATGTGGGCCGCGGTTAAGAAGCTTGTATATTGTGATCCAAGATTTGTAATATGGGATTCGTCTTGTAATTATTTTTGAAGCCACAAGAAAGTATGCTTTGTATAATCAAATTGTTTAATAAATATCTCCTTGATTGGACTTGCAATAATCATCAAACTCTCGACTGTTAATAAATACAGGAAAATCATATCAAAATTCACACAGACTTCCCCGTATCTGGCGAGCAATGTAACCTAGTATGGAGGACACTGGGACAGACTACATTTTCTATTTCTACAGTTTAATTTTTGACTTATTCACGTAGCTACTCAATGTCATATAATTTACATATTTTGGCTAGCAGCATTCCTCAAGCTCGAGCCACTTTCGACGAGTGCTATAGCTTCTGGCATATGTTGTTCTCTATTTTGACTGATCCATTGTGGTCTTCCGAATACGATTTCGAGCCATACTGGATGAACATCTGAAACATAAAATGTAAAATTTCAAATTTTGAAGTGAATTTTGAATTAATTTTGATTTGATGATGGTCAAAGCTGGGGTACTGTGATAGTGTGACAAAGTGCCCCATAGATCCAAAAACGAAGGAACCCATGAAATCACAGTTACAGATTAGGAATACCGGCAAAATTTTTTTTGCGGGTGATCAACGAGTAATAAAAGTATTTTTATACAGAAAATGTAATACTTACCCAAATCTTTCCAGAAAAGCAATAAATCAAAAACAATTCCGGGATTTTTAAACAAAAAATTCACCTTAAATTTTTTTTATCATAAACCTTTCGCCGAGTAGGAATCAAATTAAATATGAAGCGTTTTAAAATGGCAGCTGATGTGCTTGTCAAAATAGCAACATTGCTCCGACAGAGTTAAAGAAAGAGATGGAGATATTTATATTGTAACACTGTGCTCTTTGTCACAGTGTGCCTCACTTGACCCTACATTGATTAGTATGAAAGTAAGTTTTTAGCCAAAATCTTCAGTAATTTTTGAGTTATACTTATTCTTCGGTTCACAGCCAGGCCTTCAATTTTAGAAAGTATGTACTAACTTATTGGCTTACAAAAATATGATTTCAATTATTAATTTAATTATATTAATGTATTACTAGTAATAGTATAATCTAATTTTTATTTGTTCTTCAATATTCTGCAACAGTATAGTAATAGTACTCTTACTCTACAATGCTTTGGCGCTGTCACTAAAAGTTTGAGATTCCGTTTGACACACCTTCGATTGAAGTTTCATGGAAAAATCGAATGAGGTGACCTGTCTGACAATTCTGCTGTTCCATTCAGTCCAATCAAACGTTCCGGAAACCGCCACTTAAATAATGGTGTAATCTGATGTAGGTGAAGTATTACTTCACTTATTGCAGCTATTATCATAGAATCCAACAAATGTTACCCCAGTTAGTCAAGGAACATTGAATCTACAACACAGTTACCTAATATACATTTTACTTCTCAGCAAATTGTGTACATTTTTGTGAAATAACTTGGTATTTTCATCAGACAAGTACGTGATACTTTGACTATGAGAAAGACCAATTAAATAAACATGTTTAAAGTAATTAGGATATTGTCCAAATAAATTAAACATTCTGTTGGTGTGTCTGGATGATCTTCTGTTCATTCCAGAAATATTTAAAGCTTGTATTGATGAAATTAATTATTTTAAATATTTGCCAAATAGTTTTATGCCTGACGTTGGAATTACTATCCACATTTCTTGTTTTATTTGATTTTAGTTACAACAAAGTTATAAATAAGCAATATAAAAGAATGCTATCATTGGGATGCTCAAGATATCTGTAGTGAGAATTTCTAGCCGCTTCTTGGTAGTGATGGGTAACACTTCAGATTTTAGAGTGTTGACACCTTAACATACGCACGGCACAGTGAGTCAACACAGTGTTACGACACAATTGTGTCATATAGCACAATAAAAGAGTTGACAATTGATCACTATAAACCAGCTTTATTATTCTTATTTGTTTTCTAGGCACATTATACGTTAACGTCGTTAACAAAAAATAAGCGTTCGTACATTTGCCCTATTTTGAGCCTTATATACAAATGAAACAAACATCTACAATAAATTATATTCTAATTTACCAAATGTCTAGTTTTAAATACATTAAATGCAGGTCTACAGGGAACCTCATACGAATACTTCAATTACCGTTTATCTAAGCCTTACATCTAGTGAATATTTAATTTTACAACACAAGAGTGGATGGAATTTAGTCTTTTTATATGTCATACTTCCAATTCGTTTAAATTGTAGTGAATAGGTTGTTAAATGCATTTATTGTTTTATTAGTAATAAAATCCTGAACGCCGGTAAATACCTAGTTAATGTGAAAAACAAGGGAGGGTTTAAAATTTATTAAAGCAAACAAAATATTTTTGAATTATAATTTGTTTAATGACTAATTTTTCAATTTTGTCAAAATATACATTAAGGTTTATTTTTGTTTCATTTTTTAAGATTGTTTATTTAAATACCTTCGTTGTGGTATTATGTTAGCGTTTAGATTCATTAATTATCTCTAAACTTATTTTCTGTACAATGAGATATTCTACATTACAATATAAATTCTTATTTCTTGTGTCATAATAACATGTCCTACTCGATCTCAACACTTGTTCCTTGCTCATATAACGATATAACACACGCACGGTATACTGTGCCGACACTCCCGAGACGATTGTGTCATATAGCCGAAGCCGCACATTTTTGCGTATGGCACAGTAAACGAGTTGATAGCTCTTTTTACCTTTAACTCAATTTTATTCATAATATCATGCACAGTATAAATAAACAAGAAAGAAATGCTTGTTTACATTGTTTAATTGATAACAGATTATTTCATAATAACATAATAAACAAATAAATACAACTACAATAATACATTTTGCATAATATTTTTAAATTATAATTTACGTAATAATTAATTTTTCAATTTATTTAAGAAGAATCTATTTTATGTTGATGGTGTGATATGTATTATTGAAGATTTATTTATGAATATTTTTTGTTTAAATAATTTTGTTGTTGTCTAATTGTGCCGTTTATGTTCATTAAATGACTGAACTTTTCAATTTATTTAAGAAGAAAGATTCTTTTTAAGTTGATGGTATGTTATTTACGATTGAAGTTTTATTTTTGATTAACTTTTTTACATAGTTTTGTTGTTGTCTAATGTTGGCATTTAGGTTAACTATAAATTATATAAATTTTTTTTCTGGACAACCCTTCGTTATAATTTGTTATATCATATCAAAAAAATTAAATACCGAGCTGTGGTGATTAATCTGAAAGAATCTAATTTAAACAGTGCAGAACAAGAGTATACTTTTTAGGCAAAAGCAAATTCGTAATACAAATTACCAATGTATATATCGTTAAACTGCGTTACTGCTTACACTCTATTTCTTAGGCAAGGCAACAGAAAGGACGCGTAATGCTGCTAGCAGAAGTGTGGCGTTGGAGCACCAATTCTAGACTTTCCAGTGAAATGTAGTTTCTAGATATTACGTTTATACTTGTATGCCACACAATTAGCCACCCTAAAAATGCAATTCATTCAAAAATCGTGAATAAATCATTTAACGAATAAAGAAAATGCACACGATACTACCTAAAAACAGGCGTCACACTTCTAACGCTTGCTCCCGATGTATTTTATCTCTTACCTATGGTCTCCCGTCCCTTGTCTTGCTCCATCTGAGCGGCGGACATTCGACACATCCTTCCTGATAAGCAAACACACACAGCTTAGCCACAACTTATAACCGACATAACACAAAGTGTCGAAAAGTGCTGTGTGCTGTGCTGTGTTATTGGTGCAGTGTCAGCACACATGACACATGGGAAAGTGTTGGCACGAAAGTGCGGCACGGCACAGTGTTACACATGACTACTTCTTGGTAGCAACCGCTAGTCTCACCAAAACGTTAGGACCACATATCGGAGGGCAGTTACACTCATCAAAATTAATCCAATTAAGAGTTTGCATTTTGTCATCTGATTGATAATTGTGGCATCCTTTATTTCAGGATTTTTGGGAATATCACCACACTCTATACATCGGTGTTGCCAAATGTGTCAGGATTTAGTTTAGAAATCGTTCTCAGTTGCAATGAAGAATTAAAATGTTCACAAGTTTACTGTTGTACACCCAAAAAAAATTGATAACAGCACTTTTTTGACAAATGTTTTGTTTTTTTTGACAGCCCTATAAGCAGAAAATAATAATACAGATTTACAACGTAAACTAATACAGTAAAATTGATCAGAAAATAGTTAATATGTATATGAAATGAGATTTTTAAACCCTTCAAATCATAAATGTTTATATTAGCAGACACTTAAAAATCAGCTGTCTCAGTTTCTTTATATCTATTAAAATAGATTAGTTGACATGCTTTGAGTCATACTCATATGGTACTTTCCTAATTTCTATTGCTTTGAGGCATTCCTACCTGATACTCCTATTAGTTCGTACAGGATTATTCCTTGGATTGAATTTGTTTGTAGTTTTGTTATGTTATTTGAATTATTTTGGTTATGTTCCTGTTTATGATGAGCAAGTACTTCTATGTCGTACTTATATTTTAAATTTAGTACATTATACGAGGCAATCAACCTAATTGAACAACAATTTTCAAGTTGTGCTGTTCAAAAATATCCTTATCACGTCACCTCATCATGAAAGTAGATTTTCGACAAATGCTGAGAGCCTCGGCTAGATATGATGAAGTCAATTATACTGATATAAACTAAAGTAATGATTATTTCTTATTTCTTTGTAAGTTTCTTCGAGGGAAGCAAAATGCCTTTGTAAAATAGGTTTTTCAATTGTACCAGTAGATAAGTCGTTGGTATGGCAACCGGTAAGGCTCGAAATGTTTAATATTACTCTAAACTGCAACAAACATTATTTAAGTGTCATCCTCTGTGAACAATATACAAAAAGATGTTATTTGGTTTTGGAGTTTGTTCAACGATAATATTAATAAGGAAAAACTGACAGCGACAATGGATTATACTTATAGCTATACTGAGAAATCGAATATCCTTGAACAATCAGCTTTCCTTCATACATAGTGGATTTATAATAATCGCCTATGGAGTTGTTGCAAACAACACAGCAAGTCTAGTTCAGACCTTTCATCAAATGCACTAAAGAAATTTTATGTACAAGCAGAATAAAATTTGAAATTTGCTGAAATATACACAATTTTCTACACATGAAGTGTTGTTTCCTATAAGGTAATACTTATAAAGCTAAGATGCCACAACTATGATTGTGAAAGATTCAGACATTATTTATAAGAATGTCCTATCGTTATAGTATTTTGGAGTTACGAAAACTTCTAGGAAAACTTTGGAAAATAGTCATTTTATATCTTTCAATTCAATGAAGTGATTAACGATTTCGGGTTACTTAGAAAATTTGGATGAATAGTAAAAGCACGCAACTGTGACCTGAACTCAATAAGAGGTACCGAAATCTCATTTCTATGTAATATGCAACCTGACAACTAGCTCTGACCATTTTACAAAGAGCAGAAACATCTTTGCAAAATCGACTGTTGTATTTACGTTCTACCATACATGCATCATAGATTTTCCACTACTAATTCTTCATGCCTAAATGAATAAACTTTTAGTATATATCACCCTAACTTACCTTTACATAACGGATACATTTTACGGAAAAGGATATTGAAAATATTGAAGACCCGTAATTAACTGAATGATACGCTATTAAGTATCAACTTTGAAACCAATATTGATCCAGAAACGCTGTCAGAGGCCATGAAAATAACTAGCTACCAATTCTTAGGTAGTATTGTATGCGTGAAAGGGGCGCTAAAACGCTTAGTATTTGCGCTAATATTGCAAGAGAATTTAGGTTCCTTGGTTATACGCATCGTAAACTCTTTCGGAAATATTTGAGTACCGTCTCACTAAAAACTACAGTGTTCTAACATATGTTATTGGTAGATGCGAAAGTAATTAGTGGTATACAGCTTTTCCTTTAATGGTCGAAAAACAACATTGCTTTGAATGTCTGAGAAAACCTTGCACTGGTCAGACAATAAATTGACTTAATTAGCCAGGATTCACTGATTACGTAATATTCTGTTAATTAATAAGATATTTTATTTGGACTTGAGAAATCCACAAATTACAACTAGCGGGTTTTATGCTATCGAACCTTAACTCTTAACATCTTAATATTTGAAGATTGTGTCCACTAAGGCTTTGAACCACACAACTTAAGGAATAACATGCTAATTTCCTCGAAGTTTCCTTGGACTTCCATCGTCTTCAAATGATTGATCTTTTCAACGTTTCAATAGCCTGCTATCGTCATCAGATGAATGATGGGAAATTCAGATTCTCCGTTGTATTTATACCCTTAACCGGTATAAATACAATGCTCATTGGGTCGCTTAATATTCTGTCTCGTCCAGTCAGCGTCGCCGTACCTGGCGATTGGTTGCTGGTGATGCATAGCGGCAGTGGCTCAAGAAGAGTTCTCCAAACGACTCGATGAATTTTCTTTTATATCAGTGCATTTCCTTGTGAATTACCATTGCAGGTTCCCAGTTGACGTTATGGTATTCGGTCCATGAGTGATTAGCTAATCCAGACTTTCTTAGCTCTCCCCTTTGAGTAGCTATGCGGTGCTCCTTAACCCTGGTGTCCAGTGGTCGCTTAGTCTCCCCAATACAGAGATTGCCACATTCACGGGGTATGCTGTATATACATTTTTTTTGGTATTGCAGGATTATCCAGCTTTGTTTTTGTGCTCATGCTCCTCAAGATGTTGTTGCTCTTGCAAAACATTTTGACTCCATATTCATGTCCACTACGTCTAAGATTTTCCGACAAGCATGATAGTAATACGGTTGCTATCGTGGTTTCCTCTTCCTGTCTAGGTGATTTCTCGAGTTGTTCAAATGTCTTGTTAATGAAGGAAGAGCATCACCGGCAACCAATGGCCCGATACGGCGACGCTGATTGGCCGAGACACCGGTTAAAGCGAGCCAATGAGCATAACCAGTTAAGGGCATCAATGCTGCGGATAATCTGAAATTCCCATCATTCACATGATGACGATAGCAGATCCAAAACTATTGAAACGTTGTGACATGAAGTCCAAGGAAACTTCGAGTTCCATTGTCCACCAGCTTCAGACTAAGAAGCTTATTTGTTGAAAATCAGCATAAATTCAAAGTGATGCTGCTAACTCTCTGAAGTTTATATTATATGTTTTGACTTCCTTTTTACTTCCACCGTATTGAAAAATATTAACAATTATTTTTCACAGAGAGTTTTTCTACTTCAACTTCATTTCCCTCAACTATCTTGCTGGAGTTTTCGTGGAATACTATAGTTAATTAATTTAATTTTCAAATTAATATGCTTTAACAATAACATTTTCAACTCACATACAGGGCGATAATGTCATTTTCACGAAAATGTAATATCCCATAGCTCTAATTACAAAAGTTATTTAATTAATTTTCCATTCATCACGAGCTTTATTGCATGAAACTGTATATTTTAAAAAGTTCAAAACTACCAATTTGATAAGCTCGAGTTCGCTATTGGAAAAGTTCCAACAAAATGTTCCAATTTACATATTACACCATATGACATTGAAAATCGATTGAAACCAATGGTTTTAAAGCGCCAAATGAAACTCCCAAGATAGTTAAATTAAACTCGGGAAGGCCACAAAGGTTCTAACTTTTTACAAACACGCAACAGTAAATTTGATTTATTTACCCAACTTTAGTTTCCAACTCCCTTGGCACTTCGTTTATTAAAGTGGTTGCTTTCATGTAAGCTTTCGGTGTAATCAGGTTTATTTGACTAAGCTGTTATTTTAACGACATTACATCTCCATGAGAAATTAATTTTTGATTATTTTCTAACAGTCAGATAGCGAACACAGATAGTTAATTATTACTGACTTTTATGAATATGGAACATGAGAAAATAACGTCCGCGATGTATAAACTAAGGACAGTAGTGAGATACAACAAGGTAAAGCTTTAAATAGAATATTTCTCTAAAGATGTAAATTAAGAAGAGAGATGTATAGATTGTTTACCATAATTATTTTACATCTCAATTAAAATCTGTCTTAAGAGTAATGTAGGAAAAGTGAGGCAAGCCATAAAGGCAAGTACATATGCTTTGGAATTTGTTAGGCTATTCTAAGGGGAGTTTAGGAATTTCAGGATATTCCTGACATTTTAAATTCATATGATTTAATATTTGTTCGGCCGTTAATCTATATATAAATAGGCAAAGACAAGACCATTTTCTCCTCTGTCAGTCAACCGATTAGTTTTATTTGTTTAGTAGCTGCAGACGACCTTCAGTGCAGAATGCTGGAATTAATTTATATTTGATCACTTATTAAATAATATAATACTAAAAAAAAAACAATATTTACATCCATACTCTCAATGCCAAACAGTGCCGCCAGATTGTTTGGAGAGAAAATCATTAAATAAGTTGACTCCAATGTGAAAGACAAACTAAATTAAATGTAAAACTAAAAGCTTTGGCCCTTCGTTAAAGGTATCCTACATAGTCATGTTATTGAAATAGAACCAACGAAATTATAGTACATAATAATCGCAGTTTATTGGGCGCTCGCAAGATTGCAGTTTGCACCTTTCATTGCATTGTAAATATGGTTTTGTCAATTAAAATCAGAATTATGTTGCACCTGATCAATTTATTTGTGATAAAATCTTCTTTATTTTAACCTTATACGTTTAATTTGGTCCTTTAATTTTTGTCGCATATCTTTCATATTATTTAACTAAGATTATAAAAAATTGTGATATTATGCACAAATTCACGATAACTATCTAGATCTGACATCACTGAATGCTTGGCCATCTGCAGGAAATTTGATTTAAATTTTAGCATTTCATTACTTTTGTAGCGAATAACTTGAAAATTTCAATTCAGTCAGAAAAGATTTTAAAGTATTTTCAAGGTTTCAATTTCAATTCACAGAAAAGAGTAGGTGTATGTAACTACTATTAATTAGCAGTATGTGATCCGTATTTATTTATCTTTTCCACATAAAACAGAAATCGTCATTGGTTACTACATTGGTAAGGGTATTTTAATTAACATTAATGAAAATATACTGAATGTTAAGATATTTGAAATTTTTTATATTGAAAATCATACTAAAAATTAATGTGGGTAACTTATAGTTAATTATTTTTTCATTACCTGGTCCCATTGCTGTAAAGTTCTGACTGTTAAAAGCATTTTAAAGATTTGTTTGAATATAAAAATTGTACCTACCCATTTAATAGGTTAATAGGTTAGCTACATTTATTCTAGAGTAAAATATATTTTTTGACATATTTTTCCTTTGAAATCATAAATTGTTGGCTAAATGCTAAAAAAAATAAAATTCAAAACGCTCTACACGACAACAGAAACCACTGCCTAATTATATATGCTAGGTTGGTTTTCAAATCATAAACACGGCAGTGGATGGGTAAGTCTCTTTGAGAAAATGTGATGAGCATATTTTACTGTTTTTGGAGTTTTATTTCAGTAGGAAAATATTTAGTGTTGGAAATTTAGATCAGTATTGATTTATCGAACAAGTATTACAACTTTCGTAGAAAATAATATTTGTAATTTTTGTTGTGATTATAATGCTGTCGTTAATATAATATAAATTTTAGAATGTTCCGAAGGTGTTGTGCAACAAATCATAAATCAGCGGACAATTGAAATGACATTAAATATTAGAGTTTTCATTGGGTTGTTTGTTATCTCTATGTTTAAAATTGTATGTAAATGACGGAAACTTTTAGGTTACAAAGAAAACTCCTCCGATAATTACGTCGAACGTGTTGCATAGACACTATTACATTTGTGATAATGTATAGGAAATATTTATCTAAAAATAATCCTACAATAATATACATAAACAAAAAATTATATCTTCAATTACTTCTATAAACGTAATCCAAATGAGATAATAGGCATAGCAAAGGCCTGGCCTACCTTTCTAATTTCGCCTCAACTCTATATCTTATACAGATAAAATAACGTCAATAATGTTCAACTTATAATTTTACTGAATAAGGGTCGAATTTCGACCACTAGGCCAACTCTAGTAAGGTTAAACACTTGGTGACAGTGACGAAGTAATTATAAAAATTCAATACTACTACTTATAATCTCACCTTATTATCATTTGTTTTCTATAATGAAATTTTAATAAAGAAAATGGTACTGTACCTCCGAAATACGTTAGTGTTTTTAGTAGATATTGTTCTCGTTCAGTATTATTAAGTGAGTTACATGAACAATCCACAAAGGATACGCTGATGAAGCACAGACGACACGAGCACACAGCCAGCGGCGCCATCGTGTCGCCTAGATTATATTTCATTAAGCATTTTTGTTGAATTATGTTAATCGTATTTTATGTCAGTCTTGACTTGAATTTTGAAGTAGCTAGATGATCGTAATTAGTCCAAAATAACAAGTAGTACTTGTTTGAAATAAAAAGTTTTTTTTAAAAAGCAAGTTTCAAGAAACAAGTATATTACTGGCGCAGTCAGTAGGATTGTGGAAGTATCCAGGCAAAGGAAAAACTTCGTTTTCAAACGTTTATCCACAATTCTGAAGAACCAACTTCCAACCGGAAATTTAGACGACCATTGGACAAAGCAGATCAGTAGCTCCAGATGCATCGAGTCATCACCAGTTACTTATTGTAAGTACAAATTCTTGTCGACTCCTTTGTACCCAATCCTTTTTGATCAGAGTGCAGAGTTAAATTTAAGGAAACATTTTTGTGTAACGAAATCTGTGAATAAGATTTCAAATTTGATTTTGAAACATTGAATCCGAAAGAAATCTGCGAATAAGATTTTCTGATATTTTTGAAAATATAACATTTAATATTTTGAAACGATTTCTCACGAATTTAGTTATAGTTGTATTGTAAATAAATAAAGACATATTTTAATCATAATTATGGTACCACCACCTGTCTTCGATGTAAAAAACTTGGTTATCTTGCCAAACTTCGAAGGTAACCCTAACGAACTTCACGATTTTTTGAATATCTCCACAACTTTATTTACACACTACTACGACAGCACGAACCAGGGAAGTCTCCAGAACATTTTATTATTCCGAGGAATTCTGAGCAAACTCACTGGTAGAGCAAAAGAAGTTGTCTCCGTTTATGGTTGCGAAACATGGGACGATGTAAAGATCACCCTCATACAAAACTTTGGGGATCAACGAGATGAAAATTCCTTAACCAGAGACTTGGTCAATCTGAAGCAATTACCACACGAACAACCATTACAGTTCTATGAAAAATGCATGGGAATTTTAAACGCTTTGTGTAATTACATTGATTTACATAATGATAATGTAATCATCAAAGGTAGCAAGAAAGATTTCTTTAGAAAGCAAGCATTAACCACATTTTTGGCTGTGTTGAGAGAACCCTTAGGCTCAACCATCCGAGCAATGAGGCCAGCAAACCTCGCTGTAGCTATGCAATACATCCAAGAGGAGAATAACATAAACTACCTCCAGAAAAACCAAGCGTCAATACATCCACCATCAAAACAACAAATTCCAGCTCAAAATAAACCCAATTGGCTACAACCACAATTTCGCCCATCAATGCCGTACCAGTACAGACCTCAGTGGCAACAACAGCAACAACCACGCCCATTTCCAAGCGGACCTGTGATGCTGACGCCGAAATCAGTTCCACCTCGACGCCTGCCAACTAACCAACAAGTTTTCGGAAAACCGCAAAACGTATGGAAACCCAAACCTGGCACTCCAAACTTACCCACACCAACGCCAATGAGTATTTCATCGAACAACACCTTCAGACAACCACACCAAAATCAATTCAAAAATCATTTTAGGCCACACCCAAATTCAAGACCAACATTTACTTTTGAAGAGTTATTCAACATAGACCAAGAAGATGCTCAAAAATATGATGAAGCCATATCAACACTCAAGAAAAACCAGAAAAATATTATTAAAAAGGTGAATCAACACATGTCTTTGACTACCAAATTATTAGATAATTTCAATAAGACAGCGACTCTGTTAATTCACAATCAAAAAGTGATAGAGAAAGAAATCAGAAATATTAATGATGACTTCACAAAATTCGTGTTTGATTTTAATCATTATATGCAAGCCAGAAACATCTTGGACCAATTAAATTTATCATTACAAATAATTTTGCAATTATTAACAGATCTGGAAAATGCAATCACTTTTGCAAGAACTAATACTCTTCATAACAGTATTATAAAACAGCAAGAAATTGAATGGATTATAAAAACAATGTTAGAAAACCATAATGAAAAACAACTATTTTATAGTGAGAAAGAAAACCTGATCAAATATTATGATCTTATATCTGTGGATGCCTACTATTCAAACGAAATGGTAGTATTCATCCTGCACTTCCCGATATTATATCCCGAAGAATTTACTCACTACCACCTATATTCTGTACCCACAATTATTCCACCCTCACCTTACCTGACAATGAATTATGGACTCTATCAGTACTCTACGCAACAATGCAAGAAAATCAGCAACAAGTACCTCTGCCAGAGCATTTCGATCCAGTTCCAGAGCAAGACTCCAGATTGCATTTCACACATACTCCAGCTGTCAGAAGAAGAAGCCCTGTGCCAATACGTCCCGATAGTCATTAACACCACCTTAATTGAGCAAATCACGGATGCTCATTGCATCGCAATCTTCCCGAAATCCACGAAAGTTTCGACACAATGCCAATCCTCAGGAATTCTACAACTCCAGGGAACATTCCTGATCGAGATACCACATGGATGTGAATTCAGTACGCCCGAAGAGAAATTTACCAACACCAAAAACATAGTCAAGGAACAGCCAATGACATTGCCAAAAATAAAACAACATTCATTCACCAGTCAACAAGGACCAACCCAATTCAATTAGAAAAGGTTTCACTAGATGAACTCCACAAACTCCAGGAAGAACAGCATCGCCTGCACCCCATTGAGACCATCGAAGTCAATGACACTGCCCATTTTTGGTCAAGCCCAATTTATATTTTGATAACTATTTGTGCATTAATTTTGTTATACAGATTCAGAAACAAGCTACCATGCAGAATGAAGCCACGAGAAGAGCTTTCCAGGGATGGAACCCAAACAGTCCTGTTCGTCCCTCCCAGAACTTCATCCAGGGATGGAGGAGTTACATGAACAATCCACAAAGGATACGCTGATGAAGCACAGACGACACGAGCACACAGCCAGCGGCGCCATCGTGTCGCCTAGATTATATTTCATTAAGCATTTTTGTTGAATTATGTTAATCGTATTTTATGTCAGTCTTGACTTGAATTTTGAAGTAGCTAGATGATCGTAATTAGTCCAAAATAACAATTGTAGTACTTGTTTGAAATAAAAAGTTTTTTTTAAAAAGCAAGTTTCAAGAAACAAGTATATTACTAGTGGGTCAACATTTAATTTGTTATGAGGCACCAATATTTTTATACATCATAGAGAATTGCTGAAGCTTTGGGACTAAGTGTCTGTTTATTTATTTATTTATTTATTTAAAGAGTACGGCCCCCTACAGACAGTCGCAGCTGCCCTATTACAGGGTGGCACAAGTTAACAATAATTGTAACATGAGAACAAGCAAGTACATTTAATTAAATTACAAAAGGAAAAAAAAAAAAAGAAAAACGTTAGGAACAAATTCAAAAACTAACAGAATCAGCAGACTGTTTATAAGTCTTCCATTTTCTAAGCGCCTTAGCCTTATTTCTAGATAACAATTTATAGTGGTTTAGAGACCCAAAGGGGGTATGCAGATTAACTAATTATAATTTTAGGTAGATAAATATTAACAATTTCGTCTAAGACTCTATAAAATGATAGGATATTCACATCAACATCAGCATAGTATTAAGAGACATATGGTGGTTGTCTTCAGTAACAAATGGATTATTACATTTATTCAGATCAATTTTCAGAAATGTCGATAAAACTAGACCTAAGATTTTATTGTGTATATTAGAGATGCTATTAAACTGCTTTAAATCATTTAAATAAAACCAATCCGAAAAGCACCGGCTACATGGTTCAATGACATTATGGGGAGCAATAAGCATCTTCTTACCACCCTTCAGTGCCACGGAAACCCATAAGTCCTCAATAACACTATTTACACTGGACCACTTGAAGAGTAGGTCGACAGAAAAACACAGAAGATAACGCAATTAACACTCCACCCTCATCACTTTTGCCACTGATGGACGGATCTCTATCCGCCCGAAATCATTAACACATACTGACTGATAGAAATCCATTGTTTTAGTTCATAGCCCTCTGGTATTTTGGTAATAGACTGAGAGATCATTATTCAAACAACACAGAAGTAGTAAATTAAATTTGAGAAGAGTATGTTTGAACTTATGATAAAAAACTGTCATTCTGGATATACACCGCACGACTGGACTCATCTTTTTTAATAAAAATTTTCATCCCTTTCACCCAGCAATATTTATAATCTGATTTTTTACAAAAATCTCGAGCTTTCTTGAAGAGAAGCTTGTAGTAAGGGGATAAATGTTCGTTCATAAATATCCTCGAGTCTTGTTCAAGACCAAGTATTTTAGTGTTTAAACATTTTCTATTAGCTTTAAAAGCGTTCATGAGATCAGTTTTTTTCTCAAGTGATGAAAATTTCACCACTATGTTTTTAGGATATTTGCCAGTCTCATTATCAGACGAAAAACGTGCAACTCGATGTATCGTATCAATGTCACCATCTATGACCTCGATTCCTAATGCAGAGCCGATTTTTTTGATTATGGAAATGACATTTTCATTCTTCTTTTCCGGAACACCACAAATTTCAATGTTATTTATGCGGTCTTGCTGCTTAAGGAATTCGACTTCAGATTTAAGCATGGTACATTCATTTCTAAGTGCAGCCATATCATGTTGAACCTCGGCTATTGCTTTAGATACTTTACGGAAATTTTCCATCTGTGTATTGAACTCGTCTATTTTATCTCCAAAAAATTTAACCGACACAGCAAGGTTGGATTGTTCGGATTTTATTCCTGATAAATCCGACATAATAGTGTTTACGCTTTTAACTAAATCGAGCAATAGTTTAGAAGGATCTTCTCTGAGGGGTTTGTCCTTACATTCTTTACATTTCCAAGTAATGCCTGAGTCCGCCGGTAGCTCGCCGAAGACTGATGGTAATTTAGCACATTTCAGATGATAAACCATTCTGCATTCACCTTGACACTGAATGCCGGGATTCGTGCGACTGCAAACTGCCGCGCAGCTGCTACACAGGCTGGGTGGCATTGCGATACGAAAAATAACGATAAGATGCCGAGTGATTTGTAATAAAAAAAACACAATGCAAAATTCGGATGAATGTTCTTTACTGTTATTGCACCACGATGCACTTTTTGTAGAGTATATAAGTCACAGTTCGTACAGCACCCTTTACTGACGACTTCGGTATAAAATTTGTAATTAGAATTTAACTAGAAACTGCGAAATGTCGTACATAAACGTGAGACGAGAGAGAGACGTGTACACGCACCTTGCTTGATCTACTACACTGTTGAGAGAATATTTATGGTTCTACGACTAAAAGTTACTTAAAAAAACTTGTAGAAAATTTAATTTGCAACAAAAAGTGTTAAATAATTTCTTGTGAGACCTATAATTTGTCTGATAAACCACAAAAAACATTTTGACCCCCTTTCCCAAGATGGCGGTTGTGGGACAAGGGTTGCTTCCCCCAATCTTGGATTTAACTTCATACTAACTGCCCTTGATATCTAAAAAATAAAATTGCGTGCTCTGAGAAATACAACCCCAAATGTAACTTTTCAATGGACTACAATTAACCTTTAGAAAATAATTTCATTTTGTTTGTTCATTTCCTGGAGATATTTTCCTTGATTTACTTATTTCTGGTTATGTTTTCTTTTTCAACTGTGGTAACTTCATATTTACTTACTTTTGGTCTTAGATATTTGATGTTTTATCTCTTATAAAATATGTTTTACAATGTTATTTTACAAAGGATTGCTTGATCAAATTTTAGAAAAGAAACCAGCCATCTTGTGGCGTATCACCGTGTGTTGGGTCCGCTCTCGAGTTGTTGTGGCGCTTTGTCTGTTGACAGTTGGATAGTTTTTCTGGTTTTATTTCATCTATTTAATGTGATATTGATAACAACTTAATTAGAAAGGCAAAGATTAGTAGCACTTTGTGACGTATGCTATCGGAAAAATTTACATCCAGCAACCCTTTATGCACTATCCTTGATGGTTTCATCAATTTCGTCATATACTATAGGTCTTTTTATATTCGAAAATTTTTTGTTGCCGTGCGTAATTTTTTTCGAGCAGTTGTCAGACCATTGGCATGTAAATACAATAGTTTTTTGCTCGAAAAAAATGACAGAAGTTGACGCTTGCCCACTAGAAATTTTCGAATATGAAGAGGCCTATATAATGTTTTTTAACTTCTTAATTTTCATCGTTTTATCCTTAATTGCCATAGGTCGTCATCCTTTCCAGTTAAGAACGCCACGGTGGCTGTGCGTTATTCTTTTGTGGTATTGATATGAAACACTTAGTTGGTATTATTTCAGTATTATACGTTTGATTGAACAGCTGGCTGATTTCGAGTACATGAGAGCATGGACATTCTCCTCGGGCTTTTCCATTATTTACATTTTTAAGAGCATGTGGAGCTAGTTGATTCCTAGTAATTCGAGCAGAATTTTAAATTATTAAAATAAAAACTTATCTATCCTAGGAACAATGCAATAATATTTGTGGCTTGCTCACTATGAATATTATATACTTTTAGTTATTTATGTATTCATTTGAATTCCGATTGACTCATAGCGAAGCCGGGCTTCCGTAATATTTCAACCGAATTATCAAAATTGATAAAAATCAGATTTGTTTATTTTCATTGTTCGAAATTTAATATTTCTGATCTATGATGATCTTGTAAAATATTATTGTAGATTAATTTTTTACATATAAATATACGAGGGATACATAATTCATTTGATAATGAGAATTGAGCAAAAAAATAAGTCACCTCATATTTTTGTGAGAATTCTCGACATAATTCTTATGATGTTTTGCACATTTTTACATTAATTGTAACATATTTCATACCAAAAAGTGAGTTTTTCTTACCGCGTCCCGTTTATCTCCTAATTCCATACTGTCCTCAATTAACGTGCACAAGTAGCAGACTCCTGGAGGCTTCCATATAACATTTTTATATTGTAGAGAGAATTTGATAAAAATGTTTTCGCTGTTATCCCTTACAGCTCACATATTCCGGGGTAAAAAATATCTAGGATTTAAAAAGACGCATTAGCCCTGATTTTATGATATGCCTATAATATGGTCGTAAATTATGTTAGGGTGACATTAGGTTATCTAAACGGTCTTTTTAACCGACTTCAGGAAGGAGGAGGTTATCAATTCGTCAGGATTTTTTTTATTATTTTTTGCGTGTATCTATCGATTATTCCAGAACGGCTTAACCAATTTAGATAGATTCAGTGTAGTAAGGAGTATGGTAGAAAGAAACCACATACTTTTATTTTACATGTCATTTGCGATTTTCCAGAAAATTGAAATAAACCGTTATTAAGTAACTACTGATTTCGCTGAAATGTCTCAGTCAATTTGAATTTTTTAAATTGTACTCTATAAAAGTATATTCAGTTGTTATTCCAATATAATTTTCTACAACTTAATATACAGTGTATTGTTGAAAATCAGGTGAACAAAGGGAAATATTCGTAAATGTCAATTAAAATGTTAAATAAATTAATTATTCCTACGGAAGTTGTTGGTATATGAAATTGTTAAGATGCTAAGATTTCATTACCATATTTTAAGCTTTGCAACTGAGGAAAGCGAATAGCAGTGTTGGTAAGCTTTATTCGAGAACTCTTATCTGCCATTCGCATGTGTTCAGTGTGGTTCACATGTATGGAATAAATTCGGTTTGAGCATTATTATGCATTTGTTGGAAAAAAACTGTAACAGGCAGGTTTCTATTGTGAATTTGACAATGTACAGTCTGAAATTATTACTCCCTCCATGAATTCCGTCTGAATAATGAGCACCCCTCCCAAATTTTAAATGTTTAAATGAATTGGCGAGTCGTGTGACACCTTGTATATGCATAATGCATAGAACGCATTTTTCAATATTTTACACTTGTATTAAATGTTCTAAATGACTACCATTCACTTCTTATCAAAGCAATGTAACATCTTTGGTATATTTATTTAATACATATTTGTATGTGATGAACCAAGGTTGTAATTAGAACATAAAACAAAGCAAATAATTTAAAGATGCTACACAATTGATGGCTAAAGAAAGTAGTTTCGATAGAATTTCATATCCTGCATTAAATTAGTATAGGGAGTGTAAATCCTTAGTTATGCAATTGGTGTTTAAAAAAATGTTCAGAAAACATTTAAAGATTTACACATTAATTATGCTATTATTTCAAGAAATCTATATTATATTTCTACTAACTTTTTATTTTGAATAATTATAGTTTAAAAAAACTAAAAAATATGGTTTAGTAGCAAACCGAACTAAAAGCAGAAAATAACTTTTAATTATGAACAGTTTATAATACAGCAGTAGAAAGTAAAAAGTGTGGGGGTGCTTGAAAGAATTAAATTTTACAATTATTCTATTTATAAGAGGAGAGTTATGCAAATATAGTGAAATGCACCCCAGGCTTTTTACTTTCTACTGCTGTAATATCAACAGTTCATAACTAAAAAATATTTTCTGCTCTTTAGTTCGGTTTGCTACTAAACCTTATTTTTTATTTTTTTCTACTATAATTATTTTCTAAGTTTTTAGTTTCATTACGAGGTATTAATACTTAAAAAGTTTACTTCATGTTTGCGTATCCTTTCATTACAGTTCTACTACTGCCAAGTAGATGGCAGTAGTTAATAGACGATTTTGTGGTTCGTCAAGAACAGTGACAAAAAGACAACAAACGGAAATATTCAACTTATAGAACTGTATTGTCATCGACCTTGACACGTGTGCCAATTTTCAACTTAATCGGACTTTTTTAAGTTGGTGAAAATTGCATTGAAAGTTTCCGTTACATAGATAGATACATACGTACTAGAAAATTTTTCGCTTGAGTGACCTACTTGCTTGTTCATTAAATCATCAGTTGCATAATACAACTTCTAGAGTACATAGATTACTATCTTGAGTAAATTTCTGCAAACAATTTGTTTGCGAAAAATGAAATGCTAGGAGAAACTTCACCGGACAGTATTTGATTGTTTTCACTAAACCATAATACATTATCAATAATGTAGTAATAAGTTCGCTTTTTATATTGTTATTTTTACTATTTTCTAAAAAATAAGGGAATTAAATTCAAATTAAAGTAAACGCGGCTTAAGCCCTTAATTAGGTTATTTGATTCCTGTGACGTAACCAGTCTAGCTTTAAACTAATTGAACATTTATTTCACTGTATTTCTCTGTATCTATGTCTCTGCTGTGATTAAATTATACGTCAGTCAATAACTTAACAGATTTATAATCTCATTTAAAATTATTTAATAATTGTTTATATATGAATAAAGTTTAGGTATACTGTTGCACAAATAACTCCTCATAAACTGTTTATGACCACAAAGTGTTGGTCACTTGAAGTAACTCAAGAAAACTCAAAACAAAACCTGGAACAAAGCCTACAGAATAGATTGAGTCAAAATCCGTAATGTGTAAGTGTCTTGATAGAGATTCGCTGACCCCAAAGATTAATGTTAAGCGTAATTATGTTTTGGCCTACGATTCCTATTTTATAATGTATTTCCTTTACTTTGTACATATGGAAGTGTTACTTCACTTTTTCCTGTTTGTTGTTTAATCACACCAGTGAACAAATTGCTATTATCTGCCTTCTTCTGTTCCATGCCTTTCTTTTTGGGCATAGTTAGAGCTATGATGTTTATTTTCATTGTCTCTAGTTCCGCAGTAATTCTATTTCTTTGCTATAGGTTATTGTCTCCTTGCTGTATGTATCACACAAGTTTTGGGTAGCTGGACTACCGCTCAACCCTGCAACTTAGAGGACCAGGGCATTTCTTATTATCTCACTCCACCATTTTAAAATATGCAGTAAGGCTGGCCTACCGGTAGCTGCGCTACCGCCAGCAGCGCACGCTTTTTGCACCCGACAGAAGATACCCTCGTTCAGATCACATATTTCCAAATGATATAAACATTTCACAAGTTTTTTATCTTCAAAAGAAGATAATTTGGTAGTTCACTTCGGTTTTCGCTCCTCAAAGTCATTTCTGTAAAACAAATTTACTTAATTTAGTAACAAAGTGTAGTGAGGGCAATTTATGGAAACTTCCGAACACTAGTTTTGATAGAAAAACACTTTCCATTATTATTTTTATTTATTATTTAAATTATTAGTGTTTAGCCACCACTGTGTAAAGAGAAAAAGCGAAAGAACAGCCAAAATAGCTATTTGCCTCCTCAATCACAAAAAAACTACAAAAGAAGTTAGCCGTTACAAAAAAAATACTATTCAAATTTGAAATTTGAACCATATTGTTCATAATAAACATCGATTCCAATTAATTTAATGGACAAAATATTATATTATGTGCGGCAATTATTTAATAATAGTTAACGATTATTTAGTAATTTCAAATGTTATTATAATCATGATCCAAAATCATTAGTCTCTGAGGATGGTCACCATTCAGCTTTAATTATAAGTGTTAGGGGAGAGAGATATGTAAAAACGTCGGCTTCAAATCGCCACTGTGGGCATTATAATTTCAAACGTGCCAATTTTGCAACGCTGACTTATTTTATCGTGATTGGACATTTTTATCTTTTTATTCAGATGTGAATTTAGGTCTTTTCTGTCAAGGATTTTTAATATTTTTCGTATCCAATATACATATTATCCTTGGGATTAATTTGAGGAATATTAAAACTTCTTAATAGGGAATTCAATATGACAATGTTTTAAATTTGTCCCACATCATAATTCTTCTTTTAAAAATCAGTTACTTAACAATTGTTTATATTACAACACAAAAAACAGATATCTTAGGCAGTTCAGAATTGAAACCGTATTATTTGATAAAAAGTATACCAATATACCAGATTTCTGTAAACGGGTCTGCAACAAACTCGGTTCTTCTTTTTTTATTAGGTTGGTTTACCTACTCTGATATTAAATAAATTCAACTCCATGTAAACACTAACAATTCCTTCGCCCAGGTTTTCAAAAAAATAAAGAGCTGATTACATTGATTTTTGCAGGCTTACTTGAACTATGATTTTATAGACATCAAACGGAGTTGTAATTGCTTAAGTTTCGTCAACATTGATTTCATATGACACGGGCGAACCAAAGTTTAAATGAAATACATTTTTCCGATGTTCAGTGGGGCCTGCTCCCCAAATAATATATTCGAATTTTTCAAATTTGGAATGGTGGAGGTTCAGATCATTAGCTCCCAGAGTAGGTACTACATTTCAATCTGAAAACTGATGGAAATCGCATTTTGTAGTATAATTTGCCGTCGCTCCTTTGGTGTCCCTACCTCTAGAAATTCAAGATCGGTCTTTTTTATGCTACTTTTCGAGTTTTTTAACAAATTTCTAAATTAACGCGCAAAATATTGAAAAAACACCACAAGTTATATGGTGATAATGCAAAAACTGTCTGACCCCGTCAATCTTCTACGTTATCTAGTTATCAGTCATTAGTCTATAGAGCAAAACTGAATTAACTAAGTTAAATTCAACACCAATTCTCTTATCTCCATCACGTTTTAACAGTTTATTGAGCATAAGTGATAACATTTTAACAGCAAATGCGTATAACTAAACTACCTAAAGAATAAAAACTCACAAAAATACAAATTTATTCCTTTCTTATGTAATATCAATAATCCTTCTTAATTAAGAAAAATTGGTAAAAAGTGGATTTTAAAAAATGATAACTTTCTTGTAAATAACACTACTATATTAATCATCTTCATTCTATATTTCACTTCAATTTGCCCATACTGGATGTTTGTTATAATGCCGGGAAATTATTTTAAAATATTAGCAAATATTGGATTAAAAGTATGAATATGCAGCAGCCAGTCAGTGAAGCACTGACAACAAGACACACTGTAACAAATATTTAAAATATACAAACGGACGTGCATTTTATTACATGTCAAAATATGATTTGTGTAACCATCTAAAACGATCGAGGCTAATATGATACTTCTTCTTCTCTTCTCTTTTGTTTCTCTTCACATCCTTGCCTCTGCTCAGTCACCTGGGAGGTTGTCACTCCACCTTTTCCTGGGTCTTCCAAGGCTTCTTCGTCCTGCTGGTGATTTGTCCCTTGATATTTTCACAATTCGTTCTTCCGTCATGCGGTCAATGTGCTCATTCCATTTTATTTTTCTGTCCAATACCCAGTCATTGATGTTATCTATCCCGCATGCTTGTCTTATGTTTTCACTTCTTTCTCTATCCATTAGTGATTTTCCCGCTATTCTTCGAACTATTTTCATTTCTGTGGTCTCCATTATCCGTTTTGTTTTAGAGGTCTCAGGTCGTGTCTCTGCTGCATAGGATAGTATAGGCCTGATTGCGGCCTTGTATATGCGGGCTTTGGCTTCAGTTCGAATGTATTTATTTCGCCAGATTGTGTCATTTAGGTATGCTGCTGCTCTTGTGGCTCTTGTAGCTTGGTTTCTTACTTCCGTCTCCACTTCCCCGTGTCCAGATATTTCGATTCCCAGATATTTAAATTTCATTTCCTGGTGTATTATTTTGTTATCCACCACAAGCTTGCATCTGATCGGTGTCTTGGAAGTAACCATTGCTTTTGTCTTTGCCGCTGCTATTATCATATTGAACCTTTTTGCTGTTTTGTTAAATTGGTACAGTAGCTTCTGCAGATCGTCCTCGTTCTCCGCAACCAGTACCGCATCGTCTGCATAGCACAGGATTTTGATCTCTTTATTTCCCATTTTGTATCCTCTTAGTTTACGTACTTGTTTTATGATTTCGTCCATCACGATGTTAAATAGTAGCGGGCTGAGAGAGTCCCCTTGTCTAATCCCATTATTTGCAGGTATCTGTTCAGTTAGGTCACCATCTATTTTTGCTTGGATCGTATTTTTTGAGTATATATTTTCGATTGTTTTAATGACATTGTACGGTATCTGTCTATCGTAGAGAAGGTGTATTATATCTTTTAATTGTATTCGATCGAAGGCCTTCTGCAGGTCAATGAAACACATGAAGGCTGGTCGATTATATTCGATCGATTTTTCCGTTATTTGTCTTATGACAAAGATTGCATCCGTACAGGATCTTCCCGACCTAAAACCCTGTTGTTCATCTGCTAATGATACACATTTATTTATTTTATTTGTTATTATCTTTGTGGTTAATTTCAACGTTGTGCATAGTAGAGTTATTCCTCTATAGTTCTTGGGCATTTTTTTATCTCCTTTCTTAAATAGTGGGATCGTAATGCTATTCCTCCACTCATCTGGTATTCTGTGCTGGGCAAATATTTTTTTGACTAAGGTTGTTAGTTGTTGGTTTAGCTTCTCTCCTCCAAATTTAAGTAACTCGTTGGCGATGTTATCCGGACCTGGGCTCTTTCTGTTTTTCAGTTTTTGGAGTGCTGTTTCTATGTCTTCCCTTTTTATGTCAGTCTCATCACTTATTACTATCTCTGGTGTATTTGGTTCGGTTTCTGTCTCTTCTTTCTTGTATAGTTCTTCTAAGTATTTTACCCAGGTATCTCTCTCTATGTGTCTGGTACTGATGAGTTCGTTTGCTTCTGTTCTCTGATTTCTTATTAGTCGCCAGATTTGTTTTTGTAGCCCATAAAAGTCACTTTCCATTCTTTTGGAGAAGGTTTCCCAGTGGTTGTCTTTCGTTTGTCTCACGAGTGTTTTTGTATCATTACGGATTCTCTTGTATTCTTCATATGCTTCTGCCGTTTGTGACGACATGTAGTTCAAGTACGCTTTCTTTTTCTTTTTACACTGTTCTTTGACCTTGTTGGAGAACCACGGTGTTTTATTTGTTCTTTGTTTTTGCGGTCTTATAGTCCGAGTTCCAAGCGATTCACTTGCTGCTTCTATTATATTTTCTTTTAATCTTTTCCAACTGTTGTTAATATCGTCATTTTCTTCTATCGGGATTTTATCGATTTTTTCTTTTAAACGGTTTTGGTATAGTTCTTTTATGGTTGTATCCCACATAGATTCGGTGTTTATTTTCCCTGTGTGTGCTCTTGGTTCTCTATTCCTTCTTAGGTTAAGTTTCATTTTGATTTTTCCAAGAAGCAGACTGTGATCACTTCCTACATTCGCGGAGTTTAATGTCCTTACTTCTTGTATCTGTGCAGGGTGTATATATCTATTGGTTATAATGTAATCTATTGTTGATTGCTGTCCCCGGGAGTTAAATAAAGTTAATATGATACGTTCTACGTTATTTAAATTGGAATTCTGCATGAAATGCTTAACAGACGGTATCCATCTTGACCCAATTAATCTCAGTTATAAGCTATAATTAGGAGGAACATTCGAATTCCAGTTTTAATTACAACCAAGTTATGAATTTTTTAAAAAAACAGTCATTTTATATCGGGTTTCCCACTATTCTCTATAAAATATGATCCAATCAAGATTTGTAAACATTAATTTTGAAGATTGTCTGATTTTTACAACTTTTCTATTGACGGCATTATGAACGCATCACAACTTTTCACAATATAAGCAAACAGGAACAAAAACATATTTTCTGGTTTTTCGATGCTCAAATAATTTACTCCTGTGAGTTTGCTGTTAAAATTATGTTAAATATATCTTATAAACTATTATCTACGAGATGATATAATCGATCTGGTTTTGAATTTTATTTCACTTAAAAATGTCTATTGACTGGTGTATATTACTTCGTCAAAGTTCTGTACTTTATCTTCAAAATTCAAAAGTTATTCAATAATGCGGAATGTAGATCTCGGTGGGAAAAATTGAAATGGAGCTTCAGAGAACTAATTTTTTTGGATTTTTTTCAAGTTTTTCAAAATGTCCTTTTGGAGTTATTGTGATATCTCTTAATATCTAAAAAATCCGTGTCACTGTGTATGTTCCGAATAAACTCAAAAACGAGTCAACCGATATTCATGAAAGTTGGCATATATATGTAATTTGGTCCAACTTAGATAATAGGATAGTTATTATTTAAATTAATGATCTTAATAATTAATAATTAATAATAAACTGATCATCAACGTTGGTTGTTGTTATTAATCGTACGTTCCATAAGTCAGGAACAGATGGCGCCTTGACCAAAAATATTCTACATCGACTGGCGCTACATTGAACATTAACTGTGATTCATTACGATTAAAGATATTTACAGTATATATACTATTGAATAAACGTTATAAGAATATGAAAATAGATGTGCAAGGAAATGAACTGGATACACCGACACCGGCACCCCACATTACCTTGATTTTGAAATACCCATACAATTCAGTTCACTGTGTAAGAAACAGAGACCAGGTAAAATACATTATTAGTTTCTTCTTTTATAGAATATCAATAATATAGGAAATAAACTAATATAACATACAATTAATTTAGAAAACCCGCACAAAATTTGCTTTTCTAATAAAAACTCCAATTCTTTCTTTGCCAGATATTGCATTACGGACTTGACATGTGTCAGAAGTAAGTAAGAACCCCATTAATTTCATACATCTTTTGTTAAATTTTTTGTCGCATTTACAATTCATCAGATATGACTTCAACTTGCAAGATAATAATTCAACAAGTTTTATTTGGCACTTATAGAAATTTAAATTAAGAATTAAGTTACACATTAGGGTTAATATTTGAGTTATAACAAAATAGTGACAATTATTTTAATTTTCCTGAAACATAACTAGGGAATAAAAACAGAGACAGAAGATAATAAGAGACGGGAAGTATAATTCCTAAGAAGCTCTTTTTAATTATCTTCAACCTCTTTCAAAACCATTAATGTCTATATTATTTTATAGCAAAATTATAGAAAATATTGTTTGACTGCAAAATAAAGTTAGGACTTGCGTATAAGTACTGACATATTGTGATTACATAATTAAACAACTTGTTCCTTAGTAAGAATACACCTTAGATGTTACATTGTTGAACGACCTAGCTGGTGAATATACATGTCGAAATCGGCGTTAATTAATTATGAAGGCGAATACCTTGCTATAGCGATTTCTGTGATGTATTTACATGAGAGCTTAATATTGATTAGATCCAGGACACTATATTTTGCTTTAACAAACTGTAACATAATCAAATTGATAGCTGTAGTACCAATTTCTCTAATTAATGGTGACATTTCTGCTGATATTGTGTTATGATATGTTGATTTCTTTAAACTATCAGTTGCAAAACAAACACTCGTGTGTATTCTACATCCATGATTTCATGTACTGTGTAAATATATTAAGTTTTCCATAATATATGTTTAAAAGAAATTCTCTGAATTGTATTGGAAAAACAAGTACATTATTACGTTGTGAATAATGGCGATATTAATTTTATTTGTTGTTGGGAAATAACATAACAATCAAAACAAAAATCTGTATATTCAAAGAAAAACCAAAAGTTTACAGGTTTATTCTGACCTCGCTTTGCATGGATTTAAACATATATTGAAAATATAAAATGCAAAATGAAAGTTTGATATATGACACTTAGTTGACTCTTTCGAGTTGGAAGAACTTCAAAGAGTTGTTTTTAGAATTTATAAGTTGCGTTCCTAGGTACGACTTTGATATAAGATTTTTCAAAAATGTGATCAAAGAATCCTTTATTTCAATGATCCTATTAAAATTAAAACCTTATGAACTATCCCGAAATTGGATTGTTTAAAAGGAGATGGCCATTACTAATTTCTTCCTTAATTGTCGGTAACCAGATACGATTGAATTCTACAGAAGTAGAAGCGATACAGTCAGTCGCCTTCATTCAAAAGAATTACCGCAGACTCCTTTATTTTTCGTTTTGTGTAATGTTGTCCTTTGTGAAGTATAGTTGAACTGCCAAAATGTATTTTATGGCCAAGATTCCAAGCATGTTCACAAATTTTCGATTTTTCAAATTGTCATTTGTTTATGTTATTCTTGTGTTCATAAATTCGTAAGTTTATTGGTCTCGACGTTTCTCCAATATAAAATTTATTGCATTCGCCAAGAATTTTGTATATGCAGTTTTTGAGTTCTGTGTTTTGTTGGTTGGTTTTGTTTTGAATATTAGTTAGTTTTCACATTAAATCTGTTACTCTTTTCGAGGTGCTATTCCTTTGTACGCAAGACAATATATATATAATATATATTGTTTCTGGTTAGGGAACCTTCGTCAGTTGCGCTTCCCACAATAGAATGTCCTCTCGCGTCTTCAAATTAAATATGTTGCCTCCTCTTTTTAATCTTTCTGAGAGACCCTGTATATATGGAATAGTTGTAACTACAATGTGGTTGTCCTGAGTAGTAGTGTTACTAAGAGACGTTCCAGGTTGATTCCTATTGTTTGTTTTCTGTTCAAGTCTGTTTAATTCTTTGTTGATTAATTTAGTGGGGTAAGAAAATTTTTTATAATTGTTTTTTATTTGTTTAATTTGTTATCATTAGAACAGTTGATCTATCATATACGGACTTAATAACACCTTTCTTTACTGTATTCGGAAGATTTGAATTAAAATTTAGGAGTCTGTCAGTATGAGTTGGTCTCCTATAAAGGTCTGTTTCGAATGAAGATTCTGTTTTTGTTAGGGTTCCGTATATAAAATATACGGATACCCTCATAATATCACTCCGGATTTCTGCCTCTGCCACATCACAGCCATTTTCTCCTAAACTACTGGACGGAAGAGGTGGAAATTTAGTATCAATATATAGTTTGGTGACCCAATCAGGAGTACATATCGTAAAAGAAAAAAAATAATGTTAGGGGTACTTCTGGGGGAAAAATTAAAAAAATCGACCGTTCCACGCCTGATCTCCCAAACTACTGAGCCTAAAATTTTGAAAAAAATAGGAAATATAGAACGTTGCCCAAACTTTACAAAAAAAATAAGGAAAAACCATTATTATTAATTTTGGGGGGCAAATTATAGAATTAAATGAAAATTTAAAATTAAAAAAAAATTCAAACGCATCATGTAATACATCTAATGAATGGTCTCATTCTGAGGAACACAAATATATTTTTTTCATATTTCAAAAAAAAATTATTTAAAAAGATATTAACGAAAATATACCAGAATTTACCCATTCCCCCCTTATCTCCGAAACTATAAAACGTAAAGTTTTGAAAAAAAATAGATTTATAGGCTCTAACCTGAAGTTTACTGGAAAAATAAAGAGAAACTTCTACTTTTAATTTTGGGGGGGCAAATTACAGAATTAAATGGAAAATATAAAATTAAAATTGTTTCTAACCCATCATGTTATATATCAATTGAAAGGGCTCATTACGACGAAAACAAATATTTTTTTTTCATATTTTTTAAATTAATTAATTAAAAGATATTAACAAAAATATTTTAAAAAATTACCCATCCCCCCCCCCTTATCTCCAAAACCATAAGCTGGAAAATTTAAAAAAATGGAGGTATAGCCCCTCACCTGAACTTTACTGGAAAAATTAGGAGAAACCCCTAATATTTATTTTGGGGGGCAAATTATAGAATTAAATGGAAAATTAAAATTAAAATTGTTTCTAACGCATCATGTTATATATGAAATGAAAGGGCTCATGATGAAGAAAACAAATATATTTTTTCCAAATTTTTAAAATAAATTAATAAAAGATATTAACAAAAATATATTCCCCCCCTTATCTCCGAAACCATAAGCTGCAAATTTTTGAAAAACTGGAAGTATAGCCCCTGACCTGAAATAAGGAGAAACCCCTAATATTCATTTTGGGGGGCAAATTATAGGTTTAAATGGAAAATAAAAAATTATAATTGTTTCTAACGGGTCATGTAATGTATCAAATAACAGGGCTCATTATGACGAATAAAAATTTTTTTTTTTAATTTTTTAAAATGATTATTTTAAAAAAATTACCCATTCTCCCCGTTATTCCCCAAACTCTAAGACCTCATTTTTTTTGTTTATAGGAGAAATATGAAAAAAATCCCTAATTCTATTACCTATTAAACGGAAAATGAATTATTAGAAAACCCCTATAGTAATTTTAGGGACAAATTATACAATTAAATGGAAAATAAAGATTCAATTTTCAAACACATCATGTAATATATCAGATAAAAGGCTCATTACAAATATATCATGTTTTTAAATCATTTGTTTAAAAGATATTAACAAAAATATTAAACATCGACTTAATTCCCACTTTAGAAATTACACTATTTAAATTTTGAAAAATATATTATATTTATTAATTTTTAATAATTTATAATTTAAACTTTGACCTATTTTCCCCTTTTTCTTCCAATTTACAGAGCCTCAAAACTCAGACAGTAGATTATAAAAGGCATCTCTGAAAGTTTATTAGTAAAATAAAACTCTAATGTACTTTTTGGGGGCCAAATTAGAAATTTAAATACATATGTATTGTGATAAAAATCAAGCGAATCCTGAAGCAGATAAAATAAAAAGTCTATGTGTGGAAAATCAAAGTGTATATTTTTTATAAATCTAAAAGATATAAAAGTAAATATAAGAAAATGCACTCATTCCCTGCATGTCTAAAACTGGAATATTCGAATCTTGAAGGTGGTACGGAACCCTAAGTATGCGAGTCCAACTCGCACTTGACCAAATTATTATTAATATGTCTACGAAAGGTAGTTTGTTATTTTGTTCAACTTCTGGGTAAATTTTATAGTTAGTTCTTTGTTATTTATGTCATTTAACAATTTATCTAATTCTTCAAGGTTGTGTTCCTGATATAGGAAAATGTTGTAACTAAGTGCAATTCTAAGCTAGTAATAGCTCTTAATCTGAACACAGGCTGAATGAGTGTCAAAGTAAGGTTTTTAGGCGCTGTTCGGTTTTATCAAAACACTTTAACTTTTAGTTATATACAAGGTGTAGATAGTTTGAGTGCAGCTATTTTTGGTGGAGGTAGTATACACGAAATCGAACAAAAAACTTGCCTTTTTTCTCAAGTGAGCTGTTATTTCCCCATAAAATTATTAAAATAAACTAAAAGATGCCTCAAATATGGTTCAGAAAATGAAGAAAAAAATATTTCATATACAAAAATGGAACAGTGTAGTAGGGCAATTTCGAAAAAAATGGCCATATTAGTAACTGTCTGTGCAAAAATTCTTCCTGACAGATGTTCTAAGAGATAAGCAAATCTAGTTATGTTATTAATCACAGTGTTTCAATTGATTTGATGAGAGTTATCCGATATTCTATTATCTTGGGGTACAGTCAATCAAACACTTAGTCTCTTGATTATTACGTACATTACTGTTTATTAGTTAACCATCATCAGAGAATAATAATACTTTGATAATCACTATCCTACATTACTATGTATTTTAATTGTTCACTAAAAATTAAAATTTTAACAATATGCCAATTCAACGTCATTCTAAACTCGACATATATGTCAAGCATGAGTTTTTGATTGACTGTACCTCTAGATAATAGCATATCGAGTTGTTACAACCGTCAGGAACTAGTGTCACCAATGAGAGTTATGTTTTTTTGTTCTTCTAGCAGTAGGTTTTTCCTTTTTTCAACGGTCTTCTGCTAGAAGAATTTAAAAATGGAACCCTCAATATCAAAGAGTTTCTGCACTGTAGTCCATTGTAATTTTGCTTGAATCTGCAAAATGAGATGGCAGATAATTAGCACAGAACATTTATGTTTTGGATGGCGATCCTGCAATTACTTTTTACCGTAAACTTGCAGGAAGGAGAGAACTGCACCAAACCCCCAAAAAACAGGGTTTTGTATTATTCTCGAAAACTACGACGGATATGAAAAAAATAACTTGACTACCTTTTTCCTTGTAAAATTTGCAATGGAAAACATTAACTTAAACAATATCAACGAATTGTACAATTATTTAAGTTTTCAATTTAATTTAATTTTTAATATACTCCATTATGCGAATATGCATCGTTCGATGATTGACAGAACTATCTGTTTATGTAACATGTTCGGAATACTACTTTAATTATTCAGTTAATTTTAAGTTAACCTTTAATTAGAAAAAGAACACTATAAAGTACCACTATTGATGATAACACATAAAGAAACATTTTTGCAATTTTAAAAGTATACACATAGAAGGTGGGACATTTTTGTTTTCCAATATATCGTTATTTTTGTGCAAATTTTTTATAAGATTGGGATCTTCAAAAATAAAATTAAAAATTTTTGCTGATTTTTTCACTGTTTTTGCAATAATTTTAGTTTTTCTGACTGCGTGTAAATAGTTTCTTCAAGTTCCGTTGACAAAATATTCATTTTGAACATTTTTAACAAATTTTTAATTTTTAATAGTTGGAAAATTTTATTTCAAACAAATAAACCACTCTTCTTGTCTAACGCAGATGTGATACTTACATATGTATGTATATTTGTTAGTATGTTAACAAAGGTTTAAAAAGGCAATTTATTTCATTTTAAGATTTTCCCTGAGTTTTACACAAGTATTTAAACTGGAGCATATCACATAATTTTTATTTAAAATATAGCTTCATATACTCTGCATTAAATTGTTCAGTCCGACTAAAAACAGCCAAATTAAACAATTACTAAACGCCTGAAATATTTTATTAGTTTCTTCTTGAGAGGAAAAATACTATTTTTTCCGAAAATATGACAATTTGTATGTCGACTTTTGGCTGCCAGGCGTACATATTTTAGGAAAGGACAGTAAAGTATCGTATTATAAAAAATAATAAATTGACTAATTAATTACAGTCTCGAAAGCAATTAAAATAATTGCAATTAAGATAAAATACTGTGTGAGATAATTCTCATTCCATTTAACGATAACAATAATTTTCAGCGCTCAAATAAAATTACAATCAGACTGATTAATTTTAATTCTGGTTGCGCCTTTCTTTCGAACAAAAAGCTCTGTTCATTAGTGGCTAGCTAAATGTGCTGCCATTGGAGAAAGAAGGTTCTCATTTTCGACATAATACGGCTGTGCCTGCAGTGCTGAATGTATGTCTTGAATGCGAAATTCTTGTCTGTCTCTTTTGCCCTCAACTTGTTCTAATCTTGACAATCAGCATTAGCGCGTGCATTGCGTACATTTTCGCTGCGAAATGTTTCGGGTTGAAAGGTTTTACAACTGACACGGTCGTTTAGTTTAAATGGATTTTACCATTAGACGCGAGAGTGAAAATCAAGGATTCCGATGTTGAATAAAAGACGGAAAAATAATTTATTTCGCCCGAAGACAGCTGACTGAAAAGGAAAAATTTTTGGGGCACTAGCACTCTAAGTGTATGTAAACTCTTGCTCAATATTTACGTAACAATGCAGCCAAAAATAAAAATAGAATGAACTTCTTTCATTGTTAATGTTCGCTGACAGCAACAAAACAATTCTTTAGGTTTACAATAATGTATTACAATGTATTCTGTGTTTTTATACCGAAATATTCACGAAACAATGCAAAACAAAAGATGACAGCAGTGCTACATTTCCTTTCGCTGTCAGACCAAATGACTATTAATATATGCTCTACAAGAATAGCAAAAATGTTATACGAAATAATGTTTGCGTTTAGAGAAAACTTCTTAATGGATATACATTAGATGGATTCGTGAAATGAGATTTGAATTTAGTAGTTAAACTCTATTGAACAAATAAAATCACGACAAATTGTATCAAATTGGAGATAAACTCCTCAGCCTTTTTTACTGGTTCATTTCTGACATAGGCTTCCCTAATTCTTTGGCATTTGTCTTAAACCTCTTGGACCCTCATCACCCCGACACTTCTCTTTTCAACATCCGTTCATCTTGTATGGGACTGACCCCTGAAACCTCTGACTGAAATCCTTAGTTTATGATTGTGGTGATTTTCCTTCCTTCTCTCTTGTCCCTTGGTTGTCAAATTTCCATTTCATCTGCGCTACTACGTCAACAAAGAATTGTTGTTTCTTATCCAAGATTTTTTTCTTTAAGCTTTAATTGTCGAATCCAGAATCTTTCTGTAACTCTTACGTTTTTATGAAATATTCCACTAGGTTCCACTTCTCGGCTCCGTATGTCAGAACTGATAAAACGCATTATTCAAGAATATTCTCGAAAGCAAGTGCAATAATATACCTTTTTCCCCAAAAGCAAAAAACAGGACAAACTTCTTAAATTTTTGTTTTTTTTTATTGTTCAGTTGTTTTCATATAGCAATAAGTACAAAAAGCAATGAAAAAGTCTGTTTTCAATAATAAAGACGCTTCAATGTGTATTATCTTAATAGCTATTAAGTAGACCATGAAACTTACAAAACAGACGAAATATTTCAATCAGCTTTCCTGTTGACACACGCTAGTTTGACAAACATTAGTCAATTAAATTCTTATCGTTTAACTAATTTTGTTTAAACCAATTGGTCGAGTTTAAGACAATATATAAGTAAATCTTGTCGATGAATTGTTTTCTATTTATTTATTCTTGTTGGGAGATGCTGCTTTCTGCGCCTTCGGGGATGCCACAGATTTTGCTGTTGTCGGTTTTGGAGCTTTCGTTTTTTTTTGTAGGAGCACCTTTACTGTTTTTCTTGCTTTCGAAGGAGACTTCGCTTTAGATACAAGCGAAACTGATGATGTAGTTGTTGTCGATGGGGTGAATTTCGGAGTCGAAGTCTTCTTTTCACTGCGGCAACTTTCTTAGGTTTGGTTGCAGTCTTAGTCTTTTTGGCCGGTTTTTTTTTGCTGTCCCCGCAGCCGCCGGCTTCTTTATCGGATTGGGTTTATCGCTGGAAGCTGCTCGTTTTGCAGGTGACTTCTTTACTCTACCTCCAGCCCCAGTTTTTTTTTTCTTTTCTTTTTTGACATTTGCTATGCTTGTGCCAGATGAATGTAAGTTTAAACTTTTACCTCATACAATTTTTTAAGAATTCTTTGTGAAATTAGGGGAAATAACTAATTATTTATTGAATGTGTATAAAAGCAAAAAGTAAACTGTTTAGCTTGATATAATATGAGAAATATTTCAAAAGCTTCATTGAGCTACACGTTTTTGTTAATGCTGTTAAGTTCTTCACTGCATAGGCTTTATTCTCAAACAAATAACTTTTGTTAAGTCGGGCCGATTTAGGAGTAAAGTATTTATTACGCTAGCAAGATGTTGCACCCAAGGACATTTTACATAATATAGTCAACTTTAAAGCAATGAGGCTCGAGAAATGTCACAAAAGTGTCATAAGCCTTAATTTTTAAAATGTGTAGCAAACCAAAGTAAATTTTACTTTATGTTCGATAAAGATGGACAGTAGAGTAAAGTTGACAATATTTGAAATATAATTAGGCTTAGATTATAAAAAAAATAACATGTTCTTTGTCAATTTAACATTTTCAAATGTTTTTTTAGCAAGTTCAATATGGCTTGTGAGGTTTTAGGTATTAAAAAGTAATAAGCAGATATACCAATAGGACAGTTTACCACAGAAGCTCAGTAGGCACGCAACTAGGAGTATAGGAGATATAGGGAATGCCAGTCTCGAAAGTTTAATAGAGGTTGCCACAAATAATGGTGTCCTTAGGTAACACTATTTTTAATATTTTGTTTGATTTGGAATAATGATTTTGGATAACTAAAGGTATGTTATTATTGTTTTTTCCGTAATTGTTATTAAATTATCGTCTTTCAAATAAATGTTTCGCAAAACGCTCGTTTATACTTAAATCAATCACTTCGAATTTTTTACGGTTTTTTCGTTATTTTGTAAAGGTGTTTTTAAAACCGTTTGTATCCTGTAAAGGGAGGAGCTCGACAGTGGTAAACTAATTAGTACATTTGTTTGGAACAATGGTTTAGCAAAAATTATTTTGCGGCGAGAAAAAAATATAAACTAAACGGTAGCTTTTGTTGTTTTTTTATTTACTCAGTTTTTTCGAAAAACTTTTTTGCATTTATTATTTTAAAAATTCCAGGGTCGGAAAGTGGAGGGTCTAAACCCCTAAAACTCTCATTGGGACTCTGGTGCATCACTGTTTTGGAACTATAAAATGTTAAGAGGAACAATAAATGTTTTTCTTACTTTAAATGCAAAAATTATCGAAACAGTTTTTTCTTTATTCAAAAGGTTCATTTATTCTAGAATATAAGTTCTCTAAGCGTTCTGGAAAAAAATATTAATCCCAATTTTATAATTTTTCTCCGTTTTTGACATATTGATCTTGATTCTAACAAAAATTCAAGAACTTGAAAAAGTTTTACAATTTTCCCTTCGGGGGTAAAGCTATCGAAATAACACTGATTCCCAATTTGGTACCATAATCTCATGTTATTTATATGCGGGGTCATTTAAGTTCTTTACAATTGAATTTAACTTATTTTTAAAATAATTACATGTTACAATTTAATATATTTGTTAGTTTGGACATTTTTCAGTGTTTTACGAAATTCTGGCCAACAGTGCGGCGCCTGAAAGACAAATTGACTACTAACATGCCTTTTGGGATAGAACTAAGAATGGAACATACGACGTAGTAACTTGGCACACTATACTGAACTGATCCACTTCATATATATATTATTATTTATATATTAAATTTACAGTGACTGATGTTAGTTTTGTTAATTTGTTGGTTAAGATGGCCCATCATTAATTCTAAAAATGCTTGGAATAATATAAATTGATAATTATAAATTCCCGTATATATATATATATATATATATATATATATATATATATATATATATATATATATTAAGAGATCCTGACAATAAAAAATAGAAAGTGGGATGACAATTTGAATGTCTCCAATTTGTAAGTTAAAAAATTAATTGATATTAATGAAGGGTGTAAAATAAATTTTCGGATTCTAATACTAATAATTTGAAAGTATAAGAAGATCATTTAGAAGAAAGTAGAATAAAAAATAGAATAAAGTATTTCAGTCAGCCTCACCCACTATTTTTCAGAAGATAAATAAAGGTTTATCAAGTGTGACAGTAATAAGAATTTATAGATGTTAATAATGTAACAAATATTAATTTAGCTAATTTCCTTATATAGTATATATTCCAAATCCAATAACCGAACAAATTTCGAAAAAAAGATGTTGTTATAAATTTTCTGAGGGTTCAAATCACAAAATTTAATCCAGAAAATAATCTGTTTTATTTCTACACCTAACATTCACAATAAATGTTATACCTCTTTTTTTAGACTATGGACTCTTCAAGAGACTATTGCAACCCTGATTTGCATCTTCGCCAACAATTGATGCACCTCTCCTTACTACTACTTTACGTCATTAACAATCCATCTCAGTTACTCTCGATTACCTGTGTTCTCTCTGGTACGATACTGGAAGTTTCGGTACTTCTCTTTGACGGCGTTTTTATTCTGAGGTTTTGTTCAATAATAATAATAATAATTTTAGCGAACTAATAATGTAAAATATATTTAAAACGGTATAAGGTAGTACCTAAATTGTTTGATTTAGATAAATATTGTTTAATAATTTTTGAGAAATTATTGACTGTAGCTTTCGGACTCACCTTGTTCTAGTCATGACAGTCAAAGGAAAAGGACTAGAGGGAAAGAGAGAGAGAGAGAGAGAGAGAGAGATAGTAGACATAAAGGAAACATAAGATTATTTACATAGGTCAATACTAATGTTTATCTGCTATAAGAAAAATAACAAGTATTGGGCGTAAGTCTCACCAATTGCAACTGATTCAGTCAGTAGAGTGGCTGTATACGAAGAGCGCAGAAATGATTTCAAACAAGAGTTGATCAAATTTTACAAAAATCATTTTAATTTTAATACAATTCCGTTAACATATGCTTGTGCCCTACACTTGTAACGTGTGAAAAATTGAAGCCGATAAAGTCCATTAGTTTCATCGAATTATTCTATCAACCTCTACAGTCATAAGTTTAGGAGGGGAGGTTTCCGTTCTCAAGCAAAAGTGCGGCGCAGGTCACTTTCTCTTCTCGTTGGAATTTCGAAAGGCAAACGTTAAAACGCGAATTGTCGAATATATGTAATTAATGGTGTTGTCCAGAATGAGGCGCCTATGTTGTACACATTTATAGGATAGTGGTTGGATTGCATATCCCGGGCATTGCAATTACCTAAAAGAAGGTGCGATGGTTTGAAAAGTCTCGGATTAGAGAATAACCCTTTTTAGAAAGGTAAGCGTGGCCATTTTTGTCGATATAGACCAGTCGTCTTTTTTATATTTAAGGGTCTTATGGTGGAGCCATATTATATGTAATTAGGCCTGTTAATTGGAGTCATTATCTTATGTTGGAGCTATCGGTGGAACTTGTGCTGGTTAACTGCTTATTTAGAGTATTTTGGAACTGTTTTTCTTATGATATGTAACCGAAGAGTTTGACTTGTGGCGTTACAGAGGAATTTATGTTCTGAAGCACTCTTGGAAGGTTTAACCCGGCGTGAATGAAGTGAAAAATTGATACACCAGCTATGAGGTGGGTATGACATACCCTAATATAGAATTGTCGATTTTGATAACTAAAATATCTTTAGAATAACACTTATTACTGTAATATATTATTTAAAGTTAGGGAAAGTAGGTGATATTATAAAATAAACCAGTTCTAGTTATAAAAGTATTTATATTTCTATATAAAACTTTGCTGAATTTTTTACGAACGAATCAACAAGATTTTGAAACTATGACTTAATATCTAAAAATATGGGAAATTGAGATCAATTGTGCACACAAACTGAAAAAATCAATCTGCTTAAATAATTTAGCTTCGACATAAGGTAAAAACAACATCGGATCAGAAGACAATTCTGCAGAAAATAGAACTGCTATAGATTCATTGTACATCTAAAAATATGCCACAAATCATTTAGATTTTGTCCATTAGAGCGATTCAAACTTGCTAAATATAGAAGTCCCAAAAACTACTTCATCTCTTCCAACGTAATGTTTTTCATGTGCTCCTGTTATTCCCAAGGCGACACAAAATCTTCAGATTGGTTATTACATTATTTGTATAGAAAAGTATATTATTCAACATAGGATCTGCAATGAAAAGTGTCCAACATCCATATTGTGTTTGGGCAATATTAGCTGCACCTGTTACACCAGGTTGATCTCAAATAATATTTTCCGATCTTGTGCGGGTGTTTGTTCGATGACAGAATTTTCGCCATTTAGTTAGAATCAACGTACCTCATAAGTAGACAGTTCACTTTCGACTGTAGAATGTGACCGGGGCCGCCCTTTACATCAGAATCTGCATTCTGTTCCCAATCACTTTCCTCGCTACGCTTAGAGCAGTGATCAATTTCTCCATCACTCCCTGATTCGCCACTTTCATCACTGGAAAATTCTTCTAAAATTTTTGAAGTTAACACAACCACAAACAACGAAATCTGAGTAATATACGCATAAAATTCAAACAAAACCAAAACACAAAATACTTACACTGCCTGAGAGGTCGAGTATGACGTACCCGCTTTATGTTTGCGCACCTGTAGCTCACTATGTCGCCAGCGCAGTACAGTTACTGTTACTTAACACCACCCCCTCCAGTTACTGTGCCTGTCGAATGCCAGGAATCGCACAGTTAAGAAATATTTAGTGATTTACAAATCAGCGGGTATAAGATACCCGACCTCATTCACGTCGGGTTAACCATTCATCAAATGGCTAATTAGCAGTTAAGCATATGGGATTCGCTTAAGGTACAGCCATTGGTGGGTGAAGTACGTTTTCTTTGATGGCAGATATTTAATTTTGAGTTTCAGGGAATACAGTATATTCTTAAAATCTACTACAAATAACAGTTTTGATGTATATCTGATAGTAAGAAATTCCTGAACAACATTATATAAAGGTAAGATATCTCTGTTTACAGTTTATACCGGTATCTTTCTCTGAACATGTCACTTTAAATATAGAAATGATATTTGATAAATTTTTTGTTAAATTTCACATTTGTCTTTTTGTAAATATATTAATTTTCTCTACTGTGTCTCCAGTGGGTATATTCGATATTTCTTTTTCTTATCATTTTTTTATATCATAAACATTTTTTTATTAAACTCTCATTTGTTTACTTTTACGTATTTTTTTATACTCAACCTATCGATTGGTAAGAAATTTTTGAACAATTTTTTGAGAACCAAAGCCAGTTAATTTAGAAGGAATATATACAGTTTTGATATAACCGGTTTGAAACAACATCACAACCTCATACTCTTTGTTGGTTGGTTTTTTGGTATGTTTACTTACAGGTTTTTTAACCAATTGGAGCCCTGAATAATAATAAATTTTGTATTTTATTATCATACCCACATTCAGAGATGTTCTCGGTGACGGGCAGTCGCCTAGCAATTGTGGGCAGACCAAGGTAGATTTATTACAGAGTTTTCAGTATATTGGTTGTATTACATTAAAATACATTTACTAGTATCTCTTTATTTTGCCATAAATTACTAGATATCTAGTCTAGATATCCTGTGTTATGCGAAACAATTAGGCAAAACGAAATTTTACTTAATTCTGTTTGGGTAATTCCACGGTTGTTGGCAACAGTAATGAAACTTGACGTGCTTACTGTAAGAGTTCCTCTTCTTTCCAAGAAGTCTTCCCTATCCACAAAAAATTATACGATTCTAATCCTACTGTAAACTCACTGTTATTTTAGACTTATTGATATAGTCAATAAAAGTGTCCAATTAACTGTCTAAGAGTACGAAGCAAGATATAACCTCATATATCCATGCCTAATGAAATTTCGCTAAGCAAGGTGATTGTGAATTTTATTTTCTTAGTTATCCATGAAAATTCCCATTGCGAGAGGGGCTTAATGGGTTCTCCATAATTAAACCGCCTTTCCTTCTGAAGAGTGAGCCATTAAACTGAAAGTAGTTTTTATATAAGCTAAACTTTAAAGTCTCTAAAATTTCTAGCTTAATGACTGAGTTTACTTTATTTTTATCTAACCATTTCAATACAGTAAAATATGTGGCTTTAAAAAGAGTAGTTCAAAATAAAAACTTAACAACAAAAGTTGTTAATTCCGAGTTTGCAGTTTTTTAAATTATACATGTTGACCAAATTTATTATTATTCCTACAACTGAGTGGAAATTCTTTGAGTATGTTTTTACAAGAAATGTGGACGTTAATACTTTAGGTGTTGCAATATAGGAAATAACGAGATATAAAGGTTTATGTCGATTGATAAAATGATATTAGTACGGTGCTTCGAGGTTCATTAATGTAAGTTTATGTTTTGTAAACTTAGAAATATCGTCTGCCGCGCTCGGGTTTATTGTCTCAGTACTTCCTGATTCTATAAAAACTATTATTCATAGCGATTACTGTAGTCAGCTTATTCGGTTCGAGAATTTAATGCGATCTTCGGTTATTCAAAACATATTTATGTGCCAATTTTATTTAAGAAATTCAATCAATTTTGATAACTATTTGAAGACGCGAGATGTACACGCCGACATCTAGGATTTTCGGGGAAAGTAGCAAGAAAATATATATAATATATATTGTTTCTGGTTAGGGAATCTTCATCAGTTGCGCTTCCCACAATTGAATGTCCTCTCGAACACTTCTTTATGTATTTGATACATTTCGTTAAATTTGAAGACGCGAGATGTAAAGACCGACATCTAGGATTTTCGGGGAAACTAGCATATAGAGGTTCCTAGATGTCGGTCTTTACATCTCGCGTCTTCAAATTTAACGAAATGTATCAACTACATAAAGAAGTGTTCGCGATGACATTCAATTGTGGGAAACAGAAACAATATATATTATATATATTGTGTTGCGTATTAAAGAATGACACCTCGAAGAGAGTATACGATAACTATTGTTAAAACCGTTTCTCTATTTACGAAATAACATCACAAACGTTGCAGAGTGTAAATCATACCCAGATCTCGACAGCCATTTAGACAAAGACAAAGAGAGAGGGAAAGTTAACTTTTTTTGCAACTTAAAATCTTTTAAAATATATAAGTGACGCAATTCATTGCAATTTAACATATTCAGCGTAGCAGTAAAAAGTTCCAAAGATCATATGAAAATAAGAAAGTTGTTTTAAAGCTGGAAAAATATAAAACAGTTATCTTCAGAACTTTTTCTAGCATTCCTTGACGGATTTTATAATTTGCCAAAAACGCGGCCATTACTAGTTTTATTTTTGAAAATAGTGAATTCCATGGGAGTAATACCTCTCCAATTTCTTCATTTAATAACTTTAAAGCGAACTCTGTTCTTTGTTTTGTAATACGGCTGAAATTATATTTTATAACTAATGTCCCAAGCATCTTAATAATCTTTGACATTTTAAATGTTGCTTCCTTAATTAAATTTGTGTTCATTAATTCGCATATTTAGAGATGTAGATATATCTCCAATACACATCTTATTACATTCTCAATGAATTTTATAAATGCAATTTGAGTTATTTAATAAACATTAAATCATTGGTCTACTTTTCATGGTTCTTTCGAAAGACCCTGTAGTTGAGATTCTGTAGAAAATAAAATTTAACCTGAATTTATTGATCAAAACTCTAATATCTCTCTAATGTGCATACGCGCCAAGCACGGTTTGAGAGTGCAAGTGTGGAGTAAGGTAGGATTTGCCTCGGATTCTAGACTGGTCATTCCCGCCAGGCACGGGACCTCCAGTCCGGCACCTCAAACGGCCGTCGTCTACCTTCCCATGCTACAAGGGTGAATACATCCTAGGACCGACAAACGAGGCCTGGTCAGGGGGTACAATCTAGCTAAAGCCATTGCCGGGCGAGGCCAACCCAGAATGGTAACCTCAACTAGTGGGGACTTCTCTCCACCGGCACTTTCCATTTTGAAAACTCACCAACACCCTGGTTCTTTAAGATGTCCACGCCGATGGTGGACGCGTTCGACTTCCTACAACTCTTTTACTTTTCTAGACGAGACTTACATCCGCTTTCGAGGTGTAGGTGTGGGACGCTTTGGCCCAGTTTTAGGAGTAACAGGCAAGAGGTTGGCAAAGGGTTCTCGTCTCGAATACTAGGTCGCGCCCCATTAAATTAGAAATATTTTTTATTTAGTATTAGATAATATATTCATAAATTTAAAAATGAAACATTGTAAAAAATCATTTATTTCTTGTTTATATATAGTCATATAGTGTGCCTAGTAAGACGAATAAAATTTAGTCATATGTATCGCCAACTATCAACCCAAGCTCATTTACGTGTTATATGACACCTGTGCCGGCATCGAACCGGTCGTGTGTTACTGTGTTGCGTCTTGTACCAAGTGTGCTAAAAGGTCTGCAAGCTGCAAGTGCTAGTCGAAAGGGGCAGTGCAGATCGAGGGCTTTAAACGAAAACACCATCTCTCTCGGCATTGTTTAACTCAAACTGTGTGTCTCAAGATTTATCAGTGTAGCTCCATGTTCTATTGTTATTATGGCACATGAAATAACAAATAACATTGTTATCTAGGATATTTGATTATACCAGAAAACATGTTTAAATTTATTTTACTTTATTTTATTATACTTGAACAATAAGGAAAGTATTTTATAAATATAACATCAGCAACAAAATTTAAAATCAATCATTATCCAAGTTTATTCCCTTTGATTTGCTTAAACTTTTTTTTTCAAAAATCTTAGTAATAAAATAAATAAATCAATAATAATAATGAATGTTTTACCTTGAATTTATATTCTAATATTTTGTCTTTAATTAAATTTATTGAATAAACTTTTAATTTCAACGACTAGAAAATATGAGAACTTAAAAGGTTCAATTCAATCAACTCGTTTTTATAAAATTAATGATTTACTGAATGTTAGGCTTAAGACAACCCGTATTTAAAGTATGCGTAAACATTGTTGTCTGTATTCAAGCTATATAGTTTAAACTATAGTTTTTTATTTGCGAATGTTTTTGTTTGTTGTAAGAAAATAAATTTTGTATAAGGTTTATGTGTTGTTAACCTATACTGTTCCTGAAAAGACCAATAAGACTAATAAGACTTTGTTCGGCAACTGTCAACTCTTCGTGCTATATCATATGACACAATTGTGCCACGAGACTGCATTGACACACTGAGCCGTGCATGTGTTGAAGTGTCAGCACTCCAAAATCTGAAGTGTTACCCATCACTAGGTCTGGCGACTACTTCTATTAAAGGCTGAATAAGTCGGCCTCGTACCCTTGCGCTCAATCCCAAAGGAAAGTGTGTCTAGAGAACTACTTGTGTAATGTTTTGACAAGTCACGCTCGAGGGCCAGGGACCCTCTCATTCCCTAGTTACTAACGGGCACCGTCTTGTCGCCAGAAACGAGTTTTATGGGTAGTCACAGGGAAGTGGATTACCATCACGTGGTTAACGTAAAAAACATAAACCCAACATTTATTTAAAACCAGTTATCGCAAATTTCACTTGTTTGTAGTCAACAATAACAACACTTTTCAACCCCCTTCGAGGCAGAAGCGAGAAAATAGTGAACCAAAATCTCTGACTATATGACGGTATATATATATATATATATATATATATATATATATATTACCTGTAAATGCAAAGGAACTCATTTTTGTTTCCCCAATACAACAGCTTGAGTGCCAATTCTAGTTGTAGCTGTATAAGGATCAATAAAAAAGTATTCCGAACAAGAGATGATCACATTCAATTTGTTGGCAATAAAATTTTTCATCCGAATAATTTTTTAACTTGGAAAAGCCAAATTTGTCCAGGAACATTGATGAAAATTCGCGAAACAAAGCACAAATGATGTTTTCGTAAATTGGTCAACGGAAGTTGAGAGATTACTTCCAGCGTTCAGCAAATTCACACAGGACAACGTTTAACTTATTAAAAACTATGCTGTAAAGAGATATTCGATATCTCTTTTTAACACAATAATTTAATCACTAAACGCTCTCTAGAAATTCTTCAAGTATTCCAATTTTTGCAGACATTGCAGAAAAATCTGTTGATGGGATGTTTTCATTTTCGGTCTCACCTTTACCAGAGATTGCAAAAATGGTAATTTAAGTATTAATTTTATGTCAAACAGTTTGAGTTGTATGAACGATATGCTATAAACTACACATAAAAAGGAGCTTAATATATTAAGGTTTTTAACGCCCTAACGAAAATTAGAAAACTTATCATAATACAGATAGAGAATTGCAAAATTATTGTGCAAGAACAAATATACGAATACCTTCTATTTCTAAGGTATTTCGAAAAGATTGTGGAGGAGGTCTTGAAATATTTTGCCTATTCATTCGGTTTTCTCTCCTCAATTTTTTCCTGCGACAAGATAAGTATTTGAAAATTGTATATGCAGAACAAAAGTGGAGTAGGCAGTTTCGTAAAATTGCCCGGATTACTGGCTGTCTGTACAGATAGTCTTACTCACAGTTATTCTAAGAAAAAAATATTTCTACAAAATGATCAACCAGTATTCCTGTACATAAGTAATATATTGTGTTATACTTATCTGTATTTAGAGACGTTTTAACACCGACTCTGGAGTCATTGTCAATCGTTTAGTATTTTATTTCGTTTTTTTTCTGAAAAATTTTGTTTTCATTATTGATTTTGTTGTTTGTCAAAAATTTTGACAGTGACAATTTTCTTTTGGCGATCACTTGATACTGAGAGTAACGTTTTTCTGCTCTGTTAGCGATAGATTTCTCCAGTCCAAATGAAGGTCGATTGAAGGTGCACCAAAGATTGTGTGTACAGTGTTTTATGTAACTGTGGCTATTCTTAAACCGGTGAAACTTCAAGACCTTTAGAAGTGAGGAAAAAAAACATCAATATACTTTTTCCAGAAGACATGTGAACCAATCAAATTTCGCCAATCATGTACTAACCAGCACAGGCAGCCATAGGATAGACTGGGGTAAAACAAAGATTTACCGACTAGTAAGATAGCTATAGCGACAGGAATATCAAACGAATCCATAAGTAGCGGTTTTCAAGTTATTATGTTTTATTTTTATAAAATGCAAATCCAAATTATGACTGCCAGAATTATTCTATAACTTAGAAACGGGTGCATTAATAAATAAAATTCCGTTATTGGAGTGATGGAAACCCAAACGAATTTAGAGAGACGTTTATTCGCAGTACGGTCAGAAAATTTATCTTTTAACTTGGTGTATTGGAAAATCTTTTATTGTTGCTTCATTAATACAGCGAAATTTAAATGGAGAAATGTACGTCGACTTATTCGATATGTCTATCTATCTTCTTATAGATCACTGATTAGTAGGTCAGATACATTTAATAGGAAATGTTGTTTTTTACCAGGATTTATTACATTTCTTTCGGTTAGGCAGTAGTTAGTTGACTAAGTTGACTACTAAGCTACTCAGTGGACCACCTAGATCCGCGGATATAATTTCACTGGATTTTTGTAGTCACATGTTTCAAAAACAACAGTTTATTTTCAAGTGCAATCTCAGTCAACAGAATAACTGCATCAAAGAACAATTCAGGAATATTTAGCTATTAACAAAGATAAATTTGCAAATGTGCGTCAAGAGTTTCCAGATAAGCTGTATTCTGGTCTCTTAAATAAGGGAAACATTTTCAGAATTGATATATTATTTGATAATAAACCAATACATTTTATAACATTTTCCTTAATTACCCAAAATTACTTGATCAAGTGTAGCTTTGTTGAAAGTTTTAGGATAAAATGCCACAATTGGAGGAATGCTATTTACCCCCTACTGAGTTGGGGTGGTTGGGGGTATGGTGGTAAGTCAAGGCGGATCAGTTAATACATCATTTTACTACTTTGCATAATATCTAGGGGATACCCTAGATATTGTCGAAAGTAGTTGAAGAATTTTCGTATATAGTAAATATATATTCTGAAAATTTTCAAAGTGCCACCTAGTATAAAAAGAGTTTTGGATATTTATATTTCAGGTGTTGCCACATAGAAAATAACAACACAGAAAGATTTACATATTTGGTAATACAATATGTCCATGTTGTTACCAAGTTCATTATTATAAACTTATGAATTGTAAACTGAATTATCATCGGTTGGATCCCAATTCAGTCTTAATATTCCATGTTTCAATAAAATCAATTATTTATAGCGACTAATGTAAATCGTATTCGTCGCGAGAATGTAATGACAAAAATAGTTTATGTCGCAATTTCGTATCGAGGTATTTGGTATAGTAATAAAAGCAAATGTTTACCGAAATTAAAATCTACTTACTTGTATTTACGAGAACGTTTATTGGAATTTCGTTCCTATCTGATCTTCTGATAAGATTGCCCCCAAGTTGATAAATATAAGCAGCTAATAAGATGGTGGTTTAATAATGTTTCTCAGCATGTTTCAATATGTTATTATAAGTTATTACAACTTATTATGAATTTTCTTAAAAGGAAACATATCAAAAATTCCTCATTCCTCGAAAAAGTGTAAACGAAAATTAGAAAGTATCAATTCCTTATGTCTATTAAGCCACATCGGACAATTCTTATCACTAAATCCGGAATATGGCCATTTTTAACGCTAATTTCCGACGTAGCTTAACTTAAGCCACATCGGACAAAGCGATATCTCGGCAACTAATAGAGTTTTCAAGATTTTTCTTGAAGTCCAATTTTATGGCAAATTAATTGCTTAGTTCTTACCCAAAATATATTTTTTGCTACAACTCTACACACGAATCAGTGTCCTAAGTATTCTGTTTAAGAAGTTATGTTCTCTGATTCATCTTTTTCAGATGTTATTTATAACTAAAATTTATTCAGATATCTCTGGAAAAGAGACTCATCAGTCAAGGATCTAGGAATTTTACATGAAAATGCTTTGAAACTCGATACTTATTTTTATATGGGTACCTTTAAAGCTCATAAGATTTTAGGATTGATCTTCTGCTGCTAAATTTGATCGCCTTGTACAAGCTATCAAATTAAAATCTTTAAATCTGTCACCATTTTGTTATTTATATGTAGAAATGTTCCTTATAATATACGTAATCGGGAACTTCTGGAAATTCATATAATTTGATTTACCTCATTAATTGTTGTTCTGTTAGATTATTTAGAAATTGAAATAACTTGCCACTAACAGTACTTGTGTCAAATTGTAATCAACTTGATATTGAAAAATAAAAACTCTGTCTACCAATTATAATTATGATCGTATTTGCAATCAATTCAAGAAGACAATAAAGCCTGATATTCGGCTATCCGGCTTCAAGGTTGGCCGAATATTCGGTATTCGCCAAAACATCTATCCGTTTCATCTCTAATGAATAAGCTCCATCTGATATAAAACAATTGTCACAGTTTTAAATAATGTGTAAGTTTGTAATAATAAAAGTTATATTAGTTAATGTATTATGAATGTCAACCTTTACCAATTAAGCCAATCCAATCAAGTGTTTATCGTAACTAGTTGTCGCCCAGTGGTCGAAATTCGACCCTATTTCATCAAATTGTGAACATTAGATATTGAGGTTCGTTTCTCAAAACTATATTTCTATAATAAATAAAGTACAGGAGAAGCCGAAGAAGTAGGCACCGTGACCACCCTCCTCGCCAAATCGTTTATATCATATTGACAAATCTGTTGAAATAAAATAGTATTTGAGAATTTAATCAAATATAGGTATTCCAAATAATTTTGAAAAATAAGTTACCGGCCAAAGCTTTGACTGGATTTGCTCCTGGTAAATTGTTCGATGTAATAACTGGAGGATTGTTCTATGTAACTTAAAAGTTTTCGTCATTTGCAGTTTCAATCAAGTTCATAAATATTAAAAAAAGATGACCAAGAACTTTATGAAAACTACAATTGGTAGTATATTGTCCGCTCATTGTCAACTTTTTATTCAACACCTTCGAAAAATTGTAAAATTAATATAATACATACAAATACAAACTTGATGCAGAATTATCAAAAATGATGGTCTCCCTCCGTATATAATTACTCAATGGGGTTGAAGTAAAAAAATGTTGAATATAAAGATATTTTATTCTAGAATAAATGTAGATACCTAACTTATCATCACAAACCAGTAAATGTAATAAATTTCTTTATACTTTAAATATCTATGACTAAACTATCAATGACATGTTTACTTTATACAAAAGTCAGCTACCTTGTAATAAAATTAGGATTTTGCAGGAATTGGGTACATATAATATAAAATAAAGTATTTTTTATATATATTATATTGTTATATATTTCGTGGGTTCAATTTAAAATTTAAAAACTAATATTCACTTTCACTGGTTCACTGACTGATCGCTCCTTTATAAAACATGCATCGAAAATTCTCGTGCAATCAATCATCAATTCTACAGCTGCCGAGCCATTTCGAGAACAAATTTTTTTCTTAAAAGCGATCGGTGTCGTACTGAAATGAAACCAGTGCCAGCTTAAGGAAATTTCGTTACACCGCCCTCCCTTTAATTCCCGGCCAGAAACATCCTCTCCATGGTAGGGAGCGAGTCGATCTAAATGGACCACATTCAAATTAGCCCTGGGGTTTCGACGGATCCGGTAAACGACGTCATTAAGCCTCTTGACCACCACGTATGGACCATCCCACGCGGGTGCAGACCTACATTCGATTCGAAGTTACGCCCCTGGTCTGAATATAGTTCCATCAGGACGCCAAACCTGCTGAATAGTTGTTCTACTAGCACCGTCGCTACCGTGGTCGCCTCTTGGTTGGGTATCGCATATGCCTCATATGCTGAAGTAATCCATTACGACCAGAATGCATTTGTTCCCCCTTTCAGACTCGGGAAACGAACCGGCGACATCGATGGCAATTCTCTCAAATGGGACGCCCACATTGTACTGCTGCATTCTGCCCTTGGTCCGGCTCTTCGGGCTTTTACTGGCTGCACAGGTGTCACATTTCAAGCACCAAGTTCTGACGTCTTTAAAGTATTTACCCAGTAGTATCGCTGGCGAACTTTGTCAAGGGTTTTGTTCATGCCCAGAGAGCTCCCGGTAATCCCATCATGTACTTCGGTCAGCATGGCTGGTACCTTTTTCTTAGGGACTACCAGTTGGTACTGGGTTTCTCGACCATCAGTGCTCTCCCAAACTCGCTTGAGCATCTTAATCTGTACTCTTAGAGAGTCCCATTGGGCCCATAACGATTTCAGCACGCCCGAGTATCTAGCTACCTCGTCCCATCGTGGCCTGGGTGCCCCTCTCGTTTTGAGTGACAAGATTGGTTTGATTTCTGGATCAGCCATTTGGTCCTGTATGCACTGTTCCGTTATCCAGTCTTCATTGGCCTGCACTCGGATCGGTCTGATGGAGATACCCTCCCGCTGTTCCGTATTGAGATAATGTCCGCATTCTGCTCTACAGATTCTTCTGGATAGGGCATCGGCATTATTGTGCAAATGGCCGGCACGGTGTTCCACCTTGAAATCGTATTGCTGTAATTTCTCCATCCACCTGGCCAGTTATTCGTCCGGTCTTCATGTCCAGCGGCCATTTGATGTAGGCATGATCTGTTCGGATTAAGAAATGACGACCATAGAGGTATTTGTGGAAATGGTCTACCGCCCTTATTATTGCAAGAAGTTCTTTCTGGTGACGCAATAATTTCTTTCCGGTTTCCAGAATCCACGGCTGTAGTAGTCGATCACCCTCTCTTCACCATCTTGCACTTGGGATAGGAGGTACCCCAAACCGGTGTTGCTGACGTCGGTGTCTAAAATGAACCTGCCGGACTGTGTAGGAAAGGCTAGGCGTGGGTTGAAACATAGTGCTGCCTTCAGTGGTCTGAATGATGTTTCGCAATCCTGATTCCAACGCAAGGTCTCTTTCTCAGTGATCTGCCGATGTAGAGGCGCGGCAATGGTGGCAAATCCCTCAACAAATTGCCTGTAGTAGGAACAGAGGCCCGAGCAGCTTCGGAGTTCATGCTTGTCTCTTGGGACTGGCCAATCACGGATGGCTTCTATCTTGTCCTCGTTGGTGCGGATTTCTGACTCGGAAACGACGTGTCCCAAAAACTCTACTTCTTTTTGGGACAAGGAACACTTCTTCGGGTTGAGTCTCAGGTTGACGTTATTACTTCTGGAGAATACTACGCCCAGGTTCTTCAGATGGTCGTCGAATGTCTGACCCATGACTAGAATGTCGTCGAGGTATACTAAGCACGTCCTCCAGGTTAACTCCATTAGCCTCTCGAATGTTGCGGGAGCATTACATAACCCAAAGAGCTTGACCGTGAACTGAAACAGCCCTTTACTGGTAGAGAACGCTGTCTTCTCTATGTCGTTTGCGTGTAGACCAACCTGCCAATATCCAGTGTAATCGATTCGGGGTAGTGGATAGCTGTCTTTCTTGGTGACGTCATTCAACTTTCTGAAATCCACGCAAAATCGGGTGGTTCCATCCTTCTTTTTAACTAGTACGACGTTTTCCTCGACTGCCTGTTGTTGCCCCAATGGTAGTCGTCTAGGTGGTATTCTGATGGGTTGAGCCTTTCCGGTATCTATTCGATGCTGGATGATGTTGGTGCGGCCGGTGGTTCCATCTTGACTGTTAAAAATTTGCCAGGGCTTTGTGATAAATTGCTTGTCTTTCTTCTGGTTCTCTGGTGTCAGGGGAGTTAAATGGTCAGCAAACTGTTGTAGGAACTCTTTACTGGGCCCTGTCTCCTTCACCGACGGCTGGTACTCTTCTTCGCAATTGATGTTGGTCTCTACTGGCTCGAAACAAGCTATGTCTTGACCATTGGCAATTCTGATGTCGTTGTTGGACAAATTCAGGAATCAGATTGGTATATCTCGTCCAGTTTTAACTATAGCCCGTCCAACTAAGTAGTCATGAGCTGAGTGTAGGGGCTCCACCATTCTAACGTAGCTCCCAGGATTGCTGTCTAGCTGCTCATGAATAATCTGTTCCGTTCGACCGGGAATTCTAGCTGAAGACTTTGCCACAATTTTTATGGAGGTGACTAAACTGTTGACGGGCCGAGTCAATAAAAATTCCTCATTTGGAACCGAATAACATCATATCTCGAGTCATGTGGCTGTTCTGTTGGGTACCCCTGGTCGGTGATCGTTCGGGTAGCCTCACTCGACAATCACATTGGAAGTGTCCTGTTCGTCCACAGCGGTAACATGCTCCTCTAGTGCCAGTTCTTTGTGACTGTTCTAATAGTTTGTTCATACCAGCCAACAGTGCTTGAAATGGTGACCCTGACTCTTCCTTGTTGAAGGAAACTGCTCTGACCATCGGCTTGGACATGTTTATGACGGCCTCCACTTCTAACGCCCGAAGTAAAGCTTCATTACTTTTCTTGACGCCACTTAGTCTTAGATTTCGTTGTAGTTCTACATCTCTGATACCGCTTATAAAACTCGATGTGGCCAACTGGTCTTTCGTTTCCTCTGGCAGGTCTGGGTAGGACAAGTGAACTAACCGTCTAATCTCTGCTTCGAATTCTTGGAGGCTTTCACCGGATTTTTGCGTTTTTCCACTCAGTTGGACATGGTATACCTGGCTCAAGGATTGATTGTCGTAGCGCTTGTCTAAGATGGCGATGATCTTGTCGAAATTGCCTTGTTCATCGACTGGAATGCTTTGGAGGAGTTCTAGGGCCGGACCTGTTAACGAAATTACCAGAGAAGTAGATTTTTCTTGGTTATCCCATCCATTAGCTGTAGCCACTGCTTCAAATTGCCGTTTATGCATGGGCTAAGATGAACTGCCATCAAATGTGGGTGGTTTACTAACGGAATCTTTGGTACTCACGGTGTTCTGGTATTTTCCTCCCTGTAAGTCCTGTGTATTTTTTTAATTTCTGTTTCTACTTTATTTTGGATGGCACTGATTTTATCTTGTACTTCACTGTGTACTGTTGTTTGGTCTTAAACTGTGTCTTGAATTGAACTGATTTCAAATTTTACCTGGCTTTGGATGGAATCGAGATCATTTACTTTTGTTTCAAGAGTATCCACGGTATTTTTTATGGTCTTAATGTCATCATTTCGTTACAATATGAATACTCTCTTCGATGTGTCATTCTTTGCACGCAATACAATATATATAATATATATTGTTTCTGGTTAGGGAACCTTCATCACTTGCGCTTCCCACAATTGAATGTCCTCTCGAAAACTTCTATGTATTTGATACATATCGTTAAATTTGAAGACGCGAACATCCTAGATGTCGGTCTTTACATCTCGCGTCGTCAAATATATTATATGAACCCAAAACAGTAATAAATAAAAGATTCTGTTTTAAATATATATATTTAAATATGCAGTGATAATTTTTAAGTTAACAAATTTTAATCCCTCTAAAAATATTAACATTATATTATATAATAACTTAATATTAAATATGATATTTTCAAATCTTTCTTAATACATTTTTCCAAAAATATTTTATGTTCTGAGACTGAAAATTTTTAAATCTCAAAGTCAGTGATACATAAAACGAAATATAATTTTTATTCTGACATAAAAAGCCAAAAATGCAAGAGACCAACTCAAAAGTTAGCATGCATGTGATATACTATTATATAAACTTGCCCTTTTTGTGCTGTTCTGGCGTATGTCAAATTGGCATGTTTATTACAACGAAAACAAATTTTGTGCTGGCATTGTGTATTTGTTTATTTACTACAATTAATTAATTTTCTATAAACGAAGATACTCCTCACATATAAATTTGCCGTGTTTCTTCCACCGAAAACTAAGTTGAAGGGTCGGTGACGAAGTGTGTGCCATTTCAACTTTTGCATTTCATTACCAGACTTATTTATTTTCATACGTGTAAGTGTGGGTCTCTGTTATGAAGGTTTCACTTCAATATATTGCTTCTTCTCAACTTTATATCGATCACAAATTTGAAATACAGATCTGTTATAGAAAAGAAATGAGGAGAGGAAACCCTAATGAATAGACAGAAAAACAGCAGCCGAATTGATAAATAAGTCCTTTCTGGAAGTCGGTTATAAAAATGGAATACTTTTGCTAACAGGTAACATATTTGTACCCAATATGTGACAGTATAACAATATCAGAAATACGTTTCTGCAAATACGCTAAAATATGGAATGTACCTAAAAATTGTTTTCCGCGCCTTATAAATCTGCATCAGATCACTCCGTGACAAATTTCGAATACTACTGTTTTAGTGCAATTGAAAAGCATACATATCTCTGCCCTATAATTTGTCCGATATACGTCCACAAGTTCAAAAAAATATATCAGCAAGTTTAATTCAGTACGTAATGTAGGCGCAAATAGAGAAAAACCGAAGGACCACACGAATGCAGCTGGATTTTTTAAATACTCGGTCAACATTCATTTCTCTTAATCCTTAGCGGTACGTTGGCTACAATGTGTACTTGCGAATTTTTTTATGGCTGACGCTGGATTTCTAGCTGAATATATGACTCGCAAAGTTTGAACGTGTTTTACTCTAATCGAGTTAACAACGAGTGACGACGGATTTTTATTTCAGCAGCGAATTCTATAGAATGTTGGAGTGGGGAATGAATAGAATTTGAAAATAGCAATTCTAGAATAAAAATGCAATTAATCCAACTGTCACATTTTACGGTGCTGGTGTGTACTTGTCTCTGACGTAACATGAAATTTATTTATTTATTCAAAGTAAGACTAATTTTATAAAACAGATATTAAAGCTACTGTATGATAATTGCATAGTCATAACATGGAATTAGATGCACTAACAAAGTGCCAAAGTATGCATTAAAAAAGTTAGTGGATGTTTTGGCTAAGATGCACTAAAATGCCTCCATAAGCACAAAATTTGCACAAGCATGTTACAAAACCTACGTAATATGTAATATTAAAATATAACACAGTTATTGAGACAATGTAAATTCAAATATTTTTCTAAATTTGACAGAACAGCTACTAAGGTATTCAAGAAAATTTGAAATTTGGCGGCGTTCTTGGATCTATGTATTAGGCAGAGTGTAACATTTACCGTTGTTCTTCGTACTCAAATAGTGTGTCTAAATAAGGATGGGCGTTAATCAGTCCGGTTTTTTACATTTATTTATTATTAGTTAAACACGGGAAGGTTTTTTGTTTAGAGATGAGGGCAACATTCAGTTTTATATAAAAAACTTTATATACTTGACTCAATTTCTGGCCTCAAAGCTGTCAGTTTTACTAACGACTTGTTGTTACGTTGTTTCCTGTATGATTGTTGTGGCATCGGTAATTAATATTTATGGATTTATTAGAAATAAGGCGACATTTCTTGAAAATGCTGAATATTTCCGAAAGGTCCGGGGTCCAGGTAAGACCCCTTTGTCAGTTGCAATGTAGAAATTATATGAAAAAAGCACAATTATACAATTTAGAAATAAAATGTTCCAGAATATATGTGACTTATGACGCAACTCACAGAATTTAATTTAATAACGTACATGGTAGCTCAAAGAAAGTTAAAGATCATTTAATAATAAAGTTATTTTCAAATAGGAAGAATTTTATATGTTAATCCTAAGAATTGTATATGATGTTGCTATGTGCGATAAATATGATCAAAGAATTGTGCGATTCAGTGATCGCATACAATCATAAGGATAAGCTAGGAAAGACTTTATGGACTATCCCGATTTTGGGTTTTTCACACAGACATGACCATTAGTAATTTCTTTCTTCATTATCAGCAAGCAGAAATGATTAGTTACTCCGTAGGTAGTAGTTATGTAATCGTTTTCATCTACCAAAATGAAAGAAGACTGTTTTAGTTTTCGTTTCCAATTGCGTTCTTCTTTGTGTGATATAATTTAATTTTGGAATTATATTTTATGACCAACGACCCAGGAAGTTCACCAATTTTGAATTTTTAAAATAGTCTTTTTTGTAATTATTGTGTCCATTTATTCGAATATTTAGAGGTCTAAAGGGTTCTCCAATATAATTTAGTACATTCACAAGGTCTTTTATTAAAGCAATTTCTTGTATTTTAAATTGTGTTTTCTGATTTTATTGTTGATATATTTTATTTTATCGTATTTCTTGTTTTAATTAATGATTTAATATTAAATCTATTGCCTACTCTTTTTAGTCTTTCTGAGAGACCCTGCATGTACGATATTGCTATTGTAGAATTGTTAGTGATTGTTTGGTATTAACTTTTGTTCAACTCGTTACTAATAAATTTGTCTGGATAATTATTGCCAGAAAGCACATTTTTTATAAGCGTTAAATTAATTGATGTGGGAATAGTTGGTTTGTTACCTTTGATACATATATGTGACGATACCTTTTTTTGTTAAAGTTGAGATTCCTGATAGTGTGAGTCGGTTTTCTGTAAACTTCTGATACCCATGTCAATTGGGTTTTAGTACTGAAAAAAATTTTAAGGACAAACGATTTAGTCAAAACGGATTAAACTTTATTTTGGTACGTTATGCTGACCTTATATTCATTATTTTGGAACATAATCTGGAACTACTAAAGATATAAACAGCAAAAGAATACACTACAACGTTTACATTAGAACTTGAACAGAATAACAAGTGACCTTTTTTGACAATTTAATAACAAAAACACAACTGAAATTTAAAGCAGAAGTTTACAGAACCGACTCACACTAACAGGTATAGGTATCTCAACTTTAACTATAAATATCCGAATTCAGTGAATAGGATTATCATCATATCTCTATAAGACAGCGCAAAAACCAACTGCTCAAATCAATACAAAGAAACTTTGATATATGTCAACTTAAATGTAATATATGAAACTTTCATTTTGCATTTTGTATTTTCAATACATATTTAAAGCCATTGACAACGATGTCAGAAAAGAACTGGAAAAGTTTGGCTTTTCCTTAAATATACAAATTGTTGTTCCGATTATTTCCAAAGAACACATAAAAATAACATGACAGCAAAATAATTTTTACTATAGAATAACAAGTTCTAGCGGTAATATTAGGAACGGTAATTTCTCTTCCTAAAATTGCATACATGATGCTTTTAAAAATATTTTTCGTAGAAGAAACCAATTTGCTGAGATTCCCGAACTGTTCATTTATCTCTTCTGCGCAAGACGATGAAACCAGTAAGCTAACCAGGTAAAGTGTAGTAAATTCAGATAAAAACCTTGTAGAACGTCGTCACTTTTCGTCATGTATGGAAGCATCACAAACAAATTCATCAACTGGACGTTAAGGAAACAAAAATCTTATCTATTTATGCTACAGTTGAATTTCCTTTAAGGCCTTTCAGGCAGCCAAGTGGGAAGTAGATGGTTCTTTGTTAACTTCTCAACTATCTCTGTATATCTTTCTTTTGTCAACTTATATCTAGAGTAAAGGTAGTTTTTTCTTATTTGTAAAATATTTCTTAAGGAATATTCCAAGCATCAAAAAACTCAGATAAATATTTATTAAATTCTGTTTTCATTGTATAATCCAAAGCAGAAGCCTTCACTTGAGACAGCAGTTGTTACCGTCTAAATGAGGATTTAGATTTTGCAGTATTTTACTGTAGGGCAATCTGATACTTACTCGAACAAGGTATATGTTTGTGACAAATCAATCTATAAACTAGTTTGGTTAATATTTAATCCACAAGCATTGTAGGAATATAGAGGGTATACCGTGATGAGCTGAGTCGTGAAGAGTTTCCAAAGATTTAGAAAGTAGTTTTATTTAGGAAAGTTCTCTCAATTATTTTTCTTGATCTCTTTGTGTCCAAAAAGTATTTTATTTTGTCAGGAGCTGCATTTGTCGAAATTTTCAAAAAAAAAAAATTAAATTTTCAGATAGAGCCCTTCAGATATATGATGTGTCCCATGACGTTATATTGAAATATTTGACTACCAAAACTATCTTTGGTTAATAAAGCTTAACCCGAGAAACGTTTATGTTTACCTGCTTAAATCATTTATGTTGCTTAATAACACTGACTGAATGAATATTATGGAAATATACAAAATATGCAATAACATTATTATAAGAACGTATATGCATTTGTATAGGTAAATGCATAAAATTCGGTGTCGAGTTATAACTCACTTTACATAAATGTATAACAAATGCATTAAGATAAATTATTAAATTTGTTAAAACTATATTTTCACAAACTTTACATTTATAGCGAAGATAAGAAAATTTCTAACAATACGAGTAATTATTAAAGGATATGTACCTTTTATATCAAAATATAATCATTTATTTTAGTTGTGGAGAAAATTATCCTGGAAATTTACTACTGCGGAAACATTTAATGGGAACTAATGTATCAAGGGTATAATAAATGCAGTTATAAAATTGATTGCAAGCCACGTCGTAGATCATAATAGTAACTACCATCTAAGTTTTAATATTGCTGAAAAGTAAACTTGATGCACTTCGAAGTACGATGAATACAATATGTTGATAATGATAACTGATATTCAGCAGTAATTAGGGGTAGTCGTGACATGTCTGAAAACAAATAAATTTGAACAGAAGCAATCGTAATTGACAAGAGGGTTCATCAGCCTTAAATTAAAAACATGGACAATTGTTATTAATGTAAGTAGCAGGTGAACTGAAGAATATGGTTATAGTAATGTAACAGGTTGGCGAAATATCTCACTTTTACAAATGCCAATTTACATATAATCTTTCTAGATAATATCATTGTTCCAAGATCTACAGTAAAATTAGTAGATCTACAGATTTTCCCTTTTGTCTACTGAACATTTAAATTCCACTAAGAATGTAAATTAGTCATCATTTTCAAATTCTACAGAATATAATTTAAATGATGATTCATAGATAACAGAGGATCGGGAATAGGACAAAAACTATCAATATCAACGCGGGAAAACGCAGGCAATAGCCATAGGAAGGAGGAGGAAGCCGGACCAACCAATTAGAAGACTCACGGTAGGAGGAAAACACATCGAATGGAGCCAAGACGTCTAATATCTGGGAATACACATGAACAAGAAACTCACGTGGAAGAAACATATATGAGAGACAGTGAAGAAAGCCAAATCATGGATCAGCCAACTCAACTCGATGATAGGAAGAAGAAGCAGACTACAACTGAGAACGAAGAGAAACATCTACGAAGCATGAGTAAAGCCAATCATCACATATGGAGCCAGCATCTGGGCACAAGCAGCAACAACGCACATCAAGAAGTTAGAGGCAGTACAGAACAACGCACTAAGGAGGATGACGGACGCCCCATGGTACTTGAGGAACAACCAACTAAGAAGAGACTTAGAGATGACTACAATCAAGGGAGAAATAACGAAGAGAACGAAGAAAACCATAGCAAGGATGGAACAGCATCGGAACCCACTGATGAGAGAGGCAGAGAAGAGCAGAAAGAGAAGAAGACTGGGAATAGGATAAGAAATTAGGGAATAAGATATATGATATGGTAAGTAATGAATATCTTAGGGAATTAGCATTATATCAATATAGTAAAAAGAACGTAGGGAAGTAATAGAACAGAATTAGAGGATAGGAGTAAGGAAATTTCTGTAATTTTAGCTCTGAAAATAAAGATATGTTAAAAGGACAAAAACCGGTCAGAGACCACAACCGTTTATAATGACATTACGAAACGGAAGTGCATTAAGAAGTTTACCAAAATCCTTTTAAAAATGGAGGAAGACATCTACTGATATCTACTGATTTTACGAAACGACCTCTGCAGAAGAAACCAAAAATTTATATTGGTACACTGGTTAAAATGTTGTTGTATACAAATAGCACAGAGTACGTTGTTCAGAATAATATGCAGGTTGTCCTCAAATGTTTTTAAAATTGATCCTTACAATAAGTGACATCTCGGTTTAAAGCTTCTTTAAGACGGTGTACCGTTCTGATATTCCATCAACATTTAAGGAATTTGCTAATTAAAACGTGATTCCTGGATATTTTTCTGACCACTGATATTACTGATAATCGTCAATTATTATTCGAATAATAATTAAAATAAGAATTATGAAAATCTGCATTTGATATTCTTGGCATAATTACATCGTATCAAATTAGTTGAGAAATATCTATCTATCTTTTCCAGTACCAATAAAAAGATATCCATGACTTTTGACTTACCTCGTACACACGTGGTCCACATTTAGCATCTGGTAACATGTCGTGTAATAGGAGGCGCCGTATTTCAACTCTCCTCTATTTCTAAACGTTATAGATTTCGTTTTTGCATGGAGCAAAAAAGTTCGAGGAACTGATTGAAATGAAAATAAATTTAACCTGCCCCTTGCTTGTTTCTTTCGAGCTAGAAAACTTAATGTTCGATGAGACCAACAGAGCCAATGGCAATAAAGGCTTTAAGGTGGTAAGGTGACAATTCCCCCGAGTGCTTTCTCAGCAGACAAAGCTATATTTCTTGTTTAACTGCTTTGCTCTTTTTTTGTCTACAAGACCTACTGGAAACTTTTCCTTTTTGTCGTTTAATTAAACATGATTTATAAGTTGCTAGATAGGAGAATTACTCTTTGCACTTTTTATTTTCTGGATTTAATTAGTTCGGGTGCAAACAATGATGTACTCAAAAGTATACGAAACAATCGTAAATTCGCTGCTTTACTTTGTTGCTCAGTTAATAACGAAACTGTTCATCTTTTTGAGAGTACCGCAAATTATTGTCAGAGATTTTCTTGTTGCTTACTTTTTAAAAAAAAAAGTGAGGTAGGTTGCAGAATGAAAATTATATAAAGTGAACCGTTAATAACTAGTGTTCTACCGAAAATAATAAAACTTACAGGATTCTCATTAGTCTGAACGAAATTACAGAATTTCCCGCAAAATGAAGAGTAGATTTGGTTTTTGTAAAAGTAAGCGCGTCATAAATGTATCTGTATGTTCAATGTCAAGAGTTTGTATAGAATTATTTATTTGTAACGAGAATTTCCCAACAAATCCATACCAATAAACCTTAAAATGTCACAAGTAGATAACAAACATGGTATAATTGTAGCTGTGATACAAATTATTATATCTAATACTATAATACGAGCAAAGTTTGTATATATAAAAGGTGTCCCATAACTAATCAACAATACGATAACTGCGGTTAGAGGCGGTGAAAATATACCGATTAACATAAACATGCATTAGTTAAATGTTTGTGGTAAACGATCTACAGGGTCCTAATGAGGGTATTTGGTTTTTGAAAATTTATGATATTTGAAAAAACGGCCGCATATATTAAACTCAAATTTGGTACAGCATAGTTTTCTAAGGCGATAAACAAGAATTTGTCATCACTTTTCATGGTACTCTTACAGGGTATTTATTACGAAGGTTGAATTAGGCAAATCCATGTTTATTTTTTAACACCCCATATAACTTGCGTTTCGACGATAAATAAAGAAACTGCCATAAACTCAAAACAAAAAACGTATACTTGTTAAATCTCCATATTTCAAGGCGTTTTCGAAATATTATATTGCAACTCAAATACGGTACATCATATCACCACAAGCAGCCTTTTTAAAATAGGTGGTGAATTTGACATGACCTATTGATTTCTTCTTTGCATACTGTCGATTTATTTACTGTGTTTTTAAATTGAGTAATTGGAATAAAGCCTTTATTAAATATGCCTAGAATTAAAGAATTTGCAACTAGTGAACAATGGGATATGATTTGTGTTTCTCCACAATAAACTATAATTCAAGTGCTGCAGTTAGACGACCTGCACAGTTATACTCGTATCCAAATCGAAATGTGCCTAATCGTAAAATATTCCAACGATTATACACAAATTTAGGGGAAATAGGTTCGTTTGACACCAAAAATTCTGGTGGCCGACGTAAAAGAAATTCAGCTGATCTTAAAGATGATATTTTATTTTATTCTGGAAAATCCTTCATTAAGTACTCGGCGCTTGCAAGCAGCTACTGGTGTAAGTAAATCGAGTATATCACGTATTTTACGTACAGAAAAATTGTATCCGTATCGCTTTACAAAATTTATTGCCCAATGACCACGTAGGCTAGAACTGCAACATAAAATCATTCAAGATTCAACGTTTCTTGAAAACATCCTGTTTTCCGACGAAGCTTCATTCTCACGCCGTGGAGTCTTCAATTGGATGAATAACCACTATTATGATTTTGATAATCCTGATAAGTATCGTGACGCTTATTTTCAGTATAAATTTTCCATTAATATCTGGTGTGGAATTATTGGTGATCACTTCATTGGTCCGTTTGAACTTCCGACGAGATTAAATGCATTACAGTATTTAGAATTTTTGGAAAATAATCTGAGTAATTTACTCGAAGAAATTCCTTTTGTTGCAAGACAGTATATGAGATGTAGGCACTATGGCGCGTAACCACTTATAGTCCAGCAGTATTTAAATGATTACTTCCCGCATCGTTGGATTGCCTAGTACTCCAGAACTTAATCATATGGACTTTCACGTATGTGGATACATAAAATCTTTGGTGTACAGCAATGAAATTAATACCCGAAACTAGCTTTTAGCGAAAATTCAGGAAGCCCTGAATATTCTTAAAAATAACATTGCCCCCTTTTTCAAGTTAAGAGGACATTTCATAAAATGTGTAATAAAATGCATTGATGCTAATGGTGGTCAATTTTAACATTTGGTGAAGTAAACCTATTTGTTTTTGTTTGGTTTCTTAATTAAATTGAATGTTTTTGAAACCGTTAATGTTTTATTTAATCATTAAACTGGCAATATTTCGAAAACGCCTTGAAATATGGAGATTCAACAAATATAAGCTTTTTGTCAAAAAAATAAACATGGGTTTGCCTAATTCGACCTTCGTAACAAACACCCTGAAAGAGTACTATGAAAAATGATAACAAATTCTTATTTATAGCCCTTGAAAATTATGCTGTAGCAAATTTGAGTTCAATATTTTTGGGCCGTTTTTCAAAAAGTAGTCAATATTCAAATATACATTTTGCATACATATAGTTAGTTTTTTTTTTAAATTTACAAAGTTTGATGTGGTTGATTATAATATACAAGTGAATAATGACAAGATTTCTAAGTCTGGGAGTTTTAAAACACACATTTAAACATTTAAAGGGTGAACATTCCGTTGTACAAGACGAAAACATTTACACTGCTAACATATTGTGCAATAACTAATAAGACAATAATTTAACCGGAAGATTATATTAGTATTTATAAAATTCTGGTTTCTTACAAGGCATTCATTATGAAATAAATGTTACAATAATTAGATTTTATAGTTTGACTATCTTTATTTTTTGTTTATAATTCGAACGTAATCAGATTTTTAAAAATGGAAACATAACCATCATAGTTAGATATTATGACAAATGAATTTAAAAGGAAAACATGTAGCAAAATATTTTTCATGAGACGTATTATTACACAAACTTACACATTTATATTTTTATAGTTCCTGACAATTTTGGAGATTTATTTAATATCTATATATAAATAGGCAAAGACAAAACGATTAGGTCCCATTTTCTCCTCTGCCTCTCAACCGATTTTCTTCCTTTTTGTTTTGTTTAGTACCTACTGACGACCTTCAGTGCAGAATGCTAATACTAATTTATAATATTAGTTCATTCATTAAATAAAATATAATAAAAAATCATTATTTACGTCCATACTGTCAACACCAAACAACTGACAGTGCCGCCGCCGCCGCCAGACGGTCAAAACTCAAAACATTGAGTAATTATATATGAAGCGATCGTTAGATATATTCTTAGAGCATTTACTTCTGGAATTGGCATGCAAGCGTTGTTATTCTTTAGTGATAAAATAGTTAATGTAGTAAATCAGAATTGATTTTTCGGACGCGTTGCAGTAACTTTTATATTAAATATTCTGTATTTAATTTAAATCTTTATGATCCACCGTAGAGGGAGTTTGATGAAGATGAAATTACATTTTTTACTTGCCATATATGTACTTAAAATGAGATGCTTTTGGTGGACAACACTATAATCTGAATCATGACAGACCAAGTGAATATAGTTTTTATTTCTCTCATTTGGGGAGTTCGAGATTAAATTTACTAGAATTCAAATACATAATAATTAAAGATACTGGTTCTTTATAATTATTTCATAATATTCGTTGACACTACATTTGTTTTTATTGCTGTTGTCAAGCCTTGTTTTTTAACGGGAAAATAACGCTCAGGTTCAACAAGTTATTCTTTTCAATCGTAAAATGAAGTTGCAAGAGACAGCTGACATCCTGAAGACATGAAAGAAAAATCGCAATTACTTAATTCAAATCTGGAGGCTCCTTCTCTGTTTAAAGTTGACAAAGATTTTTTGTTCCTTCGAAACGTATCTAATGCGCTATTATCTCAGAATTCAGGAAAATGTAGTCGTCCATAACCATATGACACTTTATAAATAGAGATCGTGCCAAGGACGATCGCATAACCTTGCTTGCAATAAGGAGAAATATAATTTACCAAACATGATAAAAATACAAAAATAAAACATCGTGGAAGATTTGGTGAGCATCATACTTAAAGCCCCATCAATTTACAAATCTTAGAAAATAACTTTCCAGCTTAGGTTCAGGCCATATACTTAATTAATTAATATACTTCTACTACACATAAGTGAAAGGGTCACCCACTAAGAGAGACATCAAATTATATATATATTTTACTGTACTTGACCCGTTGTGCGCAAGCGTTGCGACTCTGTTGAGAGTATGTAAATGTGATCGGGAAACCACTAACCACAGATTAAACAGAAACAAAACATAACCCAACGAAAGAAATAAAAAATGACGCATTTTTAAACATGCGCATAAGTACAATAAAACGATATAAATATATATATGATTGCACCGTGATGTTTGCGGCTTTCTCTAGACTCTGCTAGCAGTATATTAGTATTTAGTACCTATATGGTTCAGGCAAACCAACCTAACAGTTTTTTAAAAAGACAAAATATAGTAGTTTTATGTACAGGGTGTAAACGATTTGAGTACAAAGATTTTGAGGATAAATACCTCGGCTCAAAACAAATCAAAGTGTTCTATAACATTTTCAGAAATATGATTTTACCAAAAAAATAAAAACGTTAGAAGTTAGGGAGCCTTTATCACAGTGAATAATACACTATTTCCGGCTTCAAAATGCTTGTAAAGCTAAATATGAAAATTCTCAATAGCTTATACACCTTTAATAACTGTATTAACAAGGAAATTATTATTTAAACTTTAAATACTCTGTTATAACTTGCCGTATGTTTCCCCGAACAGATGTGGCAATGTGGCATATAAACACGCATAAACGTTGTTGACTGTTGCCACAACTGTCTTTTATCTGTATGTGTTCTTGGGCGAAAATTTATGTTTAAGTGAAAGTGATTTGCGTGATATTCGATGTAGATATCGTAATTTGATTTAAATTTAAAAAAATAAATGGCATAAAGACATAAAATCTGTTGTGGATTGTCAGTTCCAGTGCGAGGGTATTCGTTTGTGGCAAATAATGGCAGGTTACAGATTTAGGTAAAGACCAGAATTTTGAATTTTGAATATTTACTATGAAGAATTCGTTTGTTCTCCTGAATCTGTCATCATGACATAACCTGTAAGTACATGGTTATTTATTTGTCTAACATATATAATATTAATTTAATGAGTAATAAAGATTTTTTGAATAATTTAACAGATAAAAGAAGTGCATATAAGAAATCTTTTGTTTAATATAGTTTGTATCGAACTATTTCTATATCATTTGTAAACAAGTTTGTATCCTCCCTTCTTCAACTTGATGCCTAAAATAAATCGCCAAATATAAATATTCATTTGAATACATAGTTGTTAAAGCCTACATTTTTTAAAATAATATTTCATAAACTTTGATTTACCTAAATAAATCTAACGGCACTCGAAATAATATAATTATTCAATACACTCACAGGCGTTCATGTTTTCGTGGTACCTCATTTCTTCATTATTCGCACAAAAAGTGAATCTGATTTTGATGATGTAAACTGCATTATATTAAGGAACATTACAGAAACGTCCCATTTAATTGTCTATAACATGAGATTTACGGTTTTCTAGAAATTCAGACAAAAAGTAAATAAGGGACTAGATTTCAGCGTTTTTAATGAATCTTCACTGTTTTCTCTAAAACTGCTCACGCAATTTGAATATTATAGATTGTATTACACAAAGATATGCTTGATTCCGTACATTTTTCTATAACGTAAAGCATACCAATTTTCTGAAAATCGAAAAAATATATGCACAAAAACTGTAAACATCATGGTAAATGTCAAATTTTCATAATAAATATCTAGTTTAAATGGCAAGATATGCCATGAAAGTATGTCGTACAGGGTGTTTGTAATGATTTTCATTTTGATGCTTTTGAATTCAGTTTATTTTAGAAACAAAGTTAAGTTACAGTAGCGTGAAATTGCAGAAAATATTCCATTAGCTTATTAAAACGAAAATTTGTTATTCGGGCGATCTCTTCTGCGTGGAATAAGGTTTAAGGTGTGTGCGTGCGTGCATGTAATATTAGGTGGTACATAAGCAGTTGTATACATCGGATGTTTGAAAGTTTGAAATATAAGTTGGAATTGAATTCGTTGTACAGGGTGGTTCTAAAAATATTGTATTGGGTAGAACATATGTAGTTGCTTATACAAGATGGTTGAAATAAGAGTGGAGCAAAACTATAGTTATACAGAGTGGATATTTGCGATATAGAACGGAGAATAATTACAGTTATACAAATGCTTCAAAAATGGTCAGAAGCAGTTGATTATACAGGATGGTTGAAATATAAGGTGGAGTATAATTAGTTATATAGTTTGGAACATAAGTAGTTGCTTATACAAGGTGTTTGAAGTAAGGGTGGGGTAAAATTATTGTTATTGTGGGGGTATCAAAAATTTTTATATAAGCATAAGCGGTTAGGATATTTGAATTATAGGACGTAGGACGGGTTCATAAAATTTGAAAAGCAGTTGCATATACAGGGTGATTGAAATAAATGGTAGAGTAAATTTATAGTCATAAAATGTGGTTTCTAAAAGGTGAATTTTGTTATATGGGGTAGACCATGAGCAGTTGCATAAATGGAATACTAGACATATGGGGCGAAGTAAAACCATTGTTATACAGAAATAATTTAAACAATACCAAAATAGAAAGTCAATAGTGTGGAGAGGATATGTACTTATACAGAGCGGTTTTAAAGATATCAGGGCCGTTGTAATATTGTGTAAAGTTGAATTATAGTTGTACAGGGTGATTCAGAAAATGATAGACCAATAAGTTATATAGAAGTGACCAGTACAAAGAAGCATATAGAATGTGGTTGCAATATAGAGTGAATTAGTTACATTTATAAAAAGTGGTCCAAATAATAAAACAAATAAAAAAGTTAAAATATATTTGGAAAATATAGACAAAGATTTAAAATTCGAGAGGGAGAAAGAGAGAGGGAGAAAAAGAGAGAGAGATAAAAATTCGCTAACATTTTCAATTGAATTGTACCTTAATTAAATCAGATAAAAAAAGATATGTCTATATGTTCTAAACTGTTTTTATTTTAAGTCAGCTGTCTGACTGTCAGTCGGTTCTTTTTTAAATATAAATTATTTATATTTATCATTTTTGAGTCATGTAGTGTATTTACCTCAATTATTGTGCCACAATAAAACAAGTCACACAACAATAAGTGGGTGTGTACTAAAGTTTGTGTTTGTTAGTATATGTTTTAAATAACGCTACCAGTACAATAACTGAATTATTTTATATTTTGTTTCCACAACATTTCTCTCTCAAAGTTTCTAATTGAAAAAAAATATATATTGTACAGTGAAAACCATTTTAATCCTATAATCTAAGGGAACCGTTTGTGGAATCGTTTTTGCATTTAGAACGGCTCATTTTAAAAGTTCCGGAAATATATTTCGAGGCGGGACGTAATGAGTTCAATTTCGAGAAGATGAATCTCGAAGGTCGAATAGACTATACGGAAAATTGATTTATGGACAAGGAATTGACGAGAAGCTCTTTCAATACATATTAAGTGCACGGAGTCATTCTGTTTGTAGCGAAACAGTATTTTGGTAGTTGAACGAATTGAATTGCACGCGGGATGAGGGCTAGAGATTTACTTTAAAGATTACTTAGATGTAGACAGGTATATCGATACTTTTTTAGTCGGAATCATATAATTTAGGAATAAAAATTGATATTAAATATAAAGGATTGATATAAAACGCAAATTTTAAGAAAACTTTAAAAACTATTTAAAAATTTAAAACGAATATAGTGTAATACTTATCTTCTGTCAAAATTTAGGGTTGATTTACCGTGTATTTTTTGAGAAAATGATTTTCAAAATCGCCACTTAATACCTGGGCTCTTACGGGATAACGATGTCTATGTTGGATAAACAAGTGATATTATATTTACTTAATATTAACAAAGTTACAAAAAACACCTCAATCGATAGCTTAAGTTTTACACTTTCATATTAAACAGAAAAAACCGTCACCTACCGTCTAGTTTATTACTGTATTGCAATAAGAAACAGAATTTTATCATATCTCAATGCGTATTCAAATACGATTCTGTAAAGTCTGACAACAATGCATACCTTGAGGGCTTATTATTGCTTGCAATAGGCTTGTTCATAGTAGCCTGTTGCCACGACTCCAAGAGTTTGAGAAATTCTAACTACCGAGCTCGCAGAGTGGCGTAGAATTTCTCAAACCGTTGGAATCGTTGGCAACTGGCTACTATGAACATACCTAATATAATCTGACCAACCACGCGGAATTTGAATGTAACTTGTGTCCACAACGTTGATTCATGTTCCAAAAGCCAAAATAAATAATGAATTCAGATTTCTTTTGGAAACGGTAACGAATTGGTATACGTTTATTGAAATTAAATATTTCATTATTGATATGAAAATAGTATAATACAAATTAGTCACGTTTTGTGCATTAAATGTAAATGCTTTAGACATTTGTAATATATTCATTGGACGATATTTAATATTACAGTAATTAGTATTAAATCATTGTTGAGAATTTTTGTTTAATAATACATTTAACGATTTTAATCAATCATAATTATAAAGATATATTAACTACTAGTATTTATTAAATAAAAAAAATCATATCGAAAATGAAACTTTTAGTTGTTTTCTGAAGGATACTTGTGGCATCTTTTTCAATGTCTAAGTGTTTATTGGGAAATAACACCACACTTTACAGGAAATTGCTGTATATTCCAAACGTTTCGGGGTCTAGATCAGACCCCATTGTCAATGGCTAAGAAACTACGGTTAAAAAGGTACAATTCCAAGATGTAAATTTAAATATTTGACAATGTTTATTATTTGATTTTTGACGTAACTAAGAGAATTTTATTTGTAATATACAGGGTAGCACAGAAATTTCTAAACATCATATAATCATAAAGTTCCTTTCAAATTGGAAGAATTTGAAAGGGAGATCTTCAGAACTTTATGTGCGACTTTCTTATAAGATAGTGCATTCGCCAAAAATGCGACCAAAGAACTTTGTTGATTCAGTGATCCCATTAAAATCATAAGGGAAAACCTAGGAAAAACCTTATGAACTATCCCGATATTGGGTTGTTCACAAGGACATGACCATTAGCTATTTCTTCCTTAATCATCGGCAACCAGGAACGACTGGATTCTACGGAGGTAGTAGCGATACAATCGTTTTCATTTAACAAAATTAAAGCAGACTCTTTTAGTTTTCTTTTGGTGTTGTGTTCTTCTTTGTGTAATATAACTGAATTTTGAAACTGTATTTTATGACCAAGGTCCCAAGCATGTTCACAAACTTTGGAATTTTCAAATTGTCGTTTTTTTATGTAATTTTTGTGTTCGTTTATTCGAACATTCAGAGGTCTAGAGGTTTCTCCAATATAGAATTTATTACATTCACACGGGATTTTATAAATGCAATTTTTTGTATTTTGAGTTGTGTTATTTTGTTTGGTTTTTGATATAATTGATTTTAGTGTATTTCTTGCATTAAATGATGTTTTGATATTATATCTGTTTCCCACTCTTTTTAGTCTTTCTGATAGACCCTGTATGTATGGTATAGTTATTGTATTAATGTGATTATCTTGGGAGTCAGTGTTGCTTGGTGAAGTTTGATGTTGGTTGTTAGGGATTGTTTTGTATTCCATTTTGTTTATAAATAAATTTATTAATAACGAGTTAAACAAAATGGAATATCAAACAATCCCTAACAACCAACATCAAACTTCACCAAGCAACACTGACTCCCAAGATAACCACATTAATACAATAACTATACCATACATATAGGGTCTATCAGAAAGACTAAAAAGAGTGGGAAACAGATTTAATATCAAAACATCATTTGAAACAAGAAATACACTAAAATCAATTATATCAAAAACCAAACCAAATAACACAACTCAAAATACAAAAAATTGCATTTATAAAATCCCGTGTGAATGTAATAAATTGGAGAAACCTCTAGACCTCTGAATGTTCGAATAAACGAAAACAAAAATTACATAAAAAAACGACAATTTGAAAAATCCAAAATTTGTGAACATGCTTGGGACCTTGGTCATAAAATACAGTTTGAAAATTCAGTTATATTACACAAAGAAGAACACAACACCAAAAGAAAACTAAAAGAGTCTGCTTTAATTTTGTTAAATGAAAACGATTGTATCGCTACTACCTCCGTAGAATTCAGTCGTTCCTGGTTGCCGATGATTAAGGAAGAAATTGCTAATGGTCATGTCCTTGTGAACAACCCAATATCGGGATAGTTCATAAGGTTTTTCCTAGGTTTTCTCTTATGATTTTAATGGGATCACTGAATCAACAAAGTTCTTTGGTCGCATTTTTGGCGAATGCACTATCTTATAAGAAAGTCGCACCTAGGAGCGCCACATAAAGTTCTGAAGATCTTCCTTTCAAATTCTTCCAATTTGAAAGGAACTTTATGATTATATGATGTTTAGAAATTTCTGTGCTACCCTGTATATTACAAATAAAATTCTCTTAGTTACGTCAAAAATCAAATAATAAACATTGTCAAATATTTAAATTTACATCTTGGAATTGTACCTTTTTAATCCGTAGTTTCTTAGCCATTGACAACGGGGTCTGATCTAGACCCCGAAACGTTTGGAATATACAGCAATTTCCTTTAAAGTGTGGTGTTATTTCCCAATAAACACTTAGACAATGAAACTTTTAATCACATGCTCATTTTTGTTTATTTCTTCCTTGAAAATTCTATTAGCATACAATATTTATGATATTGGTGCACTAACTTAAAAGATATTCTCCTCAAATTCAACAATAGGCCGGACCTAGAGGTTATACCGCATATTATATTTGTTTCAAAGGATTTGCAATCCTTTACCGTGGCTTTTGATAATCGTATTTCAATGTACCTTTATGTCTGCGTGATTTTCACAATCTTGTGTGGCTCTTTGAGCATTAATACCAGGTGCTTAGCTGCAATTAGAAAGAGAGTGAAGATTCGCGACATTGCCAGATTGCACTCTCAAGTTTTAGTACATGCATTCGTATAGGTAGCATTTAATTTTTATGAATCGCGGTTGGCATTTTTGAAGTTTGGTGCAAATTTTAAATTCACATGTTAAGGTATAGCGTGACCCTGTTTGTCGCCTTCTTCATGTGCCACTGTTGCTATTTCCTAAAGGGTCGGTTAAATTAAAGAAAAGTTACCGTTCTTGCCATTCATTCATGATCTTTTTGCAGTGTTGAAAAATTCCTACTAGTTTCTAAAATATAGGGTAATTTGTGGAAAGTCCCTAAACTAATTTTATTGTATATTTCAAAAACTATTGGGTTTCGAAACAGAGTTTAAATTTGAAAGATGTTTTTTCCGCTATACAAAAAGATGTCTCAAATTTAATTTCTTCTAACTTTCGTGTTCTGGCTATCACTACCGACTTCAATTTTCACTCCGGATTTCTTCCTCTTTCATATGACAACAATATTCTCCTAAACTACTAGACGGAAAAGTAGAAATTTAGTATCAGTGTATAGTTTGATGATAAGGAGTACAAATCTTAAAATAAGAAATTTTGATTTTAGGAGTAATTCTGGGGGAAAAACTGAAAAAAATTACCGTCCCCCCCTCGTTATCTCCGAAACTGTAAGAAATAAATAATGAACAAAATTAGAGATATAGGGCCTCACCTGAATTTTACCGGAAAAATAAGGAGAAACCTCTACTATTAATTTTGGGGGGTAAATTACAGAATTAATTTTAATTAAAATTGTTTCTAACACATGACGTAATATATCAAAGGGCTCGTTATAACAAATACAAACATATTTTTTCATATTTTCAAAATGTATATGTTAAAATATATTAACAAAAATATTAAAAAAAAATTACCATACCCCCTTTTTTACCTACTTTAAGAGCTAAAGTTTTTTTGTTTATATGAAAAATACGAAGAAATCCCTAATATTAATTTTGGGGGCCAAATTATAGAATTAAACGCAAAATAAAAAAATATTATTTTATGCATAATGCAATACATCAAATGAAAGGATTCTTTATGAGGAATACAAATATATATTTTTAATATTTTTTTTTAATTAATTGTTTACAAGATGTTCAGGAAAATATTAAAAAATTCTCATTTCCAGCTTTATTTCCGAAAACATAATACCTAAAATTTTCAAAATAATTAGGGGTACTGAGGCTCACTTGAAATTTAAAAGAAAAATTATTAGAAAACCCTAGTAATAATTTTGGCAACAAATTATGGAATTAAATGGAAAATAAAAATTAAATTTTTAAACGCATCATGTAGTATATCAAATAAAATGCTCATTATGTGAATTACAAATATATCATATTTTTAAATATTTTCTTTAAAATATTTCAACAAAAATCTTAAGAATCAACTTAATTTCTACGTTAGAAACTACACTATATACAATTTTGCAAAATATATTTTATTAGTATTTTCAAATAATTTGTGTAAAAGATTTAATAATTTATTATTTAAAACTTGACCTGTCTTCCTCTTTATCTTCCAATTTTCAGAGGCTAAAATTTAGACAGTAGTTTATAAAAGCTTTCCCCGAAAGATTGTTAGTAAAATAAAACTATATTGTTAATTTTAGGGGCCAAATCAGAAGATTAAATACATATTTTTATAAAAATCATGGGAATTATGTAGCAAATAAAATAAAAAGTTTATGAGTGGAAAATAAATGTATATATTTTTTATAAATTTAAAACACTGCCTTTAAAATATATTAGAGTAAATATAAGAAAATGCACCCATTCTCTACTTGTCTAAAACTGGAATATTAGAATCTTGAAGGTGGCACGGAACCCTTAGGTTGCGACTCCAACTCGCACTTCACCAAATTATTTAAATATAGACCTGAATTTCTTATTCGATATTTGAGTGAAAACTTAATTTGCTACTCTACTATATATTACGGATAAAATTACTTACGGCACTAACCTCGGGAAATTAAAGAGAATTTTTCTTGTCTTTCGGGTATATATATATATATATATATATATATATATATATATATAAATATTTAATAAATAAATTTAAAGAAATGGAAGTTTTTCCAAGGAAAATAAAATAATAGCGAAACTTGTAACACTTCGGTTTCTGTTTGATGACCTTTTCCCGTAATTAATATTTCTGTATTATTGCAAAATAATTTATACAAATGCATTGTAAGCTGATACAAGCAGTTTCTTAAAAAAGTTAATAAGCTCTGGCAATAGTTGAAAATCCCCAGTAACTGTGTCCAATTTATTTTTCTATAAAGACTATTATGACGATACAAATGTTTCAAAGAAGAACGCACAATCCCAAAATATTTGCAACGTTAAAAAAATAATGAGAGAGAAATGATCTTTTACTAAGCCTAAATAAATTCAATTACACTTGAAGACGGAAAAGAAGGAAACAACATTTTTTAAATTTCCTCCTTTAATTCTTAATAAGTAGCCGGTAGTTTTTGTAGGACAGGTACAGTATTATCACACGGGGGAGGGGGCGATGGGACGACTACCCATTCCATAACCTTAAAGTTAGTGAATTTAAAACTAAAACGAGGGAATCTTAACTTCAAGAGCATGAAAAAATTTAGTTCAATATGTTGGAATGGAGAAATTTATTACTAAAAAGGCAAAAAACGGTACCCTCAATATCAAGTCATCACACAATGCCAAATTATCATTGTAAAAAATAAAAAAAAAAGTCAAAACGAAAATTTCAGAATAAACCTGGAGGTACAACACACAGCTATTGACAACGACTCTAGAGTTGGACCTGAAACATATCCAAACACATATAAGTATCACATAGTATTACACAAAACATTTATATATAGGATAACAGGTTGATCATCTAATACAAATTTCATTCCCTCAGAATATCTGTGATGATTAATTTCTGTATTGACTACAAGTAATCTGGGCAATTTTTCGAACTGGTCTTACTACACTTTATTCCCCATTAACAATTTTCAAATACTTCTCTGATGCAGGTGGTTACTAATATCTGATAGTAATCGAAAAAAAATTCAGGATATTATTAAAACTCGATAATATATATGAAAGAAACTTTACTTAAATTTTTTGTGAGTGGACCCACTATTGAAATTTGTGCTGGTGCCTTCTTGTTCCATTTCTTAGTATTAGTATTCGATGTATAACAACAGAATAATCTTACCCAAAAGCCAAACTTCCTGTTCCCGCCAGATAATAATTGCTTTGCTCACCTGCGCCAAACGATTATTTTGGCAGTAAATTCACAGATCTCCGACACAGAACAAACAAACTAACGACTATTTTGTGCCACAGATATTATTTATAGTAATGTGCAGGTTATGATCAGAGTAACATAGTAAGCAGCATTGTGAATATTATTTAGGTACCACGTAGTTAAGAATTACAGTTTGTTGTTCAAAATATTTCGAAAAATATTAAAGTAATGGCTCATACTGTGCTGTTCGAGATAACTTCAGCAGCAAGAAACTAAAACAGTAAGCTTATTTAGGATACCTATTAATGCAAAAAGGTTTGTACCATATTTTACAAGAGATTTTTATTAATTTAATATTTGTTAGTATCTGGTATTTAAATTTACCGCCCGGATTTAGTGCCAAAGTAATGGTCAAGGTCACGAAATCTTGACCCCAAAATCTCAAAGTTTCCGACAACAGTTTCACTTCTGGGTATTGACACCGGACAACATTGATAACGACGCCTGGGGCCTGTGTTTCATAATCAACTTGTAACTTGTAGTTTTGTAACTTGTAGAATTAGCAACATCAAAATTATTCTACAAGTTTTAAGTATGAAACGGAAACTCCAAGTGCAAGTATTTTGTGTTGTAACTTGTATTTTATTACTAATAATATTAGTGTGATGATTACGAAACAGGCCCCTGGTAGTCAAAAAAGTACTAGTTTAGTGTGTAAGCAAAGAATTAACCATAACATTACATTAAAATAATTTTAATAATTTGTTTTCTATAAAGAATATTTTCCCTAGGCTGGATCAAATCCAGCTCAGAAAAATATTAGGGATGCAGAAATTCTGCAAGCTGGGCACTTCATAAAATGTGGTAACAATAATGATAATCCAGCCTTTTGCTGCATTATGTTGCTCTTACAAGACTGGTAAGGGAACACAATGTAAGCACGTAATGGTTGCTTTATTATAATTGTTATCGATTAAACATTGCCAACTTACCTAATACGATAACATGTAATGATCACAGTCTCATATGGGGTTGTATTTTTTTTAATTTTACAGGCTTTAAACCTACTTGTTATTTCTGTTTTTCCCAAAAATTAAAACAAAATTGCTAATAGGTTCCAGTTTGGCATGAAAGCTAATTTGTAAATTTTCATGGGATTTACTATCACAACCATTCACCGCACAATAAACTCTACTCTTATTTTTTGTACGAAGCGTTAATTTAATGTGTTCCATTTTTCATTAATTTTGTTTATTTATTTTTTAAAGACATTTTATTGGAATACTCAATATACTTGTGCACACTAAAACGAGTACTTGGCCAAAGTAGTGCATTGTCAATAGCGGTTAATGAATCGCTGGGTAAAACATAGTGCAACCTAAGCCTAACTCTTGAAATCATAGGATACTCCGAAAACGTTATATACAAACCAGCAGTCGTACTGTACGACTAACTTGTTTAACTAGTGTATATGAAACAATTTATAGATAGATGGTAGGTTGACTGGATTACAAAATTTAAATTTTTTTTACAGCTTAAAGTAGTAATATATTGTTAAATTAACTATATACTACTACTCTTCGTATTTTTTGAAAATTTAGATTGTCGTTCTACTGATAATTTATACACTCTCATATATATCTCCCCTTTTTTAGTATTTTTCTTGCATTATCAGCAACATATATACAATTTATTTTAAGTTCAAGCAGTTAGGCAACACATAGCATAAATGCATTAAATTAATTATTATCTTTGTGTACAAATATCATGTATGTACCTAGTTAGCCTAATCTATTATTTTCATAAATACTTTCACTGATATTTGACGTCTTTCAATAATTTATCATGGTACATTGCTACAGTTTAATCAGCAAATGAAAATATTGTAACACTGTTAACTTACTTACTTATATAACCCTACCCTATGCTACAAATTCAAAAAGAGAAAAGAACGTAAATATCGTAGAAAATCGAAGCCAAACGAGTGCAAGCCAAAATTTGCACACAGAATAATTTTTATGCGTCTGTGGCACAAATCACCACTTAAAAAGATGTGTGCATGTCATGAAACATAAATATAACATAGAGGTATTATACCGTAGAGCAAGGGAAGTAGCGAAATTCATGTAATAGCAATAGAAAGAGAGAGAGAATAAGCGGTTCGTTCCTGATTGGTCATTGTCAGTGGTGACGCCTACAACTTCGACAATTGGTTGGGTTTTGACAGCTGTAAATTGTTAAACTTAAAAGACATCTTAGAATATATTTTTTTATATAATTGTGCAAAGAGAATCTGCAAGATGCCCAATTATTGCATTGTTTGCAAAAAAATCTAGTCCGTTAGACGGTACACGGCATTTTCATATGTAAGTTAATTTAAAAACTTTTTATATCTTAACTATATATGAAAATCAGTATCCTTTTAACAAATCTTATATTTGAATTTGCTCTATGAACTACAGGTTTCCGAAAAACGAAAATATGAAAAGGGCTTGGATCACTGCTATTGAAGTCTCAGAAATTGTGAAAAGTGCCAGAATCTGTAGCGATCATTTTAATAAAGATTCTTACCATCAAACAGATGGCTATACTCATATTAAGCGATTACTGAGCAGTTCAGTTCCTACATTAAATACATGCCAAAGTATTAGTGAATATTGCAATCCAAATGAGGTTTTAGTTTTTCAATACTAGTGCTTGAATTTATTAAGTTCTATGAGTACCTTGTACTTTGTTTTTAATTTTTTGGGACTTTAGTTGCACAAAGTTATTACGCAGAAATATCAAAAATATTGGAAATAATTTCCTTCCGTCACTATTCGGTGACATCGTCAAAGACCAATCAGGAACTAGGTGAGAGACATAGCAAGCGCACCCTGATATTGTCTTTCTCTTTCTATTGTTATTACACTGCCACTTACGCCCATATCTAATTCACTCTACGGTATAATACCTCTATGAAATATAACAATAATATAACAGTATTTATTTTATATAGCACATAGAAAACATAAGGAAAAATATCGTTTTTGATCATAGATCATGTACCTTCTAGGTATAGCCTGTCATGCATAAAATTGTGGCAATTCTAAAAAGAGTGGGGCAATAGAGACAGTAAGGGTCTATTTCACTTAGTTGGCGGAAGCAGCCAATGCACAACATGTTCATCGTATTTCATTGGAAGCAGCTTTTAACCGAGAGAAATAGCCTCTTGCGCTCTCTATTGACCCCTCTCTCTTTAGTCTTACCACGACATTTGTGCATGACAGGCTACATTTAGAAGGTACATGATCTGAGCTTTTGATACGTTTTCGATACTTGGTTTTTATATCGATATATCGAATAAAATTATATCGTCTAAAAGTATCGATGTATAAAACAACTGATATCGATATATCGATATTTTTCTGAGATCCATAGTGGTACACGAAGTTTGTTCCGTAGAAAGACAAATCTGTTGGGCAGTACGCGAAGTTCGAAATACCCGATTTAACTTCATTTATATCCGTATGCATTCGAATGACGTCATCACTCAGTTTCAAGAATCGGGGCACAAAACTCAGCCCCATTACACCTATGCTACCTCACACACGTTATTAACTCATTTATGTATTTGACGCATAGAACGGCCGGTTCTTCGTATACAAATGTATCATTTAAATTGCCGTATCAATGTCAATTTGTCTCTGCCGTAATAAATCTTATGAATCTTATCTGATAATAAAATGTTAAATGTGTAAAAGGGTTTTCAGACATACGTATAATTGACTTTTAACGATGTAAAGTTAATTAATTCTAGTAAATGGCTTAAACGGTCGTTTGTTTGAGATAAATTGAATACAAAGGGATTGGAAATGATTACACACATTTTTAAGAAGCTTATGTTTGAGTTCGAATAACTCAGTAAATAGATAAACAGGTAAAAATAATTCTTATTAATAATTAGATATGGAAAACTACTTCGATAGTGGAAGTCAGAATTGAATAGATATATTAATTGATAAGTTAAGAGCAGGTATATAGTTTCGATAGAAATAGTATTTTTATCAAACGAAAGAATATGAGTGAACGCGGGAGATATAAAATAGAAATTAAATTAAATCCAAGGAGATAATTGTTGAGAATTCCTTAAATGCTGTAAAGTCAGAAACTTTTATGTAATTTACCTGCAGCTTCGAGTTTCACGAAAAATGTATATTGTATAATATCTGTATACAGTGTGGAACAGTCAATTTGTATTTTTAAATGCGCATTTTTTCAACAGAGAAAATATATATAGAGTGTGTCATGTGACAGGGCCATATTTCGGAAATGTTAAGTGTTTTTAGATTTATTACAAAAATTAATATTAAAAAAAGAAAATTATTTTATTTCCCAAATTCGCTACATTACACTCACTACATTAAACTTAACTCCCATTTAGCTCTTGATATTGAGATAATGAGTAAAAGGCATTCCTGCGTTCCTTTTTACTGATTTGAAAAAAAAATAGTTGTTTTGTTTATTTTCGTCAAAACTCATAGCCTTAGCATCCTGTTGTCTGCCTGCATGACAGTGGTGATCAGTGTCAGTGCTATTGACGTTTGAATTTCGTTAATTGTACCTAAGAATCTCAGAAAAATGGTTCATTTAACATAAATACACACAATAACCATTCTACAAATGATTGGTTATTGGAGATAACAGACGGACACTTATTTCACGAAAATTTTCCAAATTTGCCGCCTGTATCCAAAGGAACAATGAGCAAAATAGAAAAGCAGTTCCGCGAGCTTGGTCATGTAAGACAGATAAATAAAAGTAGCTGCCAATTCTCTAAGTGATCATACAAAATTGGATATTACGCTTGAGTTTCAAGAAAATCCACATAATTCTGGTCGAAAAGCAGCCCCACTGTTCAGCGTTCGCCACAAATCAATTTTTCCACTATTAAAGGAAACTAAAATGCATCCCTATAAAATGATGTCGACTCAGGAGCTCATGGAAGACGGTTTCGATAGGAGAACGTATTTCTGTGAACAAATGATGGTAAGGATAGATAATAATGTGTTCCAATTAGAAGATGTTTTGTTTTCTGATGAGAGCACATTTACACTTCACAGTCATGTTAATCGTCAAAATTGATGTCTAACAAGAATCGTCACTGGATGTCACCCAATATCGTAAAAAAGTTAATGTTTGGGCAGGAATTGTTGGAATTCATATCGTAGGCCCGTTTTTCATTGCTGACAAGTTGAATGGAGATAAATATTTAGAACTGCTCCAAAATAATGTCGTGCAAACTTTAACAAACTTATATCCTGATCCAGTAAACCCACAAGTTCCTGTCAATATAATATGGGTTCAGCAAGATGGAGCACCGCCCCATTACGAAATCAATGTACGGCAGTACCTAAACCAAATTTTTCTAGATCAGTGGATTGGGAGGCGCGGATCTATAGAATGCCCAGCACGATCTCCTGATTTGGCGCCATTGGACTACTTTTTGTGGAGATATGTCAAAAGTAAAAAAACTAAACCCCTCAACTTAGATGACCTAATGAGACGAATCACGCTTGCGATTAGATTAGATTAGTAACGACTGAGATGTTGAGTAACTTTAGAAGACGAGATTAGCATCTTACCAGGACGTTCGCGGGGAGCATTTTGAACATTTCCTACAATGACATTAATGTTTTTTTTTTGTTTTTTTTTTATGTTATTCAGAAATAATCAGTATTATTTATTAGGTTTTTAATGTAATGTAGCGAATTTGTGAAATAAAATTACTTTCATTTTTTAATGTTAATCTTTGTAATATATCTGAAAATATTTAATATTTCCGGTACAGATGAAGTTATGTATTCGACACATAATATACCGGGGTTTGCATTTAAAATAAGAAAGCGGGTATTGGCCAGTGTCCCATGAAACACATACATATTTTTTTGTTGATAAAATGCGCATTTAAAAATACAAATCGACGTGTCCAAGCATTTTTCCCAACACGGTCTCCTTAATTCGTTATCGAATTTATTCAATTTGGCTGTTCCACACTGTATAAACAGCTAAAGATAAAGCAGTTCACTACCATTTTCTCCTCTGTCCCTCAACAGATTTTCATTATTTTGTTTTAGTTAGTTGCTACAGATGAGCTCTAGTGCTAGAGTTATAATATGGGTATTTTCAAAAAATAATTTTTTTTTTCATTATAACTGAATAGAAACATACCAAAGCTTTTGTAATTAATTCCGGCAACATCTAAATTTTTTGCGGCTAAAATAGCTCGCTCTTGTAAAAAATTGTTTTATTTCTGCAGTTTTTGGGCATTTATTCGTGCTTATTTGTAAATGTTTGGCTTTCTTACTAATTTTAAGTTAGGTAAACCTAAATCACATTTTATACTATACCACCCAACTTTAAATTAAAGTTCTTAGTGATATTACAGGTACTTAGTTGTTTCGTATTGCGTTTTTATTCTTTATATCTCCCAAAGTTATAAAAATGTCTGTCTTTCTGCATAATCTCATTAATTTTCCGAATGATGTCATCAGTCCTTGATGACATAGATCAGAGAGAGAATCTCCTTCCGACTTGCAATTATTATTTTTGCCATTCAAGTAAGTGGCATGTAATTATCGCCAAAAACTTCGTCCGACACTTGGAAACATTCAGCTGGAAGTTTTTAATTTCATGAGATTGATGATTGTTTCATTATTTGATAAGTACTAATTTTAATTATATTAAAACAATGCCTGGTCGTTTTAATTTTTAAAAGAATTTGAAACTAGACTGTTACTCTGTATTTAATCGTATGATGGTCGCGATCATAAGACAATACAAATACCTACACAAACAGAGAATGAAAAACAGCTAAACAAGATAAAGAAACGCAATACATGGTCAAGTTGATTAGATCTTTACACCCTTAGTAATGCACAGGCGCGTTCGGCATGTTAAAAAGGCGAAAATATGAAAGTTTCGGTCATTTTTCTCAAATATGCATAAGGAACTAGTATCATTAAAATTAAATATTAATTGGTGGGGCTTTATTTGTACATTTTTCAACTAAAGCACATAATTGTATTAAGTAGCAATGGTGGGTAAAGTGTTATTTTCATCTACAAGGCGAAAATAACGCTGATCTATTCGACTAGGTTAGCACAAATATGATACTCATATTAATAAACACTCACACTTGCGGCTGCCTCGCCATCTTAGCCGGAAGAGTATTATTGTCCAGTAAGACTTTACCTGGATGAGGAATATAGTGATAGATGGTGAAATGTCTTCGATGACACATTACATATAATATCCAAAAAAAAATGTATGAATTAGATGTTGCGGTTTTAGTTCAATGCTGGTTCAACGCAAGTATGTAATTGACGAAGGACCTTTGGCGGAACAATCAATAAAACACGTGCCGTCGCGTAAATGAAATCACCAAATAAAAGGTAATCACTGACCTTTTAAGTCGAAGCCCTGTAGGTGTTGTTTTCTTGGTTCTTCTTTTTTTCAGAGGCTAGCCCCGCAGCAGCAGAAACTGTTTTATAGCTTCGTCTGGACAACGCGGTACAAAAAAAATTGCGACGTAATGTTCATCGATTGAGCAAATAAAAAATGTTTAACAAGAAATGATGCGCTTTTGTAAACACAAAAGAAACAAATGATAGCGGTTTAGCGGTTGTTACGACCGGAACTAATAACTCGCGAAATCGTAACACAATAACAACAAAAAGCGGCCGTCTTAAGACGGAATCAAAAGGAGTAAGTTTCCGCACTCGTCGGTGGGCAAAACACAACTCTCTGTTTTTAGAGACAAAAAAATGTACAAATATAAATTAGCATTAGCGCGACGGAGAGTTTTCAAAAAAGGTATAAAAGTTTAAAAATCAATTGAATAAGTCAATTAACTTTAAAAACTAAGAACAAACAATATTCTATGACAGCGAATTATTGAAGAATGCAGGAAAGTTTTAGCTGACACATTCAAACGAGAACGATAAGCATGGATTTATGTGAGCAAGTAGATGGGAACACATTTTGAACACTTGCGGTTAGAATGCGTTTAATTAATTAATGAAATAATAAATTTAGTACTTATTTAATTTATATCTCACAATTGGCCTGCACCCAAACAAAATTAATATGGCTGAGTAGGTCTTATAATAAATGCCTTTCAAATGTGCCGTAAGGTCGTATTTCAAATTACTGGCAACAATGGTCCTGTGACGTTATCTATTATTGTTATGTCTTCTGATACTACTAGTAGAGAAACTTACAAGCATTTATTTTCACTATCCAAATTTAATTAATATAAGTATATCCTTTCAAAAGATATAGTGAGGGAGGGGACTTTGATTGACACTGCAGATATAGATGTTTTTTCACAACAATGAAACGCTCTTCCACACAGCGGCGTTAATAAGGAACAAACGTATCAATAGCCCTCGCCACCACCAAATGATTTATTGTGTAACTTTTACATAAAATAATAGTTCTTTGTGAATAGATTTTGAATGTAACAAATCGAATTTAAAATACTAGAAGAATAACGACAAAATTGTTCATTCAAGGTAACGAAGCAGTTAACAAGAAAATAGTGATTATAGAACCAGATATAAAAGATATAAACGATGACAAAGGTCCTAAAAAATACCGTGCATACTCTTGAAACCAGGTAATGGTTCAAATCAGTTCAATTCAAAACTCCGTCCAAAAGGATATTCAAAGAATACAAATGGAAATAAACCAGAACACCATGAGTACCAAAGGTTCCGTTAGCAAACCATCCTCATTTGATGGAAGTACATCTTGGCCCATGTAGAAGCGGCAATTTGAAGCCGTGGCTACAGCTAATGGATGGAATGAATAACCAAGAAAAATCTACGTCTCTTGTAATTTCCTTAAGTGGTCCGGCATTACAGCTTCTCCAAAACCTTCCAGTCAACGAACAAGGTAATTTCGACAATATCATCGCCATCTTAGACAAAACATATGACAATCAATCCTTGAGCAAGTATACCTGGTGCAACTAAGTGGAAAAATGCAAAAATCCGGAGGGAACCCGAAGCAGAGATTAGACGCTTAGTGCACTTGTCCTACCCAGTCCTGCCGGAGGAAACGAAGATCAATTGGCCACACAGAATTTGATAAACGATATCAAAGATTTTGAAGTGCAAATAAATCTAAGTCTTAATGGCGTCAAAAAAGTAATGAAGCTTTACTTCGGGCTTTGGAAGTAGAGGCAGTCATGAACATATCCAAACCGAGGGTGCGAGCAGTTTCCTTCAGCCAGGAAGAACCAAACAAAACCATTTATACAGCCAGTTTTATAAACTATTAGAACTATCACAAAGAACTGACCACAGAGAAGCATGTTACAGGTGTGGACGGACAGGACCTTTTAAACATGACTGCAGAGTGAGGCTGTCTGCACAACAACCTCACCTACCAGGGAAACTCCGGGCAGTCAGCATAAGGAGGCGAATGCTGACTAACCCTCCACCAGCCCCCAGGATAGTATCCGTCCGGGGATTTTGCCGAGATATTAGCAGCCTAGTCATCATGGGTACCATCAATCGCCATTACCTCTGATACAGGCGCGGCCGAAGAGTTTTGAAGTCACTAGATATCCGACCAGCTATCAACAAAATCCAGCTAGGGGGACAACAGAATCCGGCATAGGGTCCTGGAAGAGGATATTGAGGACGATTCTTACGTAGTGTGTAACATAACGCAGAGCAAATAATTTGTTGGATGATACAAGTGATCCGTATGAATTAAAAAGTCCTAACAAAAGTAAACTAGTATTCATGATCTTAGTATATAGGTATTCGTATACAAGGTGTCTGAATATAGATGAAATCATCGAGAGTAGTATATAGGGTGTATGTTTACCGGATGTAGTATGTTTGAAGTTACTAACCTATATATATTTGCATGGGAAGGTAGGCAATGTTTGCATATAGGATCCGTTAATTCCGGTAAGCGAGTCGTAGATATCTTTAACCAATGCTGTCACTTTTTGTGTTTCAGTAGCTCTTAGAAAGTCTTGACAAATTTTTGGTGAATTGGTGATAGAAGAAAAATAGAAATATGAAACTCCTTTGATGTGTGCCGATAAAGACACTCTTTGCCAATAGTACATCCTTTACCTGCAATTCAATTCTCAAGTGAAGTAAACAATTCATCATTTTCCCTTCCAACACATAACAAGTGTTTCAGACTGTCCAGAAATTATTGTAATTGAGTTTCATAAGAGAGATTTTGATAACTGCAGTGTTACGATAATTTCCTCTCAATGTGACATTTCGGTCTTATTCGATTTCCGCTTGGAATAAAGTATAACTCATCTCTATACTAAAATTAGACCTGGAATAATTTTTTTCAATTTGAAGTGAATTTATTTTTGATTTTAGTTTCGAAGTTATCAGTTTTGTGTTCAACATATTCTGTTAGTCTTCAATTTCAGAAAATTCTTAGTGTCCTTATTGTCAGTAAGCCAAAAATATAGTCGGAATAGGACAATCAAAATAAACGGTTTGTTAAATGCTTGCCAACGTTTCGCTTTATTATATTTAAAGCTTCATCAGGGCTTGCATTTGTTATTGTTTACCGGGTTTAAAAAAATGATAAACCATCACTGGAATTTACAAAAACATATAAACGACGTATAGAGAAAATCTTGCGTTTCTTAGATGAATGGATTATTTCAAATATAATAGTTTGTTTCCTTATTTAAAAGAACTCTTATCAAGCATACCACGTTTTCTAGTTTATTTTGAAAATAAACTAGAAAACGTGGTCGTTTATATGTTTTTGTAAATTCCAGTGATGGTTTATCATTTTTTTAAACCCGGTAAACAATAACAAATGCAAGCCCTTATGAAGCTTTAAATATATAAAGCGAAACGTTGGCAAGCATTTAACAAACAGTTTATTTTGATTGTCCTATTCCGACTATATTTTTGGCTTAGCCTTCAATATTACTTTATACTTCAGTGGGCAGATTCTACTCATGTTAGTTGGTTTTGAGCGAATTGATTAGAACTTTTGATTATGTGAAGTTTTTCACCAATTTATTAACTGTTGCAGCATCTTTTGCCTTCGCCGCATTTCCAGCTTCTTATTTGACTACAATATCAAATAGGCTTTTGGCACCGTTTTTATTATTTTCTTCCTGACTCCTAGTATTTATCATGGAAAATTCATTGGTTACCAGATCTATCGATTTAAAATATTTTGAACGATGCGATGTTGCCGATTATACCAAAAAGTAGTAACATTTTTGATATTTCATATGGCACACACTGTACATTATAGCATTTTTGGATTCATAATTACTTTCCGATTATTTTTTCTTAATACTTCCCTATACCCATCCATACGGTTTCCTGGTTATTAAATATTATTTTGTTCGAAACATCGCTTCAACTAAATGTTTGTGACGGGTGTATTTGAATTCATAGAAACTTGAAATTTTGGTTTAAGCTTACCACGGTCCTATGTATTAGTCTTGGAGAGCGATGTTTGTTCTGCGAAATTCGAGAATGTATTGCTAGATACAAAAATGTGAAAAGTGATTTTTTTATAATGGAATTCCCTGTATATTATTAACTAACCTGAAAGGCAATCAAAATTTCTTTCAAATGGTATATGATATTCCTATACATAAATACGAAAGTTTCAGAAATAAAATTAAGTTTATGTAAGAAACAAACAACAACAGCATTTTATACAAAATTAAAAGATTATTTTAATAAGTGTTCAAAATGACGACCTTCTAATTCCAAATATTTTAGAATCCGGATACCAGTAGATTCAGTTGGAGTCCTCCTTATAACACTGGCATCTAGCTCTTCAATACAATTGGTCACTCGTTGGCGGAGGTCTTGTTTGCTCAATACCGGTGTCTCAAATACTTTTTTTTTTTCAATTTACCCCACAAGTAAAAATCAAGTGGGGTGAGATCAGGTGATCTAGCAGGCCAATTCCACGCTACTAAACGTTTATACCAATAATCGCCCAACATTTCAAACAACTCTGAAGATACTGCCTCAGCGCAATAGGTCGGTGATCTATCCAGTTGAAACCGACTGGTATGATATTCTTCTAAGGCCAGATTTTCTAAAAACTCATTCACCACTGACCTTCGAATTTGGAGGAGTTTCTCGGAGGTCAACGGTTCATCGTAAATGAGAAAATATTTTTTGTCATATTTCAGGAGAAAAAAAAAACGTTAATACTAAGCCTTTTCTGGAATCCCATTTCCTTGACGACATCTGGATTTTGGTCAGGGAGAAATGCTCGCATCTTCTATTGAAATTACCTTACCTGGAAAATTTAGCTTAATCTGCCCAAATTATTTTTTCTTAGAAACTCAGGATCTTATTGGGCGCGGATTAGAATAGTTTCACAATATCTAACCCGGAATTGATAATGTTTTGATTTCAGTGCTTGAACTTTTAATCTTGTATGGATGCATTTCATGATTTTCAAGAATTCTTTGAACAGAGTTACGAGCTAAACCTAAATCATTTTCTACCTTTTTTATAGATACTTGGGGATACACTTAAAAATAGGCTTGGACGTTTACGATGTTGTCGTCTTCAGAAGTTACAGGCTCTGGTAAACGTCGGTCTGATTTCAGTTTTGAACCATAATTAATGAAATTATTTGTAATCTTGCGAATTTTCTATATTTCTTGCTGTAGTTTTTCGACATTCACCATAAATATCGAATAGATTTAAAAAATTCATTTGAATAGTCATTTCTTGCCATTTTAATCATTTGAGAAACGTGCAAAAGTATCGAACTAATACGCTAGTAAAGTATCTTTAACAATAGTTATTTGCGCCATCTCCTGATTTATTTGTGGAACGCTGGTTCTGTCAAGGCCATAATTTATGTTTGCTGGGTTATAGATTAAAATTTAGTTATCCCATAAAATGGAAAGAAAAACATCAAACCGAAAGTGTGGTGTAGTTGATTGTGAAAATCCACCAAGAAAAAACCCAAAATTACAATTATACCACTTTCATTGATTTCCATATCAATTAGAGATGAAGAAAAAACTGCTGCACAGTTCGACATCATGGGTAAATAAATTTGATTTCCACGTTGTTAGTCATTATTGTATGTATAAAATTAATGATAATTGTTGTTCTATTAACAAGACTGAGATTTTTTAATTATAGTAGTGGGACAATCCATCTCAACCAGAAACAAATTCAATGATTTGCAGTAGTCAAATTGTTTGAGAAAAAAGTAAACAATGCACATAAGAAAAGTTATAATCCAAATACATTTCCTGCAATATATATATATAAAAAAGCAAAATCTTCATGCTGGTTTGTGGGCTGAAAGGTTACGAGTACCTAAGACAAGAAAAAATTGCATCTTCAGGAGTCGATGAAGCTCCAACTGAGATTAACAATAGTAAGTAAATATATATAAGAAAAAACAAATTAAACAAATGAATATTGATTACATATTATTTATAGCTTTTGTAATAACTAATAATAAAGAAGCGCTCATAAAAAAATAAAAATAATGAGAATAAAAAGTGTTATTTATTTAAAAGTGTGTAAATATTAATATAGTACAGGACAGATAGTTGAATTGAAAAAATATTATTAATTAAAAACTTAAAAATTATATCAATCGAAAATTTCAATTCATTTTGGAAAGAAAAGTATTTACATGATTAAATTTTCTGACTACAAGAGTTATTGAATATTATTTTTGTTAACAGAACAACAATTGTGATTAATTTTACGTATTAAGTAATGACTAAAAACGTGGAAATTTAATTTAATTACCCTTGACAACGAACTGCTGTAATCCATTTTTTCCTTCCTCTCTGATTGCTACAGAAATCCAGAAAACGGTAGAATTATAATATTTAATTTTTCCTTGATGTATTTTCAAAATCAACTACACCGCACTGTCAGTATGATGTTTTTCATTGCATTTTATGGGATAACTAAATTTTAATCTATAACACAGCAAATATAAATTACGGCCTTGACAGAAACAGCGTTCCATAAATAAATAACGGCGCAAATGCCTATTGTCAAAGATACTTTACTAGCGTATTGTCAAAATTTTTCTAATGACTTTTCTCGTCAAGACATTTTAACGCTATCTAGACAAATATCCCAATTCTTACATAAACTTGTTTATATTTCCGAATCCTTACTATTTAAATATAGGGATATCACATACCATTTGAAAGGGATTTTGATTGCCTTTCAGGTTAGGTGATAACATACAGGGAGTTTAACATTTTTGTACAGAAAACAATTAACAACTAGAAAACCATTAGGAATAGGTATAGGAAAGTTTTGAGACAAAATAATCAGAAAGTAATTACGAATCGAAAAATGCTATTATATGCAGGGAATTCTATTTGAAATATCTAAAATGTTATTACTTATTGGTATAAGCGGCAACATCTCATCGTTGAAAATATTTTACCTCCATATATATCTGGAGCAATTACTTAGGTAACCAATTTTTCAGAAACATCCCATGTTCCGCTGTACGTAAACGTCTAAGGTACCATCGACCTTGGGACACTCTGTACCTGTCTTTAGGATTACCTTGTTTGCAAACCTTCTTTCTATTGCGGATGGATTTTTTGATTCGGTGCTTCGTAGATCATGAAAGTTTTGACTACCACTACCGTCAACGGCGCAAATGCAGGATGTAGTAAGAAGAGATAAGATTTTGGGTAATATCGGAACGTTTTAATAAGTTTAAATTATTTTTTCAGAACTGATGACTGATGGAAGGTTAGATAGCCGCTCATAGATATATCCAAAGCGCGGATACTGGGTTCGTTTGTAATGTCACTCCAAAAAATTATGAATGTAAACTCTATAAACTTTTTAGTAGCCCATAAAGACTTTACAGATGCTTAAATATTACCCATTGATTCCTACAAATCAATGCATTAAACTAAGTAGGACACTCGATTTTGGGATCTGTAGTGGCTGCTGTCGCTGAAGCTTCTATACCTTGATATTAAAATTGAATGCCATTTCAAGACTTTCTTCGACAAAGGTGCTCCGTTGTTGATAGTCATCTCAACCTCGTTCCAGTTCATGTTGTGGTGTTCAGTTCATGAATGATTATCTCATCCAAACTTAGGCTGGAAACGCACCGGCAGCAACATTTTGTTGCGCAACGTAGCGCAACTTTTTGTTGCGCAAAGTAATGTTGCAATCAAAAGTTGTTACCGTTTCATATGGAACATTTAAGTCGCAACAATTAATTGTCTCGGTACATAACTATCGCCCGTTAAAGTGAAAAGTGTTGTTTGGTTAAAGTCATCACAGATTTTCAACAGATAAAGTGGATAGACATACAGAGACTTTCACCCGATAAACCAAAAGAGGAACATTCTTGATTTTACTCTCGAGTTAAAAAATGATCTCGAAATTTTTACAATTATTGCCGAATGCGTATCGAAGCTTTTAACGAGCTTTTGAACTCTAGTTCAGGACCGAATAAAGAAGAAGACTACAAACTACAGAAGGTGTATTTCAACCGAAGAAAGATTAATCATAACACTAATGTAGTTTATTTTATTTATTGATGATATAATGTTTAATTTAAAATAATTTGGTCAAGTTGGACTCGCATACTAAGGGTTCCGTACCACCTTCAAGATTCGAATATTCCAGTTTCAGACAAGCAGGGAATGAGTGCATTTTCTTATATTTGCCCTAATATCTTTTAAAGGAAGCGTTTTAAATTTATAAATAATATACACTTTCATTTTCCACCCATAGACTTTTTGTTTTATCTGCTTCAGGATTCGCTTGATTTTTTATAAGAATTCATATGTATTTAATTTTATAATTTGGTCCCCAAAAATTAACATTAGAGTTTTATTAATTGTCTTCTAAACGTTGTTTGTGGCATATTCTTGATAACTTTTATGTTTTTTTTTGGGGGCAATAACACCCCAATCGAAATAAAACGACGTATATTGAAGGAAAACCAAACGTTTCAAAGTCTATTCTGACTTCGTTATCAATGGCTTTAAAAAACATAAAAGTAATTAGAGTTTTAGTTTACTAACAAACTTTCAGGGAAGCTTTTTATAATCTACTGTCTAAAATTTGAGGCTCTGTGGATTGGAAGATATAGGGCAAAATAAGTCAAGTTTTAAATTGTAAATTTTTAAATATATTATTCAAATTATTTAAAAATACAAATAAAATATATATTTCAAAATTTAAATAGTGTAGTTTCTAAACTGGAAATTAAGTCGATGTTTAATATTTTTGTTAATATCTTTTACACAAATGATTTAAAAAAATGACATATTTGTAATTCACATAATGAGCCTTTTGAAAATTGAATTTTTATTTTCCACTTAATTGTATAATTTGTCCCGAGGGTACTATGAGGGTTTTATAATAATTTTTCTTATAATTTTCAATTGAGCACCAGTACCCCTAATTATTTTCAAAATTTTAGGTAGTATGGTTTCGGAAATAAAGTGAGAAATGAGAATTTTTTATATCTTTAATCAATATCTTGTAAACAATTAATTTTAAAAATATGAAAAATATATATTTGTATTCCTCATAATAAACCCTTTCATTTGATGTATTGCATGATGCGTTAAAAAATATTTTTTTATTTTCCGTTTAATTCAATAATTTGGCCCTCAATATTAATACTAGGGATTTCTTCGTATTTTTCCTGTAAACAAAAAAAATAGGTCTTATTGTTTGGGGAATCAAGGGGGGAATGGGTAATTTGTTAAATATATTTTTTAAATATATTTTCAAATATTTATTAAAAAAATTAGTATTCGTCATAATGAGCCCTTTCATTTGATATATAACATAATGGGTTAGAAACAATTTTAATTTATTTTCCATTTAATTCTGTAATTTGCCCCCCAAAATCAAAAGTAGAGGTTTCTCCTTATTCATCCAGTAAGCTTCAGGTTAGACCCTTTCCTCTAATTTTTTTCCTCAGAATGGGACCTTTCATTTGATATATTACATGATGCGTTTAATTTTTTTTATTTTAAAATTTTCATTTATCTCTTTAAGTTGCTCCCCAAAATTAATATTAATGGTTTCTCCTTATTTTTCCTGTAAAGTATGCGCAACAATCCTATTTTTTTCAAAATTTTAGACTCAGTAGTTTCGTAGATCAGGGGGGGAACGGTCGATTTTTTTAGTTTTTTACCCCAGAAGTACCCCTAAAATAAAAATTTCTTCATTTACGATATGTACTCTGATCGGGTCACCAAACTATACATTGATACCAAATTTCAACCTCTTCCGTCCAGTAGTTTAGGAGAAAATTGCTGTGATGTGACAGAGGCAGAAATCCGGAGTGATGTTATAAACGTATCCGTATATTCAATATACGGAACCCTAAAAACGTACACTCTAAATATGCCTCATAGAAGGAAAAAATCACTCACATCACTAGATGGGGGTCCAAATGAACAACCCGACACAGGACGTGAAAAGCTGCTGTTCGAAATTGTTGATTGTGTGCCTTCCTGTGTATCGAGAAACGAATTTAAAAGTTCCGTCACCTTTACTTTAAAATTACGTTGAGGTCTAGCGTCTAACTTCTTAATCTCAGGGACTAAACTCGTAAAGAATGTTAAAGTGGGGTCATCCGGTTCTGCAGTGACTGTCTTGAGATATTCAACCATAGGACCTGTGACCATTTCGGCTGCAGATGGTTTTTTATTTTTTTTTTTCTGACTCAACCTCATCCAACTGATATCCGGTATTTTGCTCATTTTCCAAATTATCTTTTGCTTCTTCATTATCGATGACTTCATTAGACGTCGAAAGAATATACGTATCTGGTTCCGAGAGATTATTTATCAATTTTCGTTGTGGCCCAGCATAAGTTTACGATCTCGAACGAAGGTATAAATAAAAAGCCAGTTTCTAAATTTCTTCATTCTGTTTTCTGTTTATCTTTTGAAAATGCCAAATGAGATTTTGGCGAAACGTCAGGTAAAATGTTTTTTTCAGAGCACAAACCGAGAAACTGATGTACACCGGACACAACAAAGAAAATCATATATATATATATATATATATATATATATATATATATACATATATATGAAAACAAGTTGGCACGGACGGAACTATGTGTAGCGCTCTTGATGGTCCGGGTGCTCGTCCGTTGAAAGTTTTGTCTCTGTAAAGGAACGATCGCCTGACGTTTCACCAAAATCTCACTTGGCATTTTCATAAGGCTTTTCCTCTTCTTCCAACACGAAGGGTGGCTGCAAGTTCGGACCTTTCCGGACTACTTCATATCCGAGATCGTCGGCTAGGTCGTTCTCCGCTTTAATACTTTTACTGTAATCAACAAATTATTTTGGAACGCAAATGTATAAACTTTTATATTATATTATGTTTTACGTACCTGGAACATTCAATTCATTGGCAATTTCTGACCAATAATTATCTTGGTTGTGGTGTTGTTTCAAGTTATAATTGTATATAGCTGGTCAAGCTTCAAGAAGCACTAACAGTCGATCCGCGTCAATCGGATGGTCACCAGACTTTTTTTCATCCTTCTTCTTTCTCTCCATTTTACGACACTGAAAACGTACGTACGTAAATGCCACAAATGTTGCAAAGAAACTGCAATAGCAACGCAAAATCGCCCTTTTGTTGCAAAACGTTGCGAGACGTTGCAAAACGTTACAATGGCACTGTTGCACTCAGTGCGTTTCACCTTCATATATACTTTATATAAGTATAAAATTTGGTTATAACTCCCTTCAAAATGTCGTCCCTCTTGAGCATTTTGAGAATGACAAGTTCCTTCAAGTTAATATAGTTAATAATGTTGTTCATATGAATATTATGTAATAATTTGTCATTAATATTGTAGGCAGTATAAAACTTAAATGATTTAAAAGGTTCTTATTTTTAATCGGATTATGTTTATCCTAAAAGAGTAACACGCTATCTTGTTAAGTTAAATCGATTTCTTGAGTTGACTCACTAAAATATGCGCTTAATCTTCTTACACCCGTAACACTCCACAATATTATGCATACAAAAATTGAGTGCTAAGGACAAGCGCAAAGTACACTTTTATGTACTGAAATAAGGAATGAGGCGAAAAAGAATGTTCTCTACAGCGAAAGCTAACACCAATATATTACTTAACTCTTGTGTGTATGTAATGCAGTATTAATGAATTATCCTCCTTCGGTAACATAAATTCTAACACTATGAAAGAATATCTTTATGTAAATTATTAACAGTATTCTACAATAATACTTTATTACTATATTTGTTTAATCTTTTGTTGGTTAAATCATATCCCCGTCTAACGCAATCCGGTAGGAGATGCGTGCATTCCAAAATTAAAATAATAAAATATATTAAGTAAATTAAAACCAAATATTTTCAATTCCAAAATTTTTATATTGATATGGAGATTGGTTCTTCATTTTCACCTACAGTGAGTAATATCTTTATGGCAAATTGTTTGGAAATAACTACAGGTAATGCCAAGTTCCAAAATGGTCGTGGAGATATGTTGACAACCGTTATTGCGAGCATTTCGAGTCTCGAGAATTGCAAGGGATATCGTTGTCACCTTTTACTAGAGAGGATGCGAACTTGGAGTCGTTTAGTCATAATCAACTGGATAATAGCATCACGCCATCGCCCGCTAGAGCGAGTACGTGAACCAAATGTAAGAAACGACGAGTTATCAGTGGGGTAAAACTATCTGACAGTCTAAACCTAACCCAAATTTCCTTTTGACATAGAAGGATCAAAACCATTACTCTATGAAAGCTTGATTGCCACAAGCCACTTATCCCTGTCGAAAATTTTCTGACATCTCTTGCTGAATTCTTCAAGCCAAAAGGATTCGGAAGCCGTGCTTTTACAGCCTCTATGCTTATCGAACAGCAGGATCAAGCTAGCTTTTGCCTTTTTGCATTACGTGAGGTTTATGTCCTCGCTGAACTAGTCTTAAGATGAGATTTCCTAACAGCGTCGAAACACTTGCGTTTGATGCATGCAATAGACGCGAGGTACTAGTCCAATGCGAGTTATGTACAACTGATTTCCTATATATGCGTCTGACGCTTGAGCGAGCTGCTTTCGCATGCCTTTATCTCATGATTGGTCTCGAGAGAAGTCTAAACGCAGACCCTTGGGTTTTCAGTATTGAAAAGTATAGGGAATGCCAATGTGTTACTTTTATTACTAACCAAACGATATGTCTGCTATAGAAAAGTTTTTATAAATAAAATTTAAAATGTGGGTTCATTATAATTTGAATGACCTGTTATTAGAAAATTTACATAACACTGAGTTTTCCTTTTTCAAAATAGTTCTTTTTGGGTATTTCTTTTTCTTCTTGCAAGTAAATGAAAGAGTATCATTGGTTTGTCATCAGACTCTTCTTCTGATAATAATAATTTTACAATGTCATCCATGTTAAACCTTTCCAACAAAGGACAGTTCATAACAAATATGCATAGCAGCTAACATTTTTTGTTTGAAAACATTATTTTGAACGTCGATAGGAAGACACAGCCTCCTGCGTTTGCAGCACGTGTACAAACGCATACATCTGACGCATGCGTTTCGACGCTGTTAGGAAATCCCACCTTTAGGACACCTGCGTTACGAGTATTCTGTAACAGATTTACATCCACAGTAAACTCCCCGTATTCGGGGTAGTAATTTGACATAGTGAGGTTTTTATTGTAAGAATTATAAAATAATAGATAAAATACATAGGCAGGGATTCCAGAATCCTTTTATTTTTTTAATTATTTACAGGCTAAAATTTTTTGAGTGGCTTAATTTTGCCGAGACAAGACAAGTAGCTAATAGAGCTAGCAGGTATGAAACATGTCAAAATGGTGAAGGTATGGTTACATCTTTCCCCGGTTTAACATGTCAATTTGAGATGAGCAAAATATTTACTAATATCAGTCTATTTTTTCACTATTGCTTGGTAATTATTGTAATATCTTTGTCCTAAAAGTTAAATGAAATGTTTTCCTAGCCCTACACGCGCATCTCATCCCATATTATTTCAAAAGCAACATTTATTCTTTCTCTTAACTGTTCTTTGGTTCCATTGCTCTCTCATAAACGAGTTGCTTGGCCCATCCACATACAAAAAAATCAAAGGGAGTCAGGTATGGCGACCTTGGAGGCCACAGTATAGGGCCAATTCTCTCAATCCACGCATTTGGGAATGAGTTGTCCAGGATGTAAAAATACATGGGCTACATAATATAGCACATGAGCCCACCTATCTGCCCTCCAAGTTTGGCGAACCTTCTAGAAAACACCCTGTATATATATATATATATATATATATATATATATATATATATAATTGGTTTCGGTAATAACGGCTGATAACTTTCAAATATTACAAGAAAATATCGGGACGCAGCCAAACTTCTTCGGTTACAAGGAAATACTCTTTTAACTTATTTTTGAGAGCTTTGGAAATTATTTTAATTCATCGTCAGTCAATATACTACAAATAAAACAAATATTAACAATTTAGAAGTAAAAAACTAATCACTTACGTTAGTCGAAGTTGTGTAAGCAGAAAAACATCTATAAACTTTAGAATATTCTTACAAATTTTTTTGGCAATTCAACTAACAAAATTGTCACGTTGGCATATTTGATTTGTAGACATGTGATATATATTTTTTAAAGTACGGGAAATATTATTAAGGAAACAAAAATTCATAGGGTAGCAAAAATGTTGAAATTTATTTAATCAATCTGAGAAATCTGTATTTTATTCAGATTGATTATGAGTGTTTGAAAACTTATTTTCCATTTGCAGTAAGTTACAATAAATCACATTTAAATTTTGTAAATCTGTCTTTTTATTTATGGTATTAGACTGACCATCTCCAAGAAGCTACGTTTAAAACTGTTACGTTCAATGGCCAGAACTTGTGGATTTTCAAAGGAAGGAGAATGGTTATGTTGTAAACAGTGGGTGGCTAAAGCACAACTTTCCTTTTTTAGTTTTATATCACTCTTGTGTAAGGTCATTCGGTGTTTCAAATTTCTTGACGTCTGACTAATATAAGAAGCAGGGCAGTTGCTACAGTCGATTTTATATATAACGTTGGATTTATGATCATTAGGAATTTTATCTTTTGTTCTGCTAAATAGATGATTAACTGTTTTAATAGATTTATGAGCAAATTTTATACTAGTTTCGTTTTTGAAGATCTTCAATACTTTTGGAGTTAGTTCTTTGATATATGGTATAGAGGCATAGCAGTAATTTGCGTTAGAACTTTCTTGGTTAATATTATTTACATGAAAATTATTCTTGTTGACATGGAAGTGTTAATATTGTTACGACGTTCAAAACTATCTCTCACCATACTTGAGGTATTAAATAATATTTTGTTAAGTAATTTATAAGGATAATAATTATTTAGGAATAATGTTAACAAAACTTGTAGGCTCTTATCTTTGAACGATGGATGGCAAATTTTAAGAACTCTATTTTTCATGCTACTAACCAAGTTTATTTTCATTTTAAGTGGGTGATTTGAGTGAAAATTCATATATCTTCCTAAACTGCTAGGTTTCCTATACCAATCTAATTTTAGAATATTGTCAGTGTCCCTAAATATTCGTGTGTGTGTGGGAATACTATGTGATTCATCTTCTTCTTCTATAGTGAATTGCAAAAATCTATTATAAGTATTAAAAATTATAGGTATTGGAAAAAGCAAAAGAGTCTTCAACATAGAACTCATTGTCTTTATTGTATGCCATTGTAAGGACATCTAACAAAAGTGCGGCAATACCTGAATTGGGAGCATCAATAGAAGAGACAATTGGACGTAATGACAATGTTGGCTTATGGATTTTCGGTAAGGTATAGAATCTAGAACATACAGAGTTATATATTGAAAACTTCTTCGCCATTTTTGTTTCCTTAATAATATTTCAATTTATCAGTAAGTTACAAAGAATAAATATAATTTACCCGTACTTAATATATATCACATGTCTTCAAATCAAATATGCCAACGTGACAATTTTGTTAGTTGAATTGCCAAACAAATTTGTAAGAATATTCTAAAGTTTATAGATGTTTTTCTGATTACACAACCTCGACTAACGTAAGTGATTAGTTTTTTACTTTTAAATTGTTAATATTTGTGTTATTTGTAGTATATTGACTGACGATGAAAAATAAGTTAAAAGAGTATTTCCTTGTAACCCAAGAAGTTTTGCTGCGTCCCGATATTTTCTTGTAATATTTGAAAGTTATCAGCCGTTATTACCGAAATCAATTATATATTTTCTCTCATCGCAATGGTTTCTGAAAAATACAGATAAGTTAAGTACTTGAATATAAAGGTGTAGTATCTAAGGGCAGTTTGTGGAACCTGCCCGGAACACTAGTTGCCCTCTTATAGAAAAAACTCTCCCGCAGGATCAACTGTGAGAAAGTAGTTCTACAGATTTGTCAACTAGTATTCCAGTATAATATGTTGGGAAGTATTTTGTGTTGTACTTATCTGTTTTTTGTGACGTTTTGATTCCGTATCAGGAATCGTTGTCGAACAATGTTTGTTTGAATGTTTTGCACTATATTTGTCGCTTGACTTTTTTTGGCAATATCAATTGACTGATTAATTGACTTTGAAGTTTCCTTTTTGATGTTCATGGTGTCCCAATTTTTCCATTATTCAACAACATGCAGACACTTTCTTTGATTTTTCTTTTTTTTGGTATTTTCTTCTTTAAGTAGTATTTTTATCTTATTCCAGTCCATTTTGTGTGTACCATTATCCGTGAGTACATGATTTGCCAATCTTGATCTGTCTATATGTCTTCTTGAGACGTTGTATTGGTACTCTTTTGTTCTAATTTGGAGATGTTTCACCGGTATATGTTTTTCCGCAGGCACTAGGTACACTGTACACACAATTTTTGGAACTTTGAGTACCGTTTACCGGTTTTGTTTTTGTCAAATTTGATCTTAAAGTATTATTTGTTTTAAAAATCATTTTTACTTAGTATTTATTGCCAATACGTTTAATTTTTTCGGAGAGGCCGGAAACATAAGAAATAACGTTTATAAGAGGGCAACTAGTGTTCCGAGCAGTTTCCACAAACTGCTCTTAGATACTACATCTTGATATTCAAGTACTTAACTTATCTGTATTTTGCAGAAACCATTGCGAAGAGAGAAAATCCCAGATGAACATTCAAAATAAATATCTCATTGTTGGTAAAAGAAGTGAAAGGAGTCATTGACGATGACAACTTAGAGTTGCTGAAACGGTGTTGAGTGTTGAAATAAAGGTGTTAGCGTGCAAAACTGTGTTTTTACATTTGTCACACCAAAGGTTCAACGCATTTCCATTAGCCTGTTAATAATCAAAAAATAAAATAGGCGTGGACTCCCGGTTTAACACGTTTATAAAATATTTTGGAAAAAAACTGCAGTGCTGTGATGTATTTTATATTAAATTTACCCCTATTAACAGAAACTTTATTGCGCCAGTCTTGCAGGGTACTGTTCTTTGAGAAAACGTTAAATATTATAACTAAACACACACAATACTTTCTCTTTATAAATTTAGCTTAGATACATTTTGTCTTCAAAGCAGCCTCCGCTGGTAGTTTGGTTTGATAATAGTTGGACGTGACAAGTGGTAACACTAAACGGCATTCCTTCTGTTCAATAGAGAAAACTCATTATCCACCTCAAACCACAATTCAAAGGGCTTTTAAATTCGACACTTGCCCTGAAATATATGAGGATTCCTCCTTTCGTAAGTGATAGACCCTCGTAAGTACTTTGAAATTGATGCTAAACCCACACGTAACTTTATACAAAGTTTCCATCAGCAATAATTATTTTTAAAATTTATTTGCTAGCACGATTACCAAATAACTAAATATATTTCACCCTATTTGAGTTGTAAACAGAATTTTGCTTTATTTGCTCACTATAGGCTCCGAAACACAGGTCACTCTAAAATAAAATATCTACTAGATTCGAATGTAGTCTATAGGCCTTTTCATCAGGTGATTGCGCAAGCGCTGCAGCCATTTTGAAATAGCCGTAATTTAAAAGTTTCGTACTGTTTTAGTTAACAATGGCTGGGAATGCAATAATATCTCTGCCAAATAATAAATTACTTGAAGAATTAATTGATGGTGCTTCACTTATTTATAACTCTGTGGAAGCACATAGCTGTGAGCAATTAAAAAGATGGTTAAAATGTCACGGACGTTCACAGCAAGGAAAAAAAAGTGTGCTGGTTAAGAGGTTAGGTATCAATACTTGTATTTACTCTTGTAAAAAATCAGAAAAAATAAATAAAAATCATGATTTCATTCGAATTTGCATGTAAAAGCACCTTAATTAATATAAAAATTAACAAATATAACTAATGTCATAATAAAATATTTATAAAATCAACATGACATTTAAAAAGGAGTTGAAAATTCTAAGACTAAAATAATGTTCATATATGCAAGCTAAATTCAATAATTGTCATTAGTTATATCTTATAATTAATTAAATCGAAGATGTATTCAATAAAAAATAAGTATGTTGAATATAAAATATTAAATATTATTTTCAGGGTAAAAATTGGTATAAGAAATAATATACCTGTCGATCCAAATGTTGATAAAGGATCAGGATTTTGTTCACTTGGACCACTTTCTCCAGAAAAATGCAATGAACAAATATAAGTGTCCTTAGTAACATCATCAATAGATTTAAATCCTCTGTCACTTCGGCCACATTTTTTCACCCACGAATCACATTTAGAACATTTTTGACATGTTTTAATATGTATTTTTTTGGATGACTTAATTACTTTCTTGCGATATTCCAGGCAAGGCTTTGGAAAGTTTATAAAATAATAGGTATTTGTTTTAAAAGATTTATACCGTGTATCACTTTTGCATACTCCATAACAACACCGCTTTGTTGTACCTTTTCGTACAGACAACATAATTATAGTTTACAGCAAAATTGCTGTATTGAATCCTGACACTTACTACTTTACTTTTATTACTTTTTTAAATCATAAACACATTTATAATAGTATTTATTAATTTTAAGTTTTAGTACGTGGGCACTTTAACACGTTTGTTTACAAATAACAGTACGAAAAAAATGGCTGATGCGAACGCATGCGCACTGAAAATGAAAAGGCCTATACATTAATTTAAAAGAAAAAAAAACTGGAGAATGTTCTTTATACGACGAAATGTTTCTTGAATTTTATTTGACCTTTCCAGATAATATACTTGCAGCTTACAACGTATTGAACCCGATACTGATAGTACGTTCATGGACGTAAGCACAATTTTAGCAGGAGGATCTGGCTTTGATATTCCAAATATAAAATCATTCACTGGATCTAAAACCACCCGCCCGGTTGACCAACGCTTTTTTTTGCTTTCCTCACTCTATTAGTTGATAATCTCCTTCATATTCCCTTTTCTTTCTGGACTGTATTCACATGTGTAATAACGAATGTTGCAGTCTTGACTCACCAGAAACCAGAAACTCAATATTCAAGTCACAATAAATTGCGTCTTGGACACGATTTTCATTATGTAGATTAATTCAGGGTCTCAATGCCCCAACGAAAATAGTTCCAATTTAGTGTGAACTTCGGTGCTTTCAACACCAGGTTGCATCTGGGTACCACCATTGAATTACAATCATCAATCTCTCTAGATTTTTGGAGTTAAGTATTAAATTGAACTTGGTAAACATTTTCATATCGAGTACTGAAGCATATTGAAATCTTAGTAAGCTGAAGTGGCATTACGGCAGTGATATTTTTGTTCCCTATAATAATTTGTTTCCCCAACATATAGAACTTTTAGTACTTGAGATGGCGTACCTAGTCGCCCTTAATGAAACACCCGGTATAGATAAGCAACCGTACTTAACGTATAAATAAAAGTAAACTTACGGTAAATTTTGATGTGACCTGGGATTTGAGAGAATTATAAAGATGAAACAGAGTCAATCATGTATTACTATGTAAGACTGATTGATAGTCTCTTACCTTACGATTGTATACACCTACATTTTTTCATTATAAACATTATCGAAATAAAGTGGTAACCACTGAAACAATTTTACAATATAAATCCAATCTTAAGCTTGGATTCCGGCGTCCAACAATTATGATATACTAGTGATCGCCTAGTGGTCGAAATTCGACCATATTTGATCAAATTGTAAACATTATTGGGGTTCGTTTGTCAAAAGTATATTTTTATGTGAAATAAAGTTGAGGAGAAATCGAAGAGGTAGGTGTAGTGACCAAAATTATTTGTGTCATATTGACAAATCTATTGATATAAACATATAAAAAAAATAATTAATTATAGGTATTCGAAATAAATTTGACAAATGCGCTACCCGCAAAATTTTTGACTGGAACTGCTCCTAGTAAGGTGTTCGATATAATAATTGGAAGATTGTTCCTTGCAATCTAAAAGTTTCCGTCATTTGCAGTTGCAATCGAGTTCATGCAGATTAAACAAAAAAGGCATGACCATTAATCCTATGAGAACTTCAATCTTTAATATATTCTCTATTCTCCGCTGACTGTTATGTTAATGAAATAAGTAAATTCACATCAGATACAGAATATTAAATATCGTTATTATTACAATTGGTCTGAAAAATCAATCTACTGCATTGACTATTTTACCACTAAAAAATTACATGCTTTATACTAAACTATCACAGATAGTCTTCACATAATGGTCTAAAAAATCGTTAGCCTGTCACTGTCAACCAATCGAACAGTATCTGACGCTCCCCCCATATATAATTACGCAATGTTTTGACCAGCAAGGCCCGCTATGCAAAATTCGGAGGAAAAATGTCGAATAAAAATACATCTTATTCTAGAACAGATGTGTAGGTATCTAACTTAGCTTAACAAATCAGTATATGCATTGAATTTCGTTATATTTTAAATAATAATGTTTATTTTACTTAGAAGTCAGTCACCTGATAATAACAGCCAGGATTTTGCAGGAATGGGCCTATGTGTGGTAAAATAATTTATCTCTGAGATAAAATACATGGACAGGAAACTGTAAAAAGATTCGGCCTTTAAATATATTTAAATACGTAGTTATAATTTTCTAGATACACAGTTTCAATTCCCTATAGTAATCTTAACGCTATATTATATATTAAATTAATATTAAATGCAATATTGTTAAACAATAAATGATATATTTTTTGAAATATGCGACTGAAAAGTTTTAATAGCCTTAAATTGACTAATAAAACGAATTATGATTGTTCTAACATTTCAGCGTTAAAGATTTCAACTTGCAAAAAATGCAAGCAACCAACTCAAAAGTTAACATTATTATTAAAAAATAACTACAAAACATAAGAACATATTAATAAATGAGATATCTTAAGATTCATTATAATTTTCATTAATTAGGTATAATGAAACACGCATAGGAAACATTGACTACTAACTATTTCTATTTTGTATGGAAAATATAAAGAAATACAAGGCACCTGCTATTAAATAATGTTAAATAATATCTATTTATGTTGGAAACTTTCCTCGGTAAATGAGACTCAAGTCTTGAACTTTACTCATTAAATTAAAAAAAAATATTTTTACAGCAGTGCTATAATAACCTAACGACTGACAATATTAGGAAATGTCAAAATATAAATGAAAATCCCTACAACAAAGATAGCGCTCATTATCAGGTTTGCCAGATGTAACTGTTTATCTTGAATCTTACGGTCTGTGTAGAAAATCACGATTTTTGTAGTTTTAGTGAAATTATATGAAAATATATATAAAAATAAAAAGAATATTGAAAGTTGAAAACTTGCGGAAGCCCATAAATGGCGTTTATTAAGTAATATAATTTTGTCTGGTCCGATCTAAATAAAATAAGATGTGGAATAACTTTAAGACGGTTCCAAATTTGTTAGTTTCTCCATTAACTTAGTTTCTCCTTTCACATTCGAGATCATCCATCCATCTTATGATTTTCAGTCCAAGCAATCTGGGGCACTGTTACTATTATTTGTTTGAAATTTACAGTATGGACGTAAAATCATTTTTCTGTTATATATTATTTAATGAATGTACCAACATTAAAATGAAGAAAATCGGTACAGAAGAGAAAATGGTACCGTACAGTTTTGTCTTTGCCTATTGATATATAGATATGCACAAACTGGCGGACAATATATGTGAGAATTTGTCAAAAGTTGTAATAAAATGTAATAAAATCTATAAAAAACACCGAATTCTGCTCTAATAAGACACTATTTCAAACTATGGAGACGAAGAAGAAAGAATAATGTAACCTTTAGGAAACCTCAACTCCTGAGAAATGTTTATATGAAAAGAAAATTCAACTTTAGGGTAACAATTATTACTTATTGTATTTAGTAAATATCAATATTATGGAAGACTTTGTACTCTATCGATTTGAACATTTCGTATCCGCTGTCAGCAAACCAAACAACTCGCACACAGAACTCGCTCTCTAGTAATGCTCTGCAAAAAAGTTCCTGGAAAAATGACAAACGAAATCTGCTTTAAGAATAATCCTCAAAACTCAATATAAAAACAAACATTTTGTCCATTAAACATAAATTGCAGTAATTATGTATTTAATGAAAAGGTTATTTCAATATTTTAAACCAAGTCCGACATCTAATGATTGTAATCTCCAGTATCATGTAGAGAATTCCTCATATTTGGCTAAACACAAAATGGTTCTGAATATCAAAACCAATTTGAACAAATATTGTTGTTGAAAACTACCCAATGTTCTCAAAAGCATTCTACCAACGAATCTCTATATTCGTATTAAAATGAAATTTTAATCTCCTTGAATACATTGAGAAAACAAAGAGCATAGAATTTATTTAGTTATAAAAGGTCAAGCAAGCATTGAGATGTCAAGTTTCCAGTTCGTTGTGGAACACTGGTCTCAACGCAAATTGTTCAAAGAACGCTTTGATGCCATGCACTAAACAAAACTTATGTTGCTCTGTTATAACTTTGGTTTGTTACCCTTTAAGTACAAAGTTCTTAATGACTTTTGTTTCAAGAATCTTACAGGTAAAATATCGTGGAATATTTGTTGCAAGTTTATCGGGGATAATTTCATCAATGTAGTTAACTTTTAATGCTCCTTATAACCTCCAAAGTTTATACTACTCGTCAATAAGTACGAACACTTAGGATACATAATAATAATTATTATTATATATAACAACTTGCGGGACGTCGGTGTCAGGGTGCTAAGGATGCGGAACCAGAAAAAGCCTCACAAATACAGTTACAGCAACAACGTGACCATCACCAACGAAGTCAAACAAGAACGGAAACTCCGGCCACAGAAAGTGGCACGTGCCGTCGCGTAAATGAATCACCAAATAAAAGTTAATCACTGACCTTTTACGTCGAAGCTCTGCAGGTGGTGTTTTCTTGGTTCTTCTTTCTTCAGAGGCTAGCCCCGCAACAGCAGGAACTGATATGAGAGCTTCGTCTCGACAACACGTTACACAAAAAATAGCGACGTAATGTTCATTGATTCAGCAAACAAAAAATGCGGGTTTAACAACAAATGATGCGCTTTTGTTAACACAAAAGAAACAAAATGAATGCGGTTTAGCGGTTGTTACGACGGGAACTATAACTCGCGAAATCGTAACACAATAACAACAAAAAGCGGCCGTCTTAAGACGGGATCAAAAAAGCGTCCAAATAGCTTGGAAGTCAATACACGAATCACGAATACTGTCTTTATTTTACACGCAAAAAAAACACTTAAAATTAGCGTTAGCACGACGGAAGGTTTTGGAAAAGATGCAGAAGTTTAAAAATCAATGAAGTAATTCAATCAAATTTAAACAATACACTAAACAAATTGCGGGAACGCAACAAGCGTCATGAATGAATTTATAATGCCCACGTATTACAGAGTAACGAACCTTGGCCAGAACAAGACTGGATATCGCCAAATAATTCTTCATGAGTTTTGTAATGAGTAGCCTGGTCCAGAGCCTGGAGCACCTTTGGCACAAAGTGCAGACGAACAGAGCAACTTAAGCAAGTACAGTCAACCAGCGCTGACCTATTTGAGAAGATCCAATGAGAAATGGGTGCCGTCTTGGAGGCAATGAACAAATTTATATTGCCAAAATATGTTTTAGGTACTAATACATTAGGTAAGCTACACACAATCATCTACTAGGGGCAATAACTGCAGAGGTCGCAATAATACCAAAGCAAGACCCTCCCTAATTAAGACATCACCTTGAATACCATCTTGGCAAAGAAGGCTTGGGTGGAAAATCAATTCTATTCGAAGAGACTGACTTTATACCAACGAGGAATCAGGACAACAGAATAATAACCGATTGGGATGGATAAGACATCACATTTCAACAGTGTCTGGACAGTCTACCATAAAAGTTCTCTGTCTACGCAAGTCGGTTAAGAAGGTACAGCGGAAACTAGACAACATACTATACCACCAATCAGAAAAAGTGTTTTATATCAAAAAACAACAATAATATTGAGTCCCATTGCTATCCCAATAAAATGGCAATCGAGCAAGTCTGAAAACAACATCTTCTACATAAATTTCCCATAACTACAGAGCTAGCTGGTTTAATGAGGAGAAGGCTGCATTGCGGAATAATGATACGTTGCAACAACAACCATTTACCAAGGAAGAAACTACCAATATAATAATTACTCTCCATAGCTAGAAAGCACCCAGACCAAATGGTGTGCAAAATTACTGGATAAAGAAGCTGCTCAAATGGAAACAGAAGCCCATCAAAAAAGTCATATAAAGGAAGGCAACCACGAATTTGTCGACAGTTCAGTTCGATTCATATGCGGTCATATGTTTCCAGAAACGGAAGGCAAAATATTTTAAGAAAAACATCGTACAAGATCCTTCTATAAGCAACGACAGATGCCAAATCTGCATCAGAAACAATCCAAGATATTACAGGAGAGCGCCAGGCATTTGCGCCCGTTGAGAAAAAAAGAACAAAATGCTGCATCAGGAATAAGCATTGAAGTTAAAACTATCACAGTCAGTAAGGAAACCTTGTATTGGGACCGCATGATAATTACCGGTCAAATTGTAGGTCACAATAGACCAGACATAGGTTTAGAAGATAAGGTCTCTAGAAGTACAACTTTAATTTAACAACCCCTAACAGCAAAAAATAGCCACAAATAGGGATTTGGAATTTCAAATAGAGACAAAGAGACATGAACAATATACGAACTGCACCAACTCTTATGCCTTGGTAAAATATGTTAAAGAAATGAGGCAACTATATTCAGTGTTTAATTGTTTTTTGTTTTAGTTTTTATCAATCTTTGATAGTTTATCCGATCTCGTACTTCTAATACTAAGTAAATTAGTAACTGGGGGCACTCCGAGACTTTAAACATTTCTTAGGATGTTCAAAGTAAGGCATTCTAAGAAACAGCCTATTAATATTTTTCCGAAATGCAAGTCCTCGTTCACTATATTATATCTCGAAAGGCAATATTCAATAATACTATTAAAATTAATAAAGAAAATGAAATGAACACGCCCCGACAAATTACTTCAATTCAAATGAACGTTCAATTTACTTTATATTTTGCTTTTTACAGAAATTAATCTGCATTATCCGTTTCAATCGATTCAACAAAAAACCTCCTGAAAGAATAATTCAAGAAAAGGCCCGTAAACTTTTCTATGAAAATAATCTATTTATAATGTTCTAATTGTTCCAGACGAATCCTCCGTGAATGGAACGTTACGTTGTGCCCATTTCGCTCTCCTTTGTGTCTTATTCTTTTGCCGCATAATATAAATTTCCATCTAACCTTACATTTCCCCAGTGCTTGCTTGTGAAAGATTTATTAAAGTGCTTTCAAGCGCAACTGTACTGTAATGAAATGCACCGGTTTTTCAGCACCTAATTTGCTACCGTTTGATGCGGTTTTGACATTAATGGATTTCTAAGAGTCGAGGAAATTGATAAAAATCGTTAATGACGTGCTGTGAAAAATGATTATCGAACAGCTGTAAGGTTCAATCACTGATACAAATGGTTTTAAACAGCGAAATGGTAGCCGTAAGTGTTTATATTATATGTTTGCACTACATTTTCTTTTCATCCGAAACCCTTTTATAAAACGTTTCTCAACTTTTGAAATGTAAGAAGATTGATGCAGCTTATACAACTACCAACACTTTAGTAAAGCATACATGGTACAATAACGATACACTAAGTGAAATCTAAGGCTCCCAGGTCTACTAATTAACTAATCAATCAAACTAATTGAACATTTGCATAAACGTGGTCTATACATTTCATTTCTTTTAAAACACATGAACTTTAAGGGACATTTTCACCGTTAAAAAATTAAGCTCAGTTTTCATAAGCTCCCTTAAATCATTTCCGCCAACCTACGTTTGTGCCAGTGCTCCAACTTACTTTTAATCGGACTTTACTTCATGTAGTTAAATGAACTAGTTAACAAAAATTTGTCTCAAAGTTCTATTCCTAATTTTCTTCAGATAAATCAGTTGTCTTAGCTTATCATTTATTAGTTTTTAAGTTTTCTACTTTGTGTATTCTAATTAGTATCTTCACTGCATTGTGGTAAACGTATTTGATTTTTTTTAAATATTAAAAGCAATTAAAAAAAATGTAAAAACCGAAAAATGGAATCTGTAACAATTGAAAAAATAAACCTGGAATGGGTCAAAACCGCAACACAATGCAATGCTGTTTCATCTGAAGTTTTAGAGATCCTTTAAGTTTAAAATTTTTTTAAAAGAAGGTAGGAAAATCAGCAGTAGAAAAAAAGATGCTGCTGGAACACCCCACGAACAAGCTACTATTAAGCTTAATTAATATTAAAACGAATTATAGATTCAATAATCTTTTTTCAAACCAAACTTAAAAATGTCATCACTTTCTTGATCAAATTTTAGAATTTGAACTCGAACAAGAGAATGTTGGAGAGGTAACTAGAAGCTTATTTACAGGTAAGACAACAGTTTGTAGTAACATGTTGTAACTACAGGTTAGCATATTGCATTTCTCGCTCAAACATATCCAGAAGTCATTCAACAGTATTTTTATAAAGCATAAATATTTTAACGGAAATCAAATGAGAAGATTCTGAAAAGTAATATTCCTGATATGTCACTGAGAAAAGCAACAACATAGGGATTTCACAGACGGTAAGAAATACAGGAGATACAATCCTAATCAGGTGCTGTAACGAAATTTAAAAAATCTACAAGGGTTATCGAAGAAAAAACTTATAAGTTTTGGAAAAATTGCAATATATTCTCCAACTTGAAAATAAATTTGATATATTTGGTAGTTTGGTGTTAGAGACTAGGGCTACTCGATTGACTTCAACGAAATTTTTCTAGGCCTTGATTTTTTGCAACCATACCCAACTTTGTTATTTCTTTTGGCCGCCGTATTGGATTTATATGTCATTAATAGCATATATACAGAGCTTTTCAACCATGTGTAAAAGGCCCATCTTTGGATGACAACATCGCGATAACTCTGATGTTCAATATTCATTCCAACGAATATAACAATATTCGTAGTTTTTGTGGTGTCTGTTTTGTTTACATTCTACCGGCTAGTTTTTAAATTTGTAATTTTCGTAAAACGTTTATATATATTGAAAAATGCTAGATGCTTATAAGAAGAGGATTAAATCCTGCAGTTTGGTGCAGCTTTTCTGGTGAAACACTTAAGAGTTTATTTACTATTTAAATACTTACATTTATCTATATTGGAAGTGATCTAATGTATTTCTGAGCAAATAAGGAGTCAAAATAGTTCCTTTTACATTCAATTGTATCGAGTGCTATTTCTAAATAATAAGTAAATAGCTTTATAGCCTGTGTTCTAAAATAGTTTCACGGATTATTCTTTCAAAAATTAATAGTTAATTCTGTTTCAGAAATATATCACAACTTTTCTATTCACTGAAACAATTATTATTCTTGACACAACAGTTCTAATTAATGAATAAAAATGTTCATTTTCGTCTAGCAGACATTATTGCATTAGGAATTTACGTACTTGATCAAGACGCGATGTTGCAGCATCGACAATAATTTACATATTTTGGTTACTATACACGTATAGACATAGTGGCAGAGTTTTTTAGTTTGATTTGGTGTATACTATCTCTATCTAAAATATATGCCAAATATTTGCACCCTGTATACAGGGTGTTCCAATAGTGATATACTCATAAATATTTAAAAAATTAGCCACGAGGGAAAGATGCGAGTAGTGATAGATGGAAACTAGAAACTTTTTCACTAGAATTCTGCTTTGCATTCCTCAGATAATTTTACTATATGTTTATGTAATATGCATGTTATCTAAAACTAAAAGTTTAGACTATTTCGTCAAAGGTCTAGTAACACTTCAATTTCAGAATCTTAGGAGCCTATAATTGACAGAACCTATTGACAAAACCTCCATATTATATTTTCTTGGGGAAGAACGTTTAATTTTGTTGCTAATATTCCTAAACTTTATTTCAAATTGCTAACAACTTATTCAGTATAATAATAATCGAATAAATGACATATTTAGCCAAAAAACTATTTTGTAAATTTTCTCCATAATCTTTTGCAAAGATAGGACTATTAACTTTATTTTAAGTGTTGTTGATATGTAAGATGGGGTGGAAATATAGTTTATAGGGTGGTTAAGAAATAATTGTTTAATATCGACAAGTAGTTGCTTATATAGGATGGTTGACGGTAGCAGTATATACAAGATATTTGAAATATAGATAGTAGTTGTAAATATATGGTGGTTAAGATCGGGACTTAGTAGAATTATATTTTTACATGGTGGATTAAAAAATATTTAAAAAAATTGTTGTATAAGGTAGACCAGGAACAGTTGCATTCTGCTATATTAAATACCTGAAATATGTAGTGAAGCTAAATTTTATTTATATACTGTGTTTAACACAATTTTAAAAAAGTTGCATATAAAAGCCGGTTAAAATTATAATTTACTAAGTGGCTCAAAAATTATCAGAAATAATTGTTATATAGCGTATAGGGTGGAGTAGAACTATAGTTAGGTAATTAAAGAATGTTATATTGGGTGAAAACAACAGCATCTATAGGATGGTTGCACTAAGGGTGAAGCAGAGTTACAACTATACAGGGTGGTTCCAAAAAAATTTTCAATAAAATTGTTATATAATGTGGCCCATAAGCACTTGCAGTTTGGGTGAAATGTATTCGGGATTGGTAAATTTATAGTTATGTTAAGTGGTTCAACAAAGTTAGAAGAACTTGTTATATTGGATATGTTTCATAAGCTATTTCTTTTTGCAAAGAATTATACTTTCCATACACGGGTGAAACCGCGGGTAACGGCTATTCATAAATAAATAAAAGATAGAGAATATATTATTAGGTATTATTTATCAAGATAATCATGCTTTAAATTTGATATTCCTTATTTTCCTGTTTTAGGTACAGTCTCTAAAAATAATTCTATACCTATAAGGACCAGAATATGACAATTCAACCAGCAACCCATTGAAACATAAGGTATACATTAATATCTGCACCTTCTCTTTAATTTTCTTGCCCTTTATTTTCTTTAATTTAAAATAGATAGACCGGAAAAGTGACTTGCAGAAAACCGGCATATATTTGTTAAACTCCATGTCTAAGAAACAGGTCAAATTTCCTAGTATTAGTTTAGAATTTATAATTCTATTCACGGTAGTCTTCCATTAAGTTAAGTATCTACCGTTTCACTAAATAAAAGGAGAACTCACCTCTACCTATGAGGTTAGCTATGACAAGGTATAAACTATTGATATTGTTATATATCACTGAATTTTACACTTGTAATATTCCCGAGAAATTGTCATACAATTCTCAAGCAAATATGAGGAAGCAAGTCAGTTGGTAAAATTTTTATAGAAGCATGTAGGTATTATTATGTTTATGATGTTAAAGAATGTAATTAAATGCAATTTGACATAAATTTCTGTAACTAATGTCATACTATTGATGTAATAGAGGTTATTCCACCATGCCAACAGGTTTATATTTAAGGGTAAAAAATGCATTAAAAAGATTTTTAAACGTATCCGGGTATATAATGGTATCAAAGTTTTGACATTTCAATACATCGCCATCACGTGACATCCAAAACTTGTATATATTTAAATAGCAAATGAGATCATATAATACACCACATTTGAAAGGTTATAAAAAACTGAGTTAATTAATGTTCACGGTGTAGGTACTTTGTAAAAATAATAACTAGACAATCAGTACTTAAAAATGAATATTTTGGACTATTGTCGAACTAATTTTACTTGTATTTTATTAGATTAGATACCACTTTTATTTGCAAAAAGTGCTGACAAAAAATAAAAACTCCGTTAAAACCTTATTGTTGCTAATTTCTCTTATTGTGTGAAGAAAAGTGTACTTATTATTAGGTTAATGACTAGATATAACTACTTTTTCATGATTATCCTCGATCTAACATTAATTTGAAGTCAGCTACTTCCTGACTATCCAATTGACTGTCGAAAATTTAGACTGCTTATTTACAAATTTGATAAACCTGGCATGGTGTATATCAGCCAAATTCTAATAAATAAATAGCTTTTAAAAAAATTACCGACTTCAATGCGTAGTAACAATAATGACACTAAAAAGTAAACAAAAGAAAGATATTACATGTACTATAAAACTGCGTTTCAAATTGATGCCAAATTCACATATTTTACATAGGAATATAAACAACTTTATAAATTAAACAATTTCTGTTATTAATTAATAAAGCTATTTATACATCATGTTATACAAATATTTTTCAGGCTTGGTCCCAACTTCAAACGCAGTTTTATGAAACATATAATATCTTTCGTTTTAAATATCTATTTCAATTATTTTTAACTTTTTATTTTCATTATTGTTACTATTTTTTAAAAAGCTATAATTTTTTTTGTTTTTTAGTTGTTTCAATTGTTACTAACGTTGTTTTATAACAATTTCCTTCATAGACAAAACAGAAGTACTTACTATTAGTCAAAAATCTTTTTTTTTACAAATCTCGTATAAAAATAAAAAACTGACATGTGATGATTTTTTTTTTTAAATTTGGATACATATATATAAATATGCTATGTAAAGAAAATGAATTCGTTTAATTCCACTTCATTATATACTTCAACCTCTGTCTATATGCTTATGGACCCAGTACAGTTTTTTTTCTAAATTTTTGTGAACCACCCTATATAACTGTAACACTTTATATTCCAACCATCCTCTATAACAATAACACTTTATATTCCAACCATTCTGTATATACGACTGCCTATAGACCCCCCTATAAATATTTTTTGTATTTTTTCAACCACCTACTAACTTTAATTCTATTCTGCCCTATATTTTAACCATCTTATACATACAACACCTTGTAGGGTACCCTATAAAACATTCCTTTTTCAAAAAAAAATTAAATCACCCTGTATAACTAAAATTTTTCTACAGCCTATATTACAAGTATGCTATATATACAACTGCCTGTGTGCTATAGCACTTTTGCAGATGCTGCATAACTATTGTTATTCTCCAGCATGTAGGTCTACTACCATTTATATATGCATCTGCCAATGTCCACGCAATGTAACATTGTTTGAGCCACCCTGTTAAACTATAATCCCACTCTACACTATACTCCAACTATTCTATATTAGTAACTGCTAAGCGGCTGCTTGTGGGTTTCCTGATACAATTTTTTTATCTAGCTTTTTTCTAAAAAACCTGTAAAACTATATTTTCTCTCCACTACACCCTACATTCTAACTCCCCGGTATATACAATTATATTTCAATGAACTTGTATAAGCCTATGAAACTGCTTATTGACTACATATAACATTTTTTTAAACATATTGTATAATGATAACGATTAACTGGTGTACTGATAACGATAGCAATGACAGGAAATGAAAGCGATACAGAGATCTCAGCTTCACGTGTGCCTCAAATTAACATCCGACTTGTAAGTTTTTACCCATGTACAAACAGGCAATTATTTTCTTCGAAAATGTTATTGAACTTTAATTCATATACCAGTTTCGATATTGCCAAAAGAAGTGGTAAATCCTTCACTATTAAGGAAAATGCATCTGTTTTGACAAACCGCGCATACAGTTTTGATAAAAGTGATATGTGATGATTTTGTTTATAGGCTTTAAACTGCAATTTTTTTATGTAAACTATCTTATTATTTTCTATATATTTTTATAAAAACAATTTTCAGACCATTCTAAGTTAAGTGCATCCAATATATATGATAACTAAAAACATACATCTGTAGAGCGGTTAATTAATATAAGTAAGTATTTTGATGAAATTCCAATCTATTTTATTAATTAATTTCATCTTAGTTTTCGAATAAGAATAATTTAAATGTTCTCATACTAGCGCATCCACCATATATTCCGATATTTTGCAAAATAGACCATTGAAAAAAAACATGGGACCAATCTGGAGGTGTCTGCTGGAAGTCCCTATGTTACCTTGAAATTACTATTTCAATAAGAATAGCGTATATCTAATGCAATACAATTTATATAATATTTACAGGTCAAAATAATTTTAGTTTATAAATAACACGGGAACAACAGTGATGCCCGAACGAACAGAATAATACAGGTGAACATAAATATGCTCACATTGTAGTAAAGGCATTCAAAAGGGGTGTAAGAAGGACAATTTCTAAACAGTTGTGTAGAGTTGGATACACTCACAAACGACAATGTAAATTCCTTTCATATGATATTATCATTCCCCATAGCTATCTCATACGTGAGTAGGGATATTAATGTATGTATGCTTTTGATCGCGGAATTAATTAAATCGTATTTAATCTAGGCGGCTGGTATTATTTTCGTAATTCTGGCCGTACTTTGGTCTCATTAGTTGTCAGTTCAATATTCTTAACCCCGCATTACTGCCGGCAATTTTATAACGCGATCACTTTCGTGTTAGATTTTATCTGACTTTGGGGAATTTGTATTAAATAGAAATCTCAAAACAGATATGAATTATAATTCCAAAAAATAAAAAAAAATCCATTTATTTAAAGGCAAGCTTTTATTGGTATTCTGTTGAACAAAAAATAAATATGTAATGTAAAACGCAACAGTAACTTAACTAAAAAAAAAAACAAAAAATATATTTTTGTGCAACAATTAAATACTTTTCTGAAGTCGGTGGCAAAATAGGACTCTAAATCTACTTCCCAAGTTATTTTCAAAATCAAAACCAAATCGGATCTTGAATTATAAAACCGTATCTATTTATTTTACAATTTTTGTTGATATAATGGATTAATTTCTCAATATTGCCAAAAATGCGGTATTTTACTGTTGTTAAGCAAAATTCATATTTGTTGACAAACCTAGTACACAGTTGAAAAAGTGACGTGTATATTCATTATACAATTTACAGTGATATAGCATAATTGGTTTCAATTTTTAATTGTAATTACTATGTTTGGTAAGAATTTTAGATATTGTTAACAATAAAGTTACTCGGAATCCATATTTGCTTACAAATTCCGATTTCAGACCGTGCCAATCGTTTTAACCGACTGTTCCAAAAATTCGTCGGCACGTTTTTTTTTATGTATGCTCGGTGATTATTCAAAATCGGTTTGGGCAATTTTGATGATTTAAACGTCATTGCATTAAGGAATATAATCATATAATTTTTCTATAACGTGAGAATTACGGATTTCTAGAAAATCATTAAAAACGTAATTAAGGCACTACACTTCAGTGAATTTCAATGAATCTACACTCTTTTCTCTAAAACGGCTCTATTTGAATATTTTAAATTGTAGTCTAGGAAGAGATGTTCCAGCTTGATTCCGTATAATTTTCTATAACATAAAAGATACCATTTTTCTGAAAATCGGAAAATTATTTCTAAAAACGCTAAAAATCAATGTATATGTCAAATGTTCATCATAAATATCTAGCTTGAATGTCAAGATGTGCCATGAAAGTGTTTGTAACTGTTTTCATTTTACGGGGCATAATGTCGACTAAAATGTATCGAAAAAAAAAGTTATGTGAGCGATCTATCCTAAGCGGTTTACGAAGGTAAGTGTGTGTGCGTGCATGGAAATTCAAGCAGCAAGCAATGTGCGTAGTTGAAATATAGAGTAAGTAAAATTACAATTATACATGTGGGTTCAAAAAATGTTACTAGTAAATGTGATATTATAAGCAGTTGCATATGTAGGACGGTCCAAACATGAGGTGGAATAGAATTAAAATTATACAGGGTGGTTTAAAAAATGTTGTGTTTGATGGCATAAGTAGTTGCGTATACTAGGTGTTTGAAATAAGACAATAACTATAGGTATACAGAGTGGATCAAAAAACTTGAAAATTTTTTTAAATAAGCATATGCAGTAAGAATATTCGAGTTATAGGGTGGACGAGTCAAAAAAACCTTAAAGCAGATGCATATACAGGGTGATTGAAATATAAAGTGGAGTGGAATTATATTTGTTGGTTGGTTAAAAACATATTATTTGTATGGAACATAAGTAGTTGCTTATACTTGACATATTGGACAAAGTAAATTTATAGGTATAAAGTGTGATTTAAACAATAGAAAAATATAAACAGTCAATAGGGTGGAAAGGATTATTACTTATACAGGACTGTTGCAAAATCGTGTAGAGTTAAATAGTAGTTGTACAGTGTGGTTCAGAAAATGATAGACAAATAATTTAAATACACCGAAAACGTATACAGGGTGGTTGCAATATAGGGTAAATTAGAGTAACAAAGTAAGTATAATAAAACTAATAAAAAAGTAATAAATATGTGTATAATATAGAAACAGTACAAATTGGAGACAGCGAGAGGGAGAGATAAGAATACGGTTAAATATTAAATAGAATTGTACCTTAAATCAGATAAAAAAAATATATGTCAGAAATTAGTTATTGAATGCGCACGGTATCTAAACGGTTTTTATTTTAAACCAGTTGAAGTCGGTTCTTTTTTAAATATAAATTATATAAATGATAAACTTTTCCCGTTGTTTCAAATTTATAACGGCACACTGTATATAGAGACGAAATAAGATTCTCCAGCTAAACCCCAGCTTTCGAATAGAGAAATTTTCTTTATTTAATACTATCGTCTTCACCTAGGGTTACTAGGTAATACCTAGTTAGCGCAATATTTTTTTTAAAGCTGTATAAGCTTTGTCAATGGCAAAAATATGGAATCACTTTGTGAATCTCCTTAACAATCCAAAGCCGGTTTCGAGTGATCGCTGAACACACATAAAAAACATATATACAGACGAATTCCGAATTCATTTTGGAAATAGGCTAAAAATCGTATTTAGTATGTGATTAAACAGGAATGCTTGTAAAGACAACTTTGTATCGCAGACCAGGGCTTAAAAGACTGCAATCTTATAAACCTTAAGAAATGACTTTTCCTAATTTACATATTGTTACGAAATTTACCAAAGTCCTCGTTTCATTTCAGTACGACACCGATCGCTTTGAGATAAAAAATGGTTCTCGAAATGACTCGGCAGCCGTAAAAGTGATGATTGATTTTGCCAGAATTTTCTATGCTGGTTTTATAAAGGAAGCAGCCCACGATCGCAAGTTAGTTAGGCAGGCCGACGAGCGTATATCGTAATGTTATTGTGAATCAGCTGTTCTGTATAATTTGATGTAAATAAAGTTCTAGAAAAGTGAAAGTGAATATTGGTTTTATAATTTTATATTGAACCCACTGACTATATAACAATATGGTAGCAGCTTTTCATTTGAATTTGTTTTTGTACCGAGTTAAATAATTACTATCAAAAGCAAATGTATATAAGTTTGAATTATGAAAAATTGGAAACATACCTTCTGATAAATCCAATATGAGGCTCAGTCATTGAACTTCCAGCAGTAAAGTATATTTAGAATATTGTCTCCAAAAATGAATTGTCATATTTTTACAATTAATGTAATACAAATGATATATGTTTTACCTTGGTGCAATACTGAGGAGCATTTCCTAAAGATTGACTTAAATCAGTTTTCACTCCTTATCTAAATAGAGTAACTGCAACCGATGTGATGAATGTAGGATTTTCAGCTACACTCAAAATGTACTCGTGCAAATAATACAACACAGAATATAAGGAAAATGTGAAGAACAACTAGATGAAGCGCAATTTGCCTTTAGAGAAGGATTAGGAACTCGAGATGCATTATTTGCTATCGCAGTGCTCTAACAAAAATGCAGAGAATACAATAAAGATGTATAGGTCTGTTTCACTGATTTCCAGAATACCTTTGACGAAGACAAACACGAAAAGCTCAAAGAGAACCATCAGACAGAAGGCAATAGTGCGTGGAAGGAGTTGGCCTATCCTCAACTGCTTAACTTATATTCCCAGTTAATATTACAGAAAGAACTGGAGACGCGTGGAAATAAACATTGGATAACACAGATTAGCCGATGAAGGTATACCGGCTGAAAGCGTAGAAGATCTCCAAACCAAGCGTGTAAAGAAGAACTTACGATAAATACCGAGAAAACTAAATTTATGGTTATACTTAAAAACCCAAACACTAAACCTATTCTCATCCTGGATAGAAAACAGATAGAACAAGTTCAAAAATATCTCGGTTCCATCATAAATGTCCAAATGGATCCAGATCAAGAAATTAATAGCAGAATAGATAGGAATCTAAACATCCACATCAGAATAAGGTTCATAGAATGTTACGTGTATTCATTATTGCAAAGGACATTTTTATTTATTTATTTATTTATAACTGATCGATAAAATATAATACAAAAAGTTATCAATTAAAATAAATTATACAGGGTGAGTTTTATTTGATGATCAGTATGGGGATCTCGGAAATTAGTGGAGATAGAGCAATGGTTAAATTGGGAAAGATTTGCAGTTTTACTGGACCAATTTAATGACACTTTCGGAATTTTGTAAAAAGTCATGGCTTACTAGATATTTTGAAAAACTTTTCTTTTTTTTTTGACTGGAAACGATAGTTGGCTATGACCTCAAAAAATCGGACATTTTTTAGAGCTTTTCAACGATATAATACTCGATATAGGTATTCATAAAAATAACGGAGTTATGGATGCTTTTCTCTCTTATTTTCACTCTTAACGTAGGTGGTAGCCATGAAAAAGATTATTTTCACTTTGCTGAATATGGTGGAATGTTATATCATATGCCATAAGAATTCAGTTCGTGTAGCTGAGGAATACTTTCATAGATATTTTAATCTTCGTCAACCTGCTATATGTACATTTAAGATCTACATCAACTCGTGAGATTGCTTCAGGAGCTGGCACATCTCACCAACTGTAGTTAAGGTACTGAAAGTACACAAGTTCCACCAGTACAAACTTTCAGTTTCTCAAACTTTGCATGCTGGTGACGGACATCGACGTATTTTGTTTTGTACATGGTTTAGAGACATGTGCCTTGACAATCCACAGTTTCCATTATGAGCATATCTGGGCTAAAAAAAACCCTTTCCATGTAGAACAAAGACGACCCCAGATAAAATTTGGTTTTAATGTTTGGTGTGGTATCAGAGGGTCTACTATTCTGGGGCCTTTTTTCTCTGACGAATCACTTACTGGGGAACGCTAGTTAAATTTCTTGCAATACACTTTTCAAGACATGTTGCATAATTTGAATTTGAGAACTCGTTTAGAAATTTAGTGGTTCCAACATGATGGAGCACCTGCACATAACTCGTTATTAGTAAGACAACACTTAGATAATATCTGTCCAAACTCTTGGATAGGAAGAAATGGCTCACGCGAATGGCCACCCCGGTCTCCCGATTTGGCAGTTATAGACTTCTATTTATGGGGTGCGCTAAAAAACAAAGTATACAAAAGAAAGTATCAGACAGTTGGTGACCTAAGGGAGGCGGTATTACAAGCAATTGAAGAAATTGATAGGCGATCTGTGAGGAAAGCTGTAATGTCAATCTTAAAAGATGCAATTTTTGTCTAAATAACAATGGTGGACTTTTCGAACATAAATTGTAACCATTATTATGTACTTTAATTTCTTAAGCTTCTAGTAAGTACCCACTTATTTAGATTTTTTGTTATATCTGATATACCTAATAAAAATTCGTTCAATGTTTTTTGGAATAGTTATTAATAAATCAATCTATTTCATGGCTACCTTAAAAGTGAAAATAAGAGAAAAAAGCATCCAGAACTCCGTTATTTTTATGAATAACTATATCGAGTGTTATATCGTTGAAAAGCTCTGAAAATGTCCGATTTTTTGAGGTCATTGCTAACTATGGTTTCCATTAAAAAAAGATAATTTTGTGTCATATCTCGAAAACGAGAGCTGTCACGCAAACGAGGACATGACAATAATATTGGGGATACAATTCCCTTCAATTCTGATATTTACACTTTTTTTATAAAATCAAAAACAAAGGAGCTAGAAGGATTTGACTAAATTAACAGAATTTCGTTTTTCTAGTAAGCCATTACTTTTTACTAAAATCCGAAAGTGTCATTAAATTGGGCCAGTAAAACTGATCATCAAAAAAATTCACCCTGTATGAGGGAGTTAAAAGGTCGACATCATAACACGAATACAATGTAAGTCTAAAATTTCTAAAATAAAATATATAAATAATGTAGCACTACGTAACGAAGTCTAAATGTCTTATATATTCTATTGACTCTGGTGTGGGGACCAGGAGGTCTTCAAGAGAGCCACCTTACGCTCTTAAAGGGCAGTCCTCAATAATGTGGATAACAGTTTGGCGTTCGGCATTTACAGAGTGGGGACAGGGCCTTATTCCACTTGAAGATGGAATCCGCACATCTGCCATGATTGATTCTAATTCGGTTAAGCGTAGCCGATGTCTTACGTTCTAACTCGAAATCAGGAGTCGTCACTGTGCAACATATGAATTGATTGGAATCGTGGCGATTGGTGGGATTCCATTCCTGGTTCCATTGGCATATATGGAGCTGTAATTGTTCGCCATGAGCTTTGCAGCTGTTTTAAGGGGCGGATGTCTTAAGCGAAGTCTGTTGATCTGAGGTTCATTACAGCCCGCATCGGTTCTTAATTGCCGGTATGCCATTATTTTTTCGTGTTCCCTTAGGAGAGCATCTCTCTTGCGATGATCAAAGCAAAGTTTGGGAGAGTACAGGAAGCCACGTTGTAGGAGTTGATTTAATTGTGCCAGATATTAAACGCGTGGTGTGATTTAATTGTACATCGACTAGCCTGGTGAAGGCACCATTTAGCCACACGGAAGCACAGTGTTATGCAGTGGAAAAGACCAGGGCCAAAGCTGAGCTTTGGAGAGTGATCGCAGAAGTGCCCCAAGATAAGCCAGTAAGCTCCTGAATTATGCTGTTCCTGGTTTTGAATTTTTCTGCTAATTGTATAAGGTGCTGTTTGAAAGACAAAGTCCTATCCAGGGTGACCCCTAAATATTTTGAGTAATTGTTGTGGTGCAGGCTACGGTTTTCAAGGTAAACATTTAGCTGCTTATTCGCCAGTTTATTGTTTAAGTGGAAGCATGATACCTCGGTCTTGTTTGAGTTTAGCTGGAATCTCCGTTTGCGAAAGAAAATGCATAAATTATCCAGAATAGATGCCAGGGTAATCTCGGTTTCCTCCATTTATTGACTTCTAGCTGCTAGAGCCCAATCGTCGGCAAATCCAAATATCTTAGAATGGATTTCAAGCATATCAGCGATGTACAGGCTGAAGAGGAGTGGCGCCAGCACTCAACCCTGGGGCAGCCCATTGTTTAATTTCTTCTTCTTACCTTTTGTTGCTCTTGTAGTAACCTGGAATGTTATATAACTCAGCATATTTCCCACAAGTCGTGAGATATTCTTGCAGCATATGCCACTGACAAGTCAATAAATGTGACTTAAGTCTTGAGCTTTTTCTCGAAGCCTACTTCTATATAGTTTATTAGCGATAGCACTTAGCCGGAAGAGCTTCTTGCAAAGGACAGAGAAACATGTAGAAATTTGTTCGCCAATCTTCAGTGGGAAGACTGTATGAAAAGAACGAATGGTTAGTAAAGTCGAACAAGTATCACAACAAAAGAGACTAGATTGGTGGGTTGTATGATTTTTTTATATTTTGAAGCACAAAAAACTTAAACAAATAATGGTATCTATATATTAATAGGCACAGACAAAACGGTTAGGTACCATTTTCTCCTCTGTTTCTCAACTGATTTTCTTTATTTTTGTTTTGTTTAGTTGCTACTGACGACCTTCAGTGCATAATACTAATATTAATTTATATTACTGGTTCATTTATTAAATAAAAAATTATAAAAAATTCATTATTTACGTCTATACTGTCAATGCCAAACAAATAATACTAACAGTGCCGCCAGACTGTCAAAACTCAAAACATTGAATAATTATATATGGAGGGAGCGAGGGTTTGATGCTGTTATATTCTTAGAGCATGTACTTCTGGAGATAGCATGCAATACACAAATGTCGTACCAAGAGTAAAAAGAGGTGGCAATAGAGAGAGAGCAAGAGGCTCTCACTCGATTGGGAGATGCAGTCAATGAACTACATACCGCACATAGATCTTTGGATGCAGCTCTTAATCGAGTGAAATAGCCTTTTGACCACTCTTTCTAGCCTTGGCACGATATTTGTGCATTGTTGGCTACCGCTAGGAAGTACAAGCTCTCTGATTAGATTGGTTGACAGTGACAGGCTAACGCTTTTTCAGACAATCACGCGAAGACTATCTTTTATGGTTCAGCATAAAGCGTTGTTATTGTTTAGTGGTAAAATAGTCAATGTAGTAGATCAGTATTGAGTTTGCGTTGCAGTAACTTTCATATTAAGTATTCTGTTTTTAATGTGAATTTAATTATTTGATTAATATATTAATATCAGAATATTCCCGAAGGTGTTGTGTAAAAAATTGTCAGACAGTGAACAATAGAGAATGTATTAAATATTTAAGTTCTCATAGGGTTGTAGGTCATCTATTTTCTTTAATATTTACGAACTCGATTGAAACCGCAAATGACAAAGAAGCGGTTCCAGCCAAAAATTTCGGGGGTCATTCATTTGTCAAAAATATTCCGAATACCGATACTTGATTACATTTTTATTTTCTTTTTATTTTAATCGATTTATCAATATGAGTGAACAATTTTCGTCATTACATCTACTTCTCCGGTTTCTCCTCAACTTTGTTTCTTATAAAAATATACTTTTTACAATTTCATGAACTAGAGTCGAATTTCGACCACTGGGCGACCTCTACTATCAATAAAACTTCAATTTACAGTTTTTGCTTGAAATATCTCTCTCTATTGGATTGTGAAAAATTTTAACCCCCGAGAAGAGGTGGCCTCCAGTCACCAGTGTCCCTCCACGCTCTGAAATTCTTCTAATATTAAACAATACAAACAACAAATTTGTCAAAATAATAAAATTTTATTTAATCAAATGAGTTGTGGTTAACAGCTATGAAAGTTACGCCTAAAGGTGTTAATGTCGAAGAAGTTTCTACAGTCTTTAGGAAAGACACTGCCCAAGAATGTGCTAATCTTGTATCTTAGCTACAGCAGAGTATAAAAATGCGGCGTGATGATAGAGCCCTAAAAATTTGTGATTTTTGATAAATTATTCATGTTGTGTTTAAAAATTTAATCATTTAGGTATCTAAACAATATGAAACATATACAATTAGAAATACCACCAATGATTTCCGAATGCATCTAAATAATCAATGTTGTAGAAATACAATAGGAAGAAGAAGCATAAGCTGTTAAGTGAATGTATCGTATGGTAAAGAATTTCCACTTCGCAGTGCCCTTCGATGAATTCTGGAAGTTGTTCGATTTCGAACAAAGAGTTTTTACTGGTGACGCCAGTTCGTTGTTATAAGTAAAGGTTAAAGGTTTAGACCTATTGTCGAGATTGTTTTCTAGAACAGCAACCAAAAAAACTTCAAATTGTTGACAGAAGGAAGAATAAAACAGTTATTTCCAGAAATTAATTAAATTAAATAAAGTTCAATCTAACCTACGGTTGACATTTCCATTCCTTTGAGAGCGGCTTAGGTAAATATTAAAATTTTGCCAAGAAATTGTGAGTATACAATGAAACTATATCTAGGACTTTAATTCATTCATAACACCTTTAAATTTGAAAGGTACTCTAAACAATGAAACTGACTATAGGATTGATAGATAAACCTTATTGCAGGCTGGCTGATTTGCTGTTTCAGTCCAAAAATTGAACAAACACAATTTCAAGAAAGACAAAGTTGCTCAAAACGTGTTTTATAGATTGGCAAATAAATCCTTAGGCAACTTTTTCTATATTTATCAAATACTACCTGGCACAAGCACGCAAATACAAAAGCTGCAGTAAAATATATGTATGCATGGCGACGTTATTAAACAAAAACAAAAATTAGACGAAGTTTTCCGACAAAATTTTATAATCTAAACTTTAATTTTCCAATTACATTTCATGAAAATATAAACCAGTACGAAGAGAAAGGGGTCGTTGTATACCATACCAATAACAAATGAAATTTCATAAATCTTTTTAACAAAAGATTCTTAACACATAAATAAATTAAGATTTTTTAAACGAATTACAGGCTTACTTCTAATTGCTAATTTAATGTCACTAAAATGAAGCCTGTTTGAAAACTTATAGACAAAACTAAAGTAAAGAATTTTTTTACATGTAGTATTACACAGCAAAAATCTCTTTTACGCCACCATTTTAAACAGATACTTTATTGTTAATAGTATTCTTTTCTGTCTAAAATTTGATTTAAATTCACTCTTAACACGAATTACATTTATTAAAATTTTATTTGACTGGCATTCCAAGCTGTAATTTCCTTAATTAAAGAATCTTCACTATCGAACATTGTTATTTTTTTTCTTTATATTTCTTGTTTCCATAAAGGGTTTTATGATATCCATTCAAACTGTCAATATTCTTTCATCAGAACTCTTTAATATTTCATAACTTGTTCAATTTTTCATATTTTCTAAATATTTGAAATATTTAATTAGCCTAAGGGGAAACGAATTATTTATTAATGTCCATGAAATTTTTAAAAGTAAAATTTAACGTCACCTCAAATGATTCGCCAATATAACAATTAAGGTCTCCATTGCCAAGCTGTAAAGTATTGAGTCTATCTCATAAATGTTTAATGTTTGTTTACTTTATTTTCGCGATTTATTGTTATGCATTAATAATTTAACAAATTGACAAATCGACGTTTAATCGATAAACCATTCCAAAGTATTTGCAGACTTTGCAAATTTAACTCAAAAAAAACTGCAATATACCGCTTCGTCCATGGAGTGCGAGAAAATACTTAAATATTCATATCAAATTATGGAAAGAAAGAAACTGTATAATACATAACAGTATGCTGTATAGGGAATCGATTTTTGAAGAATCAGAAGTTGAAAATAACGAAAACGAGAAAGTTTTAAATACGTAATGATCACCTAATATCACTTATAAGTTATGGCTGATCAGAATTTTCAAGTATTGAAGCTTAGTATGTGATTTTTTATTAGTTGATAAATTAGCTGAAAATGCAGAAAATAGATTTGCTAAATTATATTTTGTATAAAAAGCCTTCTCGACTTATAATATTTCATTTACCTATGTTTCTAACAGAAATGATTTCTAAAAACTACTAATGTTTATTTATTTGAAAATTACTACTTCTAGGTTTTATTTTATATAATTGCAAATCACGTTGAGTTGATTCAAGTCGCTTGACAAAGTAACCCAAAAACGGTTAAGAATACAGCTGCAAGAACATAATTAATTGCTCTTAAAATCTATAGAACGCATAAGAAAACAAAGATGCAATTCTGCTAAATATTACAACGTTATCATTAATTCTTAGTATTTAAAGGGATAACGATAATGTAAGATGCAGCTTATTCTACGGTGTGAAAAAGATGCAGGTTAGGGTTGTTCCTCGCTGGGCATCTATGCAGTGGAAGTCGCTCTCATGGTGGCTTTCCATATTTTGATAATTTTCAAAGCAAGATAAATACATAGTACAACAATTAATAAACATGTTGGTGTTAACCAAAAATTGTTTGAGATATCAGTATGATGTTATTGAACCCTACTATAAGTGACACCTCGTTTTAAAGCCAGTTTAAAAATTCAACGGTATATCGTTTTTGATATTCCATCAACATTCAAAGAATTTGGGAATTAAAACGTGATTGCTGATGTTTTTCCAGGGAGGAGGGGGGGGGATTTATAAAATCTACCATTCCCCTCCTTATTTCCGAAACTGTTGAGCCTAGAATTTTGAAAGGAAATGTAAAACGTTGCCCAAACTTTACAGGAAAAATAAGGAGAGAACCTTAATTTTAATTTTAGGCGACAAATTGTAAATTAAATGGAATATAAAAAATTAAACCTAATTTGAGCGCATTACGCATATATCAGGTGAAAGGGTTCATTATGAGGAATACAAATATCTATCTTTTTTATATTTTCAAATTGTATAAAAGATATTAAAAAAATATTTAAAAAAAATACTGATACTGGCGCCAGATTGCTTGGAGAGAAATCATAAGATAGGTTGACTCCAATGTGAAAGACAAACTAAATTAAATGTAAAACTAAAAGTTTGGACCTTCGCTAAAGTTAGCCTACGTATGTTATAGGAATAAAACCAACGAAAAATTATAATACATAATAATCGCTGTTTATTGGGCGCTCGCAAGTTTGCAGTTTGCAACTTTCATTGCATTGTAATTATGGTTTGTCCACTAAAATCAGAATTATGTTGCACCTCATCAATTTATTTCTGATATCTTCTTTATTTTAACCTTATACTTTTAATTTAGAGTCCTTTTGTTTTTGTCGGGTAATTTTCATAGAAGTTTAACTAAGATTACAGGAAATTGTGAAATTATGCAAAATTCACGATAAATAGGTAGATCTGACAACACTGAATGCTTAGCCATCTGCCGGAAATTTGATTTAAATTTTGACATTTCATTACTTTTGTAGCGATTAGGTTGAAAATTTTTAATTCAATAAGACAAGATTTCAAGGTATTTTCAAGGTTTAAATTTCAATTCACAGAAAAAAATTCTGAAAAAATAGGTGTATTTAACTAGTATTAATTAACAGTATGGGATTCCTATTTCTTTGTATTTTCTACATAAAACAGAAATCGTCATGGGTTAATACATTGGTAAGTAAATTTTTTATATTGAAAATCATACTGAAAATTAATGTTTTCTGACAATGTGGGTATCTTATAGTTAATTAATTTTACATTACATGGTCCCATTGCTGCAAAGTTCTGACTGTTAAAATCATTTTAAAGATTTGTTTGAATATTTTAGATTAAGTTATTATTTATTCTAGAGTAAAATATATTTTTTTACATACATATTACCTTTGAAATCGTACACTACTGGCTTTAAAATTTACAACCTAGATGTTAAAAAATTTAAAATCCAGAACGCTCTACACAAAAAAACCACTGCATAATTGTATATGCTAGGTTGGTTTTCAAATGATAAACACGGCAGTGGCTGGGTAACGCTCTTTCAGACTTGATGATTTTTACTATCTTTGGAGTTGCCTATAGTTCAATAGGAAAACATTTAGTGTTGTAAATTATAGATCAGTATTGATTTTTTCGACAAGTAGTACTAACTTTCGTAAAAAATAATATTTGTAATTTTTTCTTGATTCATTAAAATGTCATTAAATATTTTAGTTTTAGTTTTTAGTTTGTAATCTCGGTTAATGAAATCGGTTGTGTGTAAATGACAGAAACTTTTAGGTTACAAAGAAAAATCCGCCGACAATTACATTTCACATGTTGCATAGACAGTATTACGTTTGTGATAATGTATAGGAGATATTTATGTAAAGATATTCCTAGAATAATATACCTAAATAAAACATAATTTCGTAAATTATTTCTACAAACGTAATCCAAATGAAATAATAGGGATAGCAAAGGCCTGACCTTTTTTCTAATTTCAATTCAACTCTATTTCCTGTAGAGACAAAATAACGTCAATAATGTTCAACCTATAATTTTAATGAATTAGGGTCGAATTTCAACCAACCACTGGGCCACCGCTAGTTTTCGGAAATATTATATAAGGCTCATTTTCTTTGGGACAGCCCGTATATATACTCCCCTTCAAACAGATTTACGCTGTTCTCTTCACAATTGCAGCAGTTTTATTTCTAATATTAAACATCTATGATATATTTCAACTGGAATATCAATTCGAGACGATGTTTATTTTCTGAGGAAACTTGACAATAAAATGTATAGCTTGAAGTTTCTTTAGCACTTCACTTTCTAAACTTTATTGCTGCCATCGAGTTATTTCGCTCTTCCGATAGATTCCTAGGCGAACTTCCAGGACTCTTTGGTAAATTAAATTTCTTTCCTAAATTTCTCAATAAAGAAACTCCTGAAAATAGTTATGGAACGGCTAACTTTATTTTCATAAGAAGTTATAAAATATACACTTTTTACTTCTTATTTTCTTCTTATAGTTGAGTTCGTATTCTTTCACTACACAGTCTGAATTTTTTCACAAGCAAATTTCGATTATATTCAGCAATTCTTAAGAAAATAGAAAATCCTAAAACGTGAGACATTCATGTTACAGCATTGTTGCTATGAGGAAGAATTATTTGCACTTTTTTAAGAATGAAATACCCGTTTTGATTTTACTTAATTGTTGCAGAAGAATACATAGAGAAGTGTTCCAGAGGACATTCAATTGTGGGAAACGCAACTGATGAAGGTTTCCTAACCAGAAACCATATATATGTATATATATATATATATATATATATATATATATATATATGTTTTAGATGGTTTCCGGGAATTCATCCGCGTATTTGATAACTGATCCCTGCCGGGCTCGATGGTAAAATGACGACGTTTCGGCAGAGTCACATCTGCCCTCTTCAGGTCGGTTCGCATAATTCTCGTAGCCTTATGCTTTCGCTTCTAGTTACTCGAATACTAGAAGCGAAAGCAGAAGGCTAATATATATATATATATATATATATATATATATATATACAGGGTGTAAATAGTTTGAGTGCATATATTTTAGGTGGAGGTAGTATACACCAAATTAAACAAAAAACTCTTATACCACTATGGTCAGTAGGCTTTAATAACCAAGAAAATTCCTAAAACATATTAAGTAAATTATTGTCAATCCGGCAACGTCGCTCGCGTTCGAAGCAGATTCACTAGCGCGAATAATAAAGGAATGACTACGCCGACAAAAAAATATAAACACCTGTGTTTTTGTATTGACTGATGATATTGACCTTAGAATTTTATGCAATTATACAAAGTTGGGTAAATACATATGATATTCAACTCAAGAGATCTGTATATGTAGTTTTTTACCAGTTAAATTATTCGAAAAGTCATTATTACTGATTTAATTAATATTATTTATATTAGACAAGTAAATATGTAATCCTACTTACCGAATTTATTATAATGATAGAACTGAGTTGAAACAACGGATTATTCACAGCAAATGTGCAAAATGCCCACCATTACTATCGACACAAGCACGACACCGTTTAATCCAATTTTCACGTATGCGAGAAATTAAGAGCATATCATGTCTTTCCCTAATTGTATAATCGGCCATTATTTATCACAAATAAATACTGTCGCACTATTTTTAATTTTCGAACTTACACACTAATCACAACCGATTTTATTTATTCAAAAAATATATTAAATGGAAAGCAAACCACGAAGTCTCCATTCAAATCACTTTACAGTTTATCTATTCTTGTTTACAAGAATCGAAATCGCAAAAAACAATCGTAACTCTCAGTCGTCGTTACAGTAAAAAATGTAGTAAATAAGTTGGTCTGTATGCCACGTTGCCATATCTATTCGGAGAAACTTACACTAAATTATAAAAGCATATTTCGAGTTTAAATAATCAATTTTCATTTTTAATGTGGCTATTAAAGATGTATAAGCTATTGAGTATTTACATATTTAGATTTACCGACATTTCGAAATTATTGTATTATTCACTGTAGCAAGGGCTACATAAAATCTAACTTTATGTGTTTTTTTTTGGCAAAACTATAGTTTATTTTAGAAAATGTTGTTTTTGCCTGAAGTATTGTTCTTCAAAGTCTTTGCACTCAAACCGTTTACACCCTGTATATATATATATATATATATATATATATGTTATATCACACTTTCCAAATTTCTCTTTTTAAAAAAAGATTTTATTTATAGTTGCACAATTATTAACTTTTAATATAAAACTTGAAAATAACAATATAATACTTTATAACAATAAAAAGACAAAATGAGTGTTAAACTAAACTAGACTAATCTGTAAGTAATAATGAATGATGTTACAATGAAAAAGTATAATTTATAAACTAAGAACGCTGACTAAGGTGTCGCAGCGCTTGCAGTTCTCACGGATGTTCGTCTGCGGGTAACTGGAGACGACACGTGTTATGCTGACTCAGCTTGGGAACTGTTGCTAGGTTGTTTCATATAAGTCGATGGAATAACTTATATAACAACTCCCATCCATATAAAAAAGTTGATGCTACAGCATCGACTTTTAAGGGAGGTTCTGCAATTCAATATCCTCGACAGGACTAAGGAGGCTATGGAGTTTTACCCTGGGCTTGATGGTTGATGGACCTGGTGGTGGTGCTGGATCGGCAGAAGGGCTGATTGTTGGAGGCTTCTGGAATTTCTTCCTGATGATGCCGATGGAAAGGAGGGCAACCACAATTGCGGTTGTTGCCATTGTGATGATCGTAAACCAGGAGGTGTGTTTCTCCAAGAATGGTTGGTCCAGGAGCTTTTCCAATTCCCTGGAGTATTGGCTAAGCTTATGGTTAGCGATATTCAGGTCTCTGGCATCCAATTCTTGTAGTCTCATGGGTTTCAACTTTGGAAGCTGACTGATGGTTGGCAGGTTGTCGCAACAGTTGTAGGGGATGTTGACTGGGTGACTCTTAAGTGTGATGTTGTCAACGTTGTTGGTGGTCCTTCTGGCATGGACCCTGGTGTTTCCGATTAAGGCATTGCAACTGGGTTGGATGGTCAGTAGAGAATTTGTCGATATGGATTGGGTAACGACATCTTCTCCCTTGCACTTGATGTTGATGGGCAACTGTCCGGAAATCGAGATTAACCAAAGGTTCAGGTCAATCTCTTGAATATTATACTCTTCGGCATATAATATTAAAGGCTTGCAAGTTGGAGGAAGGGCTGCTGGCTGTCTAAGAAGCTGTGCTTCGCAGAGGGCTTCTTTGTCTATGGTGTGTGGAATAACTTTGGAACAGATCTTATGTTCTTTAGATAATGGCTTACAGTCACTCAAGTCTTCGAAAGATGCGTACAATAGCGAATCGTCATCTCTCGCGATATATTTTAATTTTGTTGGAAGAATATGGTGAAATCCTGTTCGATAATCCAAAACTGGGATAGGATACAAGCGGTATAGTGTATAAGTTTCAGGATTGACTAAGGGGATTTTTAGTACAAAAACAATTTTAGTATTGATCTGAAAAGCTTCCAATTCTATTAGATCGATGTATCTAGCAACATTTGAACTATAGGTTGGAAGTGGTAAGTTATTTTCATGAAGTGACTGTGATATTTTCTGAAGGGAGTCGACCAAATCTACTGGGTTTATAATTGAGCTATGTAAGATTTTTAGACGGGCGAAAGAGACTGCAGTTAATACATCGTTGAGGGTATCTTCAATGTATACGTAACTTTCCATTAAGCTTTCACACAAATCCAAGACATTGGCTTGAAGTTCATAAAAAGCAAGATCGTCTGTAATGAACACAATTGACTTCCTAATTGCTTCGATATTTTCCGAAAATATTCTCTCTTCGGACTGAAATTTTTGTATTGTGGTGTTAAGGTTCTTAATGACTGAAGTTGTTACTGATAATTGTCGTTTCATTAAGTTTTCAATTTGATGTTGGTCTTTAGTAATTTTGTTTATAGAGTCACTAAAGTATTCTCCGTCTGTTGCATCTAAGTTACCGGAAATAGATTTCCAAATCCATCCCAGTCCATTAATTAGTCCGCGTTTCTTTCTGTTGGTACTGTAAGTCTCAGTGTCAGCGAAAATTTCTGTATATTTGATGTTAACAGATTTTGATATTTGTTTCAGGAGGCTTACGTGAGTCTGTACTTTTGATTTGAAGATTTTAATGTTAGTTTTGTTGTCGTTAATAGTTTCTAAAAGTCTGTTCAGTATATTGTCGTTGTTAGAAATAGCGTCTCGAAAGGGGTTTAGATCTTTGTAAACAAGGAGTGTCCATTTCTCATTAGAAATTTTAAGGGTGCCTTCTTCATGGAAGAAAACTCCTATAGTATTGTTAACAGGCGTAATGGAGTACTGTTGAAGGTTCACGACTGAAAACAGTCCACAGAATCTGAAAAAAGGGATTTATTCAAAATAGGGTTTTAGTCTGTCAAAGTTAACTTTAGTTATTTGGTTTGTTTGTAAATTTATGACGGTGGCAGAGTTTTTTCGTATTGCGGTAATTTCGAAGGGGCCGTTGAATTTGTTTTCGGCTTTGTTTTTGATTTGGGACTCTTTTACGTAGACTTTGTCGCCTACTTTGTAATCGGGTTGTTTAGTAGAAACGTGTTGGTCAAATCGCACTTTAGATTTTTCTTTCTGTCTTTCGGTTTTAGCACGGGCGAGTCTGTAGTAATAGTCCATTCTGTTATTTAGGTCTCTTACGTATTTCGAAATCAGTTTTTCCTGGTTGTAAAGGGTTTCTGGAGGCCTACTTGAAGTGTGCCCAAATATGAGTTCATAGGGCGTGAAACCGGTGGTTTTATTTTTCGTGTTATTATAACAGATGATGGCATAAGGGAGGACGTTAAATGGATGTTCGTTTGGATGTTCCGCTGTATTTGCCCTTATCATTTCTGCTAAGGTCGCGTGAAATCTTTCAATAGAACCGTTTGACTCGGGATGTTGAACGCTGGAGAATGTCAGTTTTATGTCGTATAGTTGGCATAGATCCCGCATTAAAGTGTTGTCAAATTCACGTCCATAGTCACAATGGATGCGAAGTGGAGTTCCGTAATGTTGAAAGAAAATCAGAAGGGTGTTTACGACAGTTGAAGCTGTTTTGTCGTTAATGGGGTAGGCTTGCGTAAATTTCGTGAGTTCGTCCCTAATAGTGAGTGCATGATTTCTAGATGGATATTCAAAGATGTCAATGTTAATACGTTCGAAAGGAGTCTTGGGTGTTTCCGTAATAACAAAAGGTGCACTTAAGTTTTTCCTACAGAACTTTACCTTTTGGCAAGTTTCGCAGGATTTGATGAATTGTTCTACAGTTTTAATTAAGCCGGTCCAATTGTATTTTTCCCTAATACGTCTGATGGTTTCGTTAATGCCACGATGGAGGTTGTTTTTACCAGAGTGGTATTGTTGTATTATTATAGGAATTTCGTCTTCGGTAGGAGTTGTAACAATGTTTTGGCAGATTTTCAGTTTGATTTCTTTGTCGGAGAGAATGAAAGATAAAATTTCAAGAATGGGAAGTTCTATGTTATTTTCTATGCAGTATGTTTCGGAGTCGTTAAATTGGTCTTGGTTGGTATAAATAATTTTGAAAAGATGTGAGACGACAGTTTCAGGGTCATAGGGCAAAGGTACAACTAAGTATTTTCTATGCCTGACAGATTTACTGGCCATGATGTTAAGAGTGTCATTACTGAAATTAGGGTCTTCTTCGAAAAAGTCATCAATAATTTTGTCGTGTAAGTCGTTAGTTTTGTTTTGCCAAAAGAATGTAACTATGCGTTTGTGGGACTTGTCTAGAAGTTGAGAATTGGATATTTCAATTTTAGAGTAATCGATTATTGACTCAGTTTTGTAGAGTTGAACAAATCGATTAAACTCAGCGATAATTCTTTCGTCATGTTCGTCGTCATTGTCAGAGTTTTCAGGTTGTTCGGAGTCAGTTTCGTTGTTAGCGAAAATTTTGATTTTGGAAAGGAAATCAGCACATTGCTTGAAATGGTTGATTTTGATGCGAGAAAGAGCATCTGCGTTTTGGTTTACCTTGCCGGGCTTGTACTCAATCTTATAATTGTATTCCTCTAGCTTAAGGCGCCATCTGGCTAGACGACTGCCAGGATCTTTGATGGAAAAGAGCCAAGTAAGCGGACGGTGGTCACACAGGAGTGTAAACCTTCTCCCAAAAAGATACGGTCTGTAGTGCTTAACAGCCCAAACTATGGCCAACAATTCTCGTTCGATGGTGGAATATCGTGTCTCTGCAGCACAGAGGGTGCGAGAAGCGTATGCAACAGGGAGATCTTTTCCCACAGGGCCTTGAGAAAGAACCGCTCCAATAGCGAAAGCACTAGCATCAGTAGTGAGCAGGAAGGGTTCTTCAAAGTTTGGATATATCAGGATTGGGTCAGATACAAGGGCTTGCTTCAGTTCATTGAAGGAAGACTTGCAATCTGCGTCAAAGATGAACTTGACGTCTTTTTGGAGTAGTTTTGTCAGAGGTTTAGAGATCTTCGCAAAATTTGGTATGAAGCGTCTGTAATACCCAGCGAGACCAAGAAAAGATTTGATGTCTTTCGGAGTTTGGGGTTGCAGAAAGTTCTGAATACATTCAACCTTTGAAGGGTTTGGTTTTACACCTTCTTGTGTGATAAGATGGCCAAGATAAGCCACTTCTTTACGAAGAAATTCGCACTTATCAGGTTGAATTTTTAGGTTAGACTTCCGAAGTCGTTTAAAAACTTCTGTCAACCGGGAAATATGTTCATGGATGGTCGGAGAGTAGACGATGATATCATCCATGTAGACGAGACAACGTTCATTCTGTATACCCAGAAGAATATTGTCCATGACCCTCTGAAAAGTAGAAGGTGCATTTTTTAAACCAAATGGCATACGAACGAATTCGTAATGACCATTTTCGACAGAAAAGCCAGTCTTAGGAATATCTTCCTCTTGGATTTCCAACTGGTGGAACCCGGAAGCGAGATCCAGTGTCGAAAAGTATTGACACTTTCCAAGTTGGTCGAGAAGATCGGATATATTTGGCAGAGGATATTTATCGTCTACAGTCAATTCATTTAATTTCCTGTAATCGATAACAACTCGCCACTTTTGTTTACCAGAAGCATCGAGCTTCTTGGGGACGACCCATACAGGGGAGGACCAAGGAGATAAGGAGTGCCTAATGATACCTTGTTCAAGCATTTTTCCAATTTGGGTTTTCACTTCCTCTTTATGAACTTGAGGATATCTATATGATTTAGTGAAAACGGGCTTTGCGTTATTCGTATCAATCGAATGTTTCACCTCGTTAGTGAAAGTCAAGACGTCACCTTCAAGATAGAAAATGTCTTGAAATTCCAAACAAAGATTAGTGATTTGTTCGCGTTCTTCGTCATTTAGATGTTCAGTTCTAATTTGTTGTCTAATAGTCGAGTTTCTGTCTATGTATTGAGGTTCATGATAATCGTCTGTATTGAAATTCAGAAGAGGGTGAGTTTTGTCAAGTGGTTCCAGTTTTAAATCAGAAAAAGTTACTGTTTTGGGCATCGCGTTAGCGTTGATGATGGAAGTTAGAAATTCACCTTTTGAGTTAATGTGTACGAGTGCGTTTGGAAGTCGTACTCTGTCAATTTCTTGAGTTGGTAAGATGGCGTCGATGTTAGAAAGATCGCATTTAAGTTTAAAGATCTTTTCTGTGCGTGCCTCAATGGTTATTTTGTTTTGTGTAGGAATTTGTGAAGTAATATTAGGCTTAACGTTGAGTGTGTCGGGTACATCAGTCAAGGGTTGATCGTTATCGGGAACTTTGTGTAAAGGGATGGTTTTAAAATTTGTTATTAGCTGTTTAGATTTTAAGTCAACTATGCATTCATAGTGTTCGAGAAAATCTAATCCTAGTATGCCGTCAAACTCAATGTCCAAATCGTATATAAAAACTTTATGTGGGTTACGTGGAGCGAATGGGATTAAAGTTGATTGTGAAATGGGAATTTTTTCGTGGGTAATACCTTGAATAGTTACCCTTTCAGGAGATCTTTGGGTGAAATTCTTTACGGTATTTTCTTTGAAAATAGAGATACCAGCTCCGGTATCAATAAGAAGTTTAAATTTAGAAGAAGCGTCAAGAATGTAGTAGAGATTTTTGGAGTTAACTGTAAGAAGTGGGCTTAAAGAAATAGTTGCTCCGGGAAGTTCAGGTCGGGGTTCAAGTCGTCCAGATTGAGATTTTGAATCTGGGTTTCGACTTCGCACAAAGTTGTTGTCGAATCGGGAGGTTGATCTAGGCTCGGAAGCGCTAGAAAATCCTGATAATCGTGACAATTAAAAGGCTCGACAGGGGTATCGTCAAAAGTTTCTTCGAAGCCTGAATAATTTTGACTATCATCCTCGTAGTCATAAGTATTGTAATTATCGGTATAATAATCCGAATATTGTGAGTAACCATCATTTTGATGTTGATTGAAATGATGTGTCCTTTCAGGACGGTTATTCGGGTTATTCTGTATAACCGAAGGACGAGAATAATTTGGGTTCATTTGAGACCTAAAAGGGGGTCTCTGGAAGTTTGATGGACGAAATTGTGGTCCTTGTTGAACGGGGGGATTGTTTGTAGGAAAATTTGGCCTTGTTTGTTGATTAGGCCCAACAGGATTTGGTCTATAGTTTGGATTAAATGTTTGAGAACTATTTTGTGTTTTCAAACGGCAATTTGCAGCTATGTGGCCTAATCGACCACAATGAAGACACTTAAGAGGTTGTGTCGGCTTTCGTGCTTGGAAGTTGGGTTTGAGAGGAACAGCTTTGTTCGTTTTTTGGTCCTCGAAATAAGAAAGTTGAAGCTCTCTTCTAATACGGGAGTGTGCCTCTAGAAGGTCTTTAGGATTACTGGCACGTATAACCTGACCTAAGCGGGGTTCTAATCCCGTAAGAAGGGTGTTCATAACCATTGTATCCACTAGAGTGGTCTGGGCGTCTTTTTGTTCTGGACTAAGCCCAGCGGTTTTGTGAATGCAGGAGTGCATTTTCGCACTCAATACTTGGAGACGATTGTAGAACGTTAATGGAGATTCGTTCGAAAGTTGCTTTAAACGTTGTAGGTCATGAATTAATGACGAGAGATCACGAGAATCTCCAAAGTGTAGGGTCAAGAGTTGTTTGATTTCAAGGTATGATCCGGGGTTCCTTGAATTTACTAACTGCGCCGCTTTCCCTTTCAGTTTATTCTTGATGTGGATCACTAACAAATACTTTTGATCCGCGGTCGACATGTTATATGCGCAATTACACGCATCTATAAAGGTTCCCAAGGAAATTTGGTCGCCTTCAAATTCGGGTATAACGGAAAATATTTCCGTTAACCGATATCTTTCGGTTTCATTGGTAACCGATGTTGGAGAAGCTTGTGCCATTTTTATATTAGTCGATATAAAAGAATTGGAACAAGGGTGTAAAAATGAAATGTAAAAAGGTATAGAAATTAATAAACTGTAGAATACGTTAATGGGAATAACGATTGTTTGAATGATAGAACAGTATAGTAACCAATTAAAATAGTAAATTCAAATAAATCAGTTATTCAAAATAAAAAAAAAATCAATGAAATAAGTAAATCAGATATACCAATATCAATAAAAAGAAATCAAATAAATATATCAATAGAATAAAATAAATCAGTTAATGAAATAAATCAATATTTCATTTGGATCAAATATATCAAAATAAAAATCAAATTGATAAATATGTAAAATCAAATAATAAAATAAATCAATATTAATCAAATTAAATAGATTATATCAAATAAAAATCAATGTTCAATAAAATAAATCAAATAAGATTTACTTAAAACGAATGACGATTCACCATTACTTACATCAACGGGAACATTGAAAGCGCCGTGTTCTACGTTTGATTGCAGTGAGGACTTCCTTCAGGTTCGTTGTTCCGTTGAGGGATAGGAATCCGCCGCTACCAGTTAGAATACTCGTGTTCTAGTAACGTTAGACGGATCCTACTGACTGCGCCAATTTGTTATATCACACTTTCCAAATTTCTCTTTTTAAAAAAAGATTTTATTTATAGTTGCACAATTATTAACTTTTAATATAAAACTTGAAAATAACAATATAATACTTTATAACAATAAAAAGACAAAATGAGTGTTAAACTAAACTAGACTAATCTGTAAGTAATAATGAATGATGTTACAATGAAAAAGTATAATTTATAAACTAAGAACGCTGACTAAGGTGTCGCAGCGCTTGCAGTTCTCACGGATGTTCGTCTGCGGGTAACTGGAGACGACACGTGTTATGCTGACTCAGCTTGGGAACTGTTGCTAGGTTGTTTCATATAAGTCGATGGAATAACTTATATAACATATATATATATATATATATATATATATATATTAGATTTGGTTTCACTAAATTCACTTTTTAAAAAAATATATTTATTACAAAAAATTAATATGTTTAAGTTACAAAGACAATATTATAGGTATGAAGTTATATGAAGATAATGAACACTGAGAATTGTTTTCGGTTACATTTATAACGTAAAAATGCTGACGCTATGTCATCAGTTTTCATGTGAACAAAGCGTCTACGTGATTTCTAAGAATTCTAGGAAGTTGTAATATGATACTTGTGTGAAGTCAATTACGGTTCAAGCACCTATGGTAACTTTAACGTGTAAATTGTAAGTTAGTATACTTCTCATATAACAACTCCCCTTATACATGAAAAGTTGATGCTTTACATCAACTTTTTAATAAAATGGAACATCTGTAAATAGCAGAATATCGCTAGGAATATCAAATGGTAGTATTAACATTACAAAGGTAATTCGAAAATGAAATTAAAATTGTTAGTATAAAATATGTTAGTGTCGATAATAAGTCAAAAATCAAACTTATATAATATAACAACGATAAATGGTTAGTAAATAAAATAAAAAGGTAATACATAAAATATGGGTAAACATACAAAAAAATCATTATTATAAATGAAATGTTTATACAGTTGTCTCTGTGATCGGGTTTGGTTTTAATACTGGCCTTAGTTTAGGCAGCATTCTTAGAGACGATGAAGGCGTCGTCGGTTGGTCGGTATTTTCTTGGGCTTTTGGGCGCTCTTCAATTTTCTTTTTGATGATGTTGAAAATCATGATCGCGGAAATGATCATGACGACAGCTATTGTTGTATACGTAAACCAAAAGATGTTCTTGGTTAGGAAAGGCTGATTTATAAGACCATCTAGGTCTCTGGAGTACTGTTCTAACTTATGGTTCGCAACGTCCAGTTCCTCCACGTTGATGCTGCTTATGTCGAAGGGTTTCAGCTCGGGAATTTGTATCTTTTCTGGAACTGTATCGCAACAGTTGTAAGGTACTGTAATTGTGTGATAGACTTCGGAAAGGGCTGTTTCTTTTCCAGACTCAGCCTGGACCTTAGTAACACCTACAAAGGCACTACACTCCGATTGAAGTTTTAGAATGGAGTTGCGCACTAGAGTTAAAGTAGTTGAGTTCTTTTGATTGCAACTCACCACAACACGTAAAGGTTCGGAGGTAACGACAAGCCACATATTTTGTTCAAGTTTTTGGACACTGTAACCCTGACTAAAAATTACTGCACTCCTGCAATTGTCCGGCACATTTTGAATACTTTTCAGAAGTTGCACCTCGCACGGTGCGTTAGAGTCTATAGGATAGGCGTATAGGTCGAGACACAATTTTCTTCCGATAGCAAGCGGTTTACACGCGCTCAAGTCCTTGATTGAAATAAACATTAAAGAGTCTGCGTTTTTCGCGAGGTACTTTTGAGTAAAAGACAAAAGGTGATGTAATCCAGTTCTGTCATCGTAAATTGGGATAGGGTATAACCGGAAAAGGGTGTATGGTTGTTGTTCTACTAATGGAATTCTTAAGACAAAAATAAGATCAGAGTTTGTTTGGAAAGCTTCTAACTCGATAATTTCCAAGTATTGTCCAATGCTTGAGTATTTTATTGGTAGTGGAAGATTGTTTTTTATTAGGTTTTGTGATATTTCTTGCAATGCCGTAATGAGATGTTCGGGCGTTAAGATAGATGTATGTATGATTTTAAGACGCGCGAAAGTAATTGAATTTAGAACATCATTTAGGCTATCTTCCAAGTAAAGGTAATTCTCCATTAGTTTCTCGCATAATTCGAGCAACATAAGTTTCGTTTCGATATAGCCGACTTTATCGTTAATTTTTCCGATTGTAGTTTCTAGTTTTTTCATATTGCTGTTAAAGAGTTTTTCGTCAATTTGCAGTTTTTGGACGGTCTCGTTGAAGTTTTTAATGACAGAGGTAGTTACACTGATTTGGTTTTTGAGTAAATTTTCTATTTGTAATTGACCTTGATTGAGCCTAGTGATACTATCAGTAAAATATTTACCGTCATCCGCGTCTAAGTTTCCGGTAATTGCTTTGAAAAGAGTACCTGCGCCATCAAGTATGCCGCGTTTTGGCCTTTTGGTGTCCATATTTATTTCGATAAATTTGTCCTTAATTGTGGTGGATATTTGGTTTAGGAGATTTATATGAGTTTGTACATCTGAGCGGAAGTAATTCATTGCAAAAGATTTATAGTTAACAGTTTCGATAAGTGTTTGTAAAAGTCTATTATTTGTCGTGAAAACATGTTCGAGGGCCGAAATATTTTTGTGGACCAAGAGAGTCCATTTATTGTTAGAAACGGTTATTTGGGCTTCGTTGTGGTAGTATATCCCTAATGTGTTATTTATAGGTTCGACTTGATATTGGGCTACTGCTGATCCGAACAGCAGGCACAACCTGAAACAGAAATTAACTTTCTGAGAACGGTTTCATCCTGTCAAAATTTACTTTAGTTTTTTGTTTGGTTTTTGGATTTAGTAATGTCGCGGAATTTTTGTGAATCTCCAGGATTTCGAAAGGACCATTGAATTTATTTTGGAGTTTGTCCTTGATTTGGGATTCCTTGATATAGACTTTATCGCCTATTTGATAATTCGGGAGATTTTCGGAAACATGTTTATCGAATCGGGCTTTCGCTTTGTGCTTTTGAACTTCTGTTCTTTCACGAGCGATTTTATAATAGTGTGTGATACGGTTGTTGAGATTTTTCCGGTAAACTTTTGCTCTCTGGCAAGTTTGACAGTTTTTGATAAAATTGTCAACGTCCTTAGTCAGTCCTTGCCAATTGTATTTTTCTTTTATTCTGCGAATAGTTTCATTGATACCTCGGTGTATATTATTTTTGCCCGTATGGAATTGGTCGAGAATGATAGGTATTTGGTCTTTCTCAACCGTTTGGACGATATTTTGGCAAACTTTCCATTTGATATCGATTTCGGAAAAGATAAACGAAAGCATTTCCAAAATGGGCAGTTCAATGTTATTCTCAACACAGAATACTTGGTTTTCAGTGAACACATCTCTACTATTATACAAAGATGCGAAAAGAATTTCGTTGACTACTTCTGGGTCAGAAGGGAGAGGGACGATGTAGTAACGTCTTTTTCTGACACTTTTGCTAGCAAAGACATTTACTCTAGGGGTACGGAAATCAGCATTTTCTTCGAAAATGTCTTCGATGATGTCATGGTGAAAATCTTTCATGAGAGAGCCTTGGGGAAATACTAGGATGTTTTTGTTTTCTCGGTCTAAGAGTTGGCAATTAGAAAATTGAATTTTGTCGTAATCTATGAGCGAGACGGTTTGATATCGCTCGACAAAAGTTCTAAATTCTTCAGAGATTTGTTGGAGATTAATGGGACTTCTTGTCTGGGGTTCTTGTGAGTCATCGTCAGTTTCGTTTGTTGGGAGTACTGTAAACGGTGTTAGGTGATTGTTTGCTTGAAATGATATGTATTCATTAAAGTTGTTAACTTTAATGCGAGAGAGAGAGTCGGCATTTTTATTTACTTTGCCGGGTTTGTAAATTATTTGATAGTCGTACTCCTCGAGCTTAAGGCGCCATCTTGCAAGTCTACTTCCAGGATCCTTTATAGAAAACAGCCACGTTAACGGGCGGTGATCGGTCAGAAGTAAAAACTTACGGCCAAAAATTATCGGACGAAAGTGTTTAACCGCCCAAACTATTGCAAGGAGTTCTCGTTCTATGGTTGAATACTTAGTTTCAGCATTGCAGAGAGTTCTGGAGGCATAGGCTATGGGTAAATCTTTACCTACGGGGCCTTGAGAGAGCACTGCGCCGATAGCAAATGAACTGGCGTCGGTAGTAAGAATAAATGGCTCTTCAAAATTAGGGTATATGAGTATGGGGGTAGAAGTAAGGGCTCTTTTTAATTCGTCAAAAGATTTGACGCATTCTGAATCGAACTGGAAAGGTATGTCTTTTTGAAGTAATTTTGTCAAAGGTTTCGAAATCTTGGCGAAATTGGGGATGAATCGCCTGTAATAACCAGCTAACCCTAAGAAGGACTTGATATCTTTTGAGTTTTTTGGTTGGGGAAAATTTAAGATACAATCTACCTTTGAGGGGTTAGGCTTCACGCCTTCGGGAGTTATAAGGTGGCCAAGATACGCGACCTCTTTGCGAAGAAACTCGCATTTGTCGGGTTGGATCTTTAGATTAGCTTTTCGCAATCGTTTGAAAACTTCAGAAAGTCGGGCTATGTGCTCATGTATAGTCGGAGAATAAACGATTATGTCGTCCATATAGACTAAACATCTCTCGTTTTGAACACCTAAAAGAATATTATCCATTACCCTTTGGAAGGTGGATGGAGCGTTTTTAAGACCGAAGGGCATTCTAACGAATTCAAAATGACCATTATCAACTGTGAATGCTGTTTTTTGGATGTCTTTTATATCGATTTCGATTTGGTGAAACCCTGAAGCTAAGTCGAGAGTGGTGAAGTATTGGCATTTGCCAAGTTGGTCAAGTAAATCCGAAATGTTCGGTAGGGGGTATTTGTCGTCAACAGTAAGTTCATTTAGTTTACGATAATCGACGACGACACGCCATTTTTGGGTACCAGATGCGTCTAGTTTTTTGGGAACTACCCAAACTGGGGATGACCATGGCGAATTAGACGGACGTATAATGCCTTGGTCAAGCATCTTCGATATCTGACTTTTTACCTCTTGTTTGTGTATTTGTGGGTACCGATATGACTTTGTGAAAGAGGGTTTCGCGTTATTAGTGTCTATTGAATGTTTAATTTCGTTTGTGAAGGTCAGTTGGTCACCTTCTAAATAGAATATGTCGGAATATTCGAGGCAAAGTTGAGAAATAAGTTCGGCTTCCTCATCGTTCAGATGTTCTAAACGAAGTTGTTCCATAATTGTAGTTCGTCTATCAGGTTGGGTTAAGTTTTGTGAGTAATTTTCGGAAAGAATGTTTACGGAAAAATTGGTTATCGGTTCGAGTTCCAAATTGTCGAAATTAACAGTTTTGGGGATAGCATTTGCATTTAAAACTGAAGTAAGAAATTCGCCTTTTTCATTAATTTTAACAAGGGCACGGGGAAGATAAACTTTTTCTATTTCGGCGGATGATAGAAAAGCCTCCGTATTAGTGAGGTTACATTTTAATTTACATATTTGTTCTGTTCGGGGTTCTATGGAGATTGTATTAACAGGGATGCAGTTATTGAAAGTTGAAGGGTTCTGAGTACGCATGACAGTATCATCCGTAACTTTGTAGAGAGGTAAGGTTTTAAAATTAGTCACAAGTTGTTTGCTGTTAAAGTCTATAACGCAGTTATAATGTTCAAGGAAATCTGAACCCAGTAATCCGTCGAATTCAATGTCGATGTTGCAAATATATACCTTGTGTGGGTCGGCGACGTTGAAAGGTACAAGGGTGGATTCGTTTATTAAGATTTTTTGATCAGTGATTCCTTGGATGACTACGTTTTCGGGAAATCGTTGTTTAAATCTTTGGCAAGTTTCGGGCTTAAATATTGACAGTCCTGCTCCAGTGTCAGTAAGGAGTTTGTATGTATTGGAAGAGTCGGTGATGTAGTAAAGGTTTTTCGAATTGACCGAAAGAAGTGGCCTTACAGAAAATTCTGTTCGGGAAAGTTTAGGTTTGGATTGAAATCGTCCAAGTTCATCGTTTGAATTTGTGTTTGAAGATCGGAGATCTCGAGATCAGGAGGTTTTGTTTCTACCGGGGTAGTCTGAAAATTTTGTCGGGAAGAAAACTGTTCGCTATCGTAATATTCATCGTATTGTTGGTTATAATTATCATTACAAACATTTTCGCTGGAATGATATTCGAATTTGTCGTGTTTTTGTGTATCAGGGTAATAATAGTCTGGTACGGTTTTGTATTCAGTTGGCGTTTGAAAGTTCTGTTGCTCATTGTAAGAAAAATCATAGTTATGTTCATGCGGATCGAATTGTTCGTTGTTTAAGTGATGAGTTTTCTGTTGTTGTTTGAAAAAACTCGGATTTGGCCTGAAATTACTAGAAGTTGGGGTTGGTCTACTTGTTGAGGGTTGTTGTTGTTGGTGAGAAAACTGAGGCCTATTATTAAAATTCGTAGGTTGATTAGCAGACTGATTCGCATAATATGGGCGATGGCCCGAGTAATTTGGGTGAGAATTTTGGTTAGTCTGGGATTGTCTCATTCTGATGAGGCATTCGCTGCTGAAATGTCCTATTCTTTTGCAAAACGAACATTGTTTTGGGGGTGGACCATTATTCGGTTTACGAGTCTGTTGGGGTGCATTTCGGTTGACTGAGAATTTTTGAGTTTCCAGATTGGACAGCTGTAATTCTCTTTTAATACGGGAAATGGCGGTCAGGATATCTCTGGGATCACTGGCTCGCACAATTTGGCCAATTTTCGGCTCTAGACCCGTAAGTAGGCTAGTTAGAGCCATTGACTCAATTAAGTCAATCTGGGCCTGTTTCTCCTTCACAGTTAAATTTTGTTTATTGACAGCTGATAACATTTTTGCTTGGTGCGTTTGAAGCCTAGCTGAAAATGTCAATGGAGATTCGTTGGGTAATTGCCTCATTCTTTGTAGGTCTTGAATAAGGGCGGAGAGATCCCTTGGATCTCCAAAATGGTTTTCTAATAGACTTTGAATATCTGCTAAATGGCTGGGGTCACGTGAATTAACTAGTTCAGCCGCTCGTCCACGGAGCTTGTTCTTAATGTGGAGAATTAACAGAACTTGTTGATTATCAGATGCCATATTGTATGCGGTATTGCAAGAACAGATAAATGTGTTTAAAAATATTGGGTTCCCATCGTATTCGGGAATAATGGCGAAAATTTCTGAGAACTTGTAGGGCTCTACATTTTGTGCTACAGCTCTAGTTTCTGGCATTTTGTAATTTTACTCAAGATTGTGCAATATTAGGAAAATACAAAGCTTGGGAAAAGCGAAGTAAATAATTGCGATTGTAATTAAAATGAAGAAAAATATGAGAAATAAATTTTTGTTACTGGTTCTAAAATAAGTATAAATTAAATAAAGGTATAAACGTAAATAAATATTTAGAATATCTTAAACTATCAAAATAAAATTTCAAAATTCGTTCTTGGGTAAATATTTAGGATGGTTCATTTAAAATAGGAAAAATGATAGAACTGTTTGTTCAACAATTATTAAATATTGTAACTTTTTTTAAACGCTTACGTGATTATTCCTATCATAGGACTTGTTCTATCCGTCACTGAACACTGGTTAGCCGCTGCTTGTTCCCTTGTTGAGCTCGGTAGTTGGTGTCCAAGTAGGTTCTTTGTATCCGCGAAGGTTAGGAAACCACCGTAATTAGTTAGACTGTTTCTTTTTCTAATTACGTCTGGAATATCCTACTGACTGCGCCACTTTTAGATTTGGTTTCACTAAATTCACTTTTTAAAAAAATATATTTATTACAAAAAATTAATATGTTTAAGTTACAAAGACAATATTATAGGTATGAAGTTATATGAAGATAATGAACACTGAGAATTGTTTTCGGTTACATTTATAACGTAAAAATGCTGACGCTATGTCATCAGTTTTCATGTGAACAAAGCGTCTACGTGATTTCTAAGAATTCTAGGAAGTTGTAATATGATACTTGTGTGAAGTCAATTACGGTTCAAGCACCTATGGTAACTTTAACGTGTAAATTGTAAGTTAGTATACTTCTCATATAACATATATATATATATATATACATATATTTGTTCTTATTCGAGTAACTAGAAGCGAAAGCAGAAGGCTACGAGAATTATGCGAACCGACCTGAAGAGGGCAGATGTGACTCTGCCGAAACGTCGTCATTTTACCATCGATCCCGGCAGGGATCAGTTATCAACTACGCGGATGAATTCCCGGAAACCACCTATAACATATATATATATATATATATATATATATATATATATATATATATATATAGTCTTGCGTACAAAAGAATGACATCTCGAAGAGAGTTTCCTTTATTTTGTTTAGATACCGTGGTATATATTATTTCATTAATTCAGACAATAACTTTTGGGAATTTCATTTACAAATAATGAAAAAAATTAACTGACTTCAAAATAGAAATGAAAATAAAAAACTAATAAGAATACAAAACCCTACAGTTATGTGGGTGACCTAACCTAGTGAGTAACTAAGCATAAACTAAATATTAATAGCACATTTAGAGTTATTAGGCACGTTCACATTAAGTAATAAGTTCAAACAAATATCTGCTTAATATGTACAAATTAATTATCTACTGAAGTTAATGACAAGCAACCCAAAAATATTTCATGGCTTACATACCGGATGATCAATACCCAGATTTTTGTGAAAAAATTGAACAGTTGGTATTGTAAATAAAGACCACAAATAATAACGACTCAACACTGATATTTTCTTCTTGACATCTGAGACTTTGTGTTGACATAACCTCGAATACTACAACTAACCACAGAAACTGCTACAAAGGATTTAATTTTGGCTTTTAGTGAAATTAATTTAAAAAATAAAAAGCAAGAACTCGTAGTAAATATACAGATTGACTTATATACCAGAGAACCTCTAGGGATCCTAATACTGAACTGAGAAACAATAACGTATTGTTAATCGAAAAATTAGCAAATTTATAAATTTGCAAGTGATAATCAGCATAAACGGCTAATTTGATGCTAATAACATACAAAAACTTAACTCTGTTAAAAAGGATGAAAATAAATAAATTTTTAATTAGAGTAAGGTATATGTAAAAACCAGACGCGTACTTAATAAATGACATTAAGGATAGGAATGATCTTAATAATCATGAAGTAATTATTCATAAATATAAACAATAGAAGTAATCTGCCTTTATTGTGCTAGAGGGCACTTTCTTAGAGTATCCTGATAAGAAGACCTAATTTTGTAAACCGCTGTAACTATAATAATGAACATATCAAATATAAAGAGGAATAGATGACAGAAAAGGAAGAGTGGTTTCTCTAAATTTGGAATTAAGAACAAATTCTAATATACATTACTAATATATTTTATTAATGCATTTTCTGTAAATATTTTGCAAAATTAGTATAGTATTAACATTTTTAGCTTAAAATGTTGTCACCCGTCTTACATACAGGGATACCTCTGTAGGTTGAAAAAGCATGAATTTAAACAGCGATGTAAATTATAAATAAAAATCTAAAAATAACAGAGACTACTGAACAAAAAATATTTGTTAAGAGATACCGATATATTTAGCACAAATTTATTAGTATTCATTATATTTAAATACAATTTATACCAATAAGTGAACCCATGCTCATCACAAAAATGTTGATCGAAATCTTGATCTATGTTTGCTTCGTTAAACCATAAACAATAATATTGTTAACCTTCAAAATCTTGGTCTGGTAAATGGTCATTTAAACATATTGTAAGTGTGCCTGTGTAATTTATTTTTCAATACTGCTTGTACACTTCCATAAAAAAGATCTACAATTGCAAAACTTACGTAAATGTTATTTTAAGAAAAAAGTACTATACCTGTTTCAGCTTCTAATTTCCCTATATACATTCATTCTAATCCGTACATCCACCATGTCCATAATCTTCATTTAATACAGCTCTACAAAATGTGCCATCACAATGAAAGTATCCTTTTGCACCGAAAATGGCATTGTCCTGTCTTGAAAAATACAATTCTATATACAATAAAAAAGCGCTAAATATCACAATGAGGTTTTAGTTAATTAACACTTCAAATCTCGAACTAGTTACTCTTAAATTCAACGGTTTACAATGAGGGTAAAAACGACGAACTGAGTGTAAAAATGAAATTCGCGTTGCCAACTCAGTATACTCGATATTGATCACCTAGTATCTAGTTTGTCATTAAACTTGATTATTGAAATAATGAAGGTAATTTAAATTGCACCTATCTTGATAAATAAATTAATTCAATTAAACAGAACAAAAACACTAAAATTGAAACATAAATAGCGAAAAATTAGGTAATAAACATACAAAAAATTTAACCGAATTGAGATCCTCCTCCTTTTGGAGATCGGGTATTAAAATTTTCTAAAGCATACGACTTGAAGGCTCAAAACACAAACTATAAATATACAAGACAATTTTCTTCTACAATGTATATAGCAAAGGATTAATTTCCAACGTTACACACAAAAAATGCACAATTATTGTGTATGATAACATTAAATTTTATGTTTATAAAAGATATTATTACTGAAACATTTGCATAAAATAACAATTATATAACAATTGTTTCATTGCATTGTAGTATTATGACTCTGAATTGAATATAAGCATTTGTAAATATAATTGTTATTTCAGTGCAAAGTTTCCCAAATTATTATGTAGTTTTGAATTTATATCAAATATTAGCTTAATTTAGCTTAACGGTTATGTTAAAATTCATATAATGATAACTCTCATAAAAAATCTAAGTTACATTTGTTAATTCATGGACTGATGACACACTGTGTTCTGCAAATGGCTATTAAAAATGCTTTGATAACGGGAGTTGCTGTAATTTAACGATATTTAATAGAAAGAATATATCTTATGAAAGGCAGAAAGATATTTGGCTTCAACGTCAACTGTACAGGATGTCTAAAGAACACGTGTCAAAGCTCAGCTGGAGATACGCAATCCAAAAATAATAAAAAGTTTAACTAAATGTAAAACCAGAAATGTACAGCTTCGTATCTTTCAATAAAAGACATAAACCATAATAAAACTGGTAACTAAACCATTAGGAAATGTAAATGTAAATCTCTGTAGCAATACGGAAAACATGGTGATCATTCAATAAAGCCCTAACAATGAGTAGCAGGTGTCTCGTGGCTGCAGTGGTTCGTACTAGAAGGTTGACGAAGTTTCTCGTCTCGAATGAGTCGGCTTGACATTTATATCCCCTTGCATCTCTAACAGGCAACGCAACCAATTTTGTATTTGCAATGTTTATTAAGGAGTTATTATAAGAAAAGGAAAGTTGTCGAACGATATGTTTTTTGCAAATAAGCTAAACGTATTAAAGAAGAAGGAGAAGCCTGAACATGGAGACCGACCTTATCAATTCCTATCCCTAATTTTTTTGACACTTTAAAACAAAACCATTACGAATTAACTATTTCAACTTACTAGGAAACATACGGTATACGTTGTCGTAAATATCCGCAAATAACTAGAGAGTAGTAGTATGTTTGCATTGCTATTTTTTACTATCGCCAAGAGAGCTGGTGATGCAGGGTACTCAAGAAGCTCAGGCATATTATTATTCCAGAAAATTCACGAAAAACAGTTCTGACTATAAAACCTATACATTTTTACTAAGTCGTGTCCTTTTTCAAGATAACTATAAAAGGTCAGTTTTGTTTGTTTTACTAAAATGGAAAGCTTTAATTTCTGCATGCTACAAACTAATTTAAATTTATAGTGGTGTGGACATTCAAAGCTAATTGTTTATAAAACTCATGCACCGAATTACCGATTTCGAAGAATTCAATAAGTAAGTTTTCTTCACAATACCACATATTCTTCAAAACGACAACATTTGTTTGAAAAGTTTAACATCCTATATCTGGAAACTATGCACTTCTGGAACTACCATTATAAGAATTATTTCCGATTTATGGATAGCAAATCAATACACTCTTAATAATCACTTTCATGACAACCTAGCAAGTGTTAAGGACTAATTAATTTTAGGACCGTTCCTTTAAAGAAACTTGTAACCCGATTACATGTTCTAAGTAAAATATCGAAAAGTTAAATGATTTATTGTATTCTGAGGATGGTCATCCTAAGATTTTTGAATTCGCTGGCAAACCTCAGCTCAGTTATTGGATAATTGTACTTCTATTGATGAAAATTCTGGAAAGTAGGATAACGCGTTATTTTTCAGCTTTAAGAAGAAGGGCTTTCAATCAATTGACGTTGCGAGAAAAGTGAAGTCTTGATTTTTAATTATTGTAAAGGTCAGTAATTGTGTTTTCCAGAAACCATTGTGAGGAGCATGGGCGGCTATCCCTTAAGCGCACTCGTGCTGAACCACCATATTTAACAAACTTGTAATAAGGTTAAAAATCAACACAAAATTTTTAATAAATATCATTTCAATAACAACGAATTTATCAAAAAACAATTTAAGCTCTAATCCAAATTTGTATTAAGACTAATATCCACTTGAAAGAATATTTCACCGTGCACTTCGGCTAACGCACGGGGAAACTTGTATAGCTTCTATGAGATACGATATAACACGCTTAGCGCGTGAGATAGAAGATAGTTAATACAAGCTGTATGGAGTAATGGGTTGATTCTCGTACGCCGCACGGAGACACCGAGCTGTGCTGATATTGACCGGACCGAACGTTTCAATAATTCAAATTTTTGTTTACGTGATTTAATTAGATGTTGTTTTGTTTTTGTCCTCGTAGTCTCTGAAAGAATATTTAATATACAGAGTGTGTGTGTGTGTGTGTACATAACTGTGAAAATGAGTATCAACTTTAACATTGACTACATTTTCAAAACAAATTAGATATAAAATTGGCTAGTCCACCTAAGCCATATCTTAATTGAAAACAAGAGTGCAAAATGAAAAATAAAGTATATACCCCAAGTGTTAAAAGTGAAATTTATAATAAAAAGAAATGGTTGTGTGGATGTGATGGCAACAATACATTATTTTTGAAACTGGAGTGAGGGATTAAAACGTTTCTTAGAAATAGGATGTCTTAGAACTGGTAAACGCTCTTTCTGTGCTTAGTATTGATAAAATGTATTCAACCAATGCCAGATTTTAATAAAAACGTCATTGCACATTTCGCTTTCGAAAAAAGTCGACGAATATTTTAATTAATAAAAAATAAATGCAGTATTAGCAAAGCTATGGTTTGTTTTGTTGCACCTTTGAATCCCAATATTTGACCAATAAAGTGCACCACCAGTTTCATAACCCACCAGGCGCTACTGGTGACGAGTGAAAACCCAAATATACATCCAGAATATTAAATTCAGTTATATGTACTAAATATATAAATAAGTATTCGAGATTTCAATCAGTTGGCGGGAGCACAACCAATAAAATTCTCGACTAGAAACAATATATTTTCTTGGCATTGTTGCTTTTTTATTATTATTTCAGCCGGTTTTATGTTTACGTTGCTTTTATCGAAACTATTAATTTAGAATGTTTCTTAATTCTTATCTTTAGTGACTTAAAACGAATTTTATAACAATATTAAGTAATAATGTGAGACAATTTACAATTTTTTTTATTGACAACACTCAAGCTCATCAAAACCCTAAACAAAAGAAAAAGAAAACAAAACCGGTGGGAAAACAGAGGAGAGCAAAGTACGGAACTGTTTTGTTTTAGTACATTTTTATATACATACTGAACCAATTTATAACTCCATTACATCAAAATAACTGCCCTGAATTCCAATTTCTTTAATATATTTGAAGACGCGAGATGTAAGACCGACATCTAGGATTTTCGAGAGAATCAGTACAAAGAGATTCCGAATCTGGAGCCGTTCCGTGTAATTGCTGTTCTCTCTTAACTCCTAGGGCACAGAATGTCACGATAAAATTTTTTCAGGTTACTTCATCTGTCAGAGATATTGAATACTCTCTACGAGGTGTCATTACTTTGTACGCAAGACAATATATATTATATATCAATATAATACATATTGTTTCTGGTTAGGGAACCTTCATCAGTTGCGCTTCCCACAACTGAATGTCCTCTCGAACACTTCTTTATGCATTTGATGCATTTTGTTAAATTTGAAGAAGTGTTCGAGGGGACATTCAATTGTGGGAAACGCAACTGAACAAGGTTCCCTAACCAGAAACAATATGTATTATGTTGATATATTATATATATTATATTGCGTACAAAGGAATGACACTTCGAAGAGAGTATTCAATATCTCTGACAGGTGAAGTAACCTGAAAAAAATTTATCGTGACATTCTGTCCTAGGAGTTAAGAGAGAACAGCAATTACACGGAACGGCTCCAGATTCGGAACCTTTGTTTACTGATTCTCTCGAAAATCCTAGATGTCGGTCTTACATCTCGCGTCTTCAAATTTAACGAAATGCATCAAATGCATAAAGAAGTGTTCGAGAGGACATTCAGTTGTGGGAAACGCAACTGATGAAGGTTCCCTAACCAGAAACAATATGTATTATATTGACATATAATATATATTGTCTTGCGTACAAAGGAATGACACCTCGAAGAGAGTATTCAATATCTCTGACAGATGAAGTAACCTGAAAAAATTTTATCGTGACATTCTGTCCTAGGAGTTAAGAGAGAACAGCAATTACACGGAACGGCTCCAGATTCGGAACCTCTGTGTACTGATTCTGTCGAAAATCCTAGATGTCGGTCTTACATCTCGCGTCTTCAAATTTAACGAAATGCATCAAATGCATGAAGAATTGTTCGAGAGGACATTCAATTGTGGAAAGCGCAACTGATGAAGGTTCCCTAACCAGACACAATATGTATTATATTGATATATAATATATATTGTCTTGCGTACAAAGGGATGACATCTCGAAGAGAGTATTCTTTAATATAATTAACCTAAAACACTCGCAAAATGTTTTTTAACGAAGCTATTTTCAATTTCTAAATGAACTAATGTTCCTCATTGTGAGTTTCTCTAGAGCAATTACTGTATAAATTGCATTCAAATGTTATATGCATAAAAACGTTATAATTATGGCATTTGAATCTTACTTCCGATTTTTTTCCACTGCAGAAGCTACACCGGCCATGAGCTTCACAAATAGCAAGCGGAATAATTATTTCTAAAATACATATTTGAGCTAGTCGTCATTTTATTTCGCATTTGCATAGCACGACTATCATCTAGTAATTGCATACCCAATTATTCTAAAAAGTTTCGCATAGGCGTCTGAATTTTTTATTGGCTACTGCAGTATTACATTTAGCGAACAATTATATAGGAATTTATTCCAGAAAAATTAAGCCTGGCATAAAATATCATTTCGAAATGCATCGGGCTCAATTATACGAAGAACGCATCTTATTTATTGTATGGATACCATTATTTGTCTTAATATAAGTAATAATCGTTTCAAAATTATAAATTTACATAATTTTAAATCTGTGACCTTAACCGTATTGATATATGAAACACTCGAACAATTGGATATTTGACTGTATTAAAAATATGGATCAAACTGGTGAAATCGCAAAAGATAATTATTACTACCAGTTATTTTATGTAGCATTTTATAATAAATACCACATAAATAACTTTATAAAAAAGATAATAAAAAATTAACATTTTAAATAGCAGTCACGTGAACAAAAAGTCGCTGAAATTCGTCTTAAGTTCTGTGTGTGCTTCTCTGTTTATATGAATTCGTTCCCAGCTTAGAGCATATACTTCTGGAGAGCATCATGTTATCTCGCCTGGTGCTCCCAATCGATTACAATAGTCTGTTACTGTCTCTATTGTCCTCTCTTTGTAGTTTTGTCAAGATATTTCTAGATTTCAGGCTACCCCCAGAAGTGTATGCTCTAAACACTCATCACAGAACAATGCATTGAAATAAATTCGAACTGAAGGAACCACTAGTTAGGTCACAAATAAATAATTTGGTCGAGTGCGAGTTGGACTCGCATACTTAGGGTTCCGTACCACCTTCAAGATTCGAATATTCCAGATTCAGACAAGCAGGGAATGAGTGCATTTTCTTATACTTACCCTTATATCTTTTAAAGGAAGCGTTTTAAATTTATAAAAAATGTACACTTTGATTTTCCACACATAGACTTTTTATTTTATCTGCTTTAGGATTCGCTTGATTTTTATCATAATACATATGTATTTAATTTTCTAATTTGGCCCACAAAAAGTAACATTAGAGTTTTATTTTACTAATAATCTTTCTGAGATGCCATTTATAATCTACTGTCTGAGTTCTGAGGCTCTGTAGATTGGAAGAAAAACGGCAAATTAGGTCAAAGAGTAAATTATAAATTATTAAATCTGTTATTCAAATTATTTAAAAATATAAATAAAATATATTTTTCAAATTTTAAATAGTGTAGTTTCTAAAGTGGGAGTTAAGTCGATGTTTAATATTTTTAATATCTTTTATACAAATGATTTAAAAATATGATATATTTGTAATTCACATAATGAGCCTTTTATCTGATATATTACATGATGCGTTTGAAAATTGAATCTTTATTTTCCATTTAATTGTATAATTTGTCCCTAAAATTGCTATGGGGGTTTTCTAGTAATTTATTTTCCCTTTAATTCTATTATTTGGAGGCCAAATAATAGAATTAGGTATTTTTTTCATATTTTTCCTATAAACCAAAAAAAAAGAGGTCTTAGTTTGGGGAATAACGGGGAAAATGGGTAATATTTTTAAAATATTTTTTAATATACTTTAAAATATTCATTTTAAAAAAATTAAAAAAATATATTTGTACCTATTCGTCATAAAGAGCCCTGGGATTTGATATATTACATGACCCGTTAGAAACAATTATAATTTTTTATTTTACATTTAATTCTATAATTTGCCCCCCAAAATGAATATTAGGGGTTTCTCCTAATTTTTCCAGTAAAGTTCAGGTGAGGGGCTATACTTCCAGTTTTTCAAAATTTTTCAGCTTATGGTTTCGGTGATAAGGGGGGGAATGGGTAAATTTTTTTATATTTTTGTTAATATCTTTTAATTTATTTATTTTATAAATATGGAAAAAATATATTTGTTTTCTTCATCATGAGCCCTTTTATTTGATATATAACATGCTGGGTTAGAAACAATTTTAATTTTATATTTTCCATTTAATTCTATAATTTGCCCCCCAAAAAAATATTAGGGGTTTTTCCTTATTTTTCCAGTAAAGTTCAGGTGAGTCAGTACCTATCAATCTATTTTTTCTCAAAACTTTACGTTTTATAGTTTCGGAGATAAGGGGGATGGGGATGGGTAAGTTTTGGTATATTTTCATTATCATTTTAAATATTTTTTAAATATGAAAAAATATAGTTATGTTTCTCAGAATGAGACCTTTCATTTACATGATGCGTTTGAAAATTTTTTAATTTTAAATTTTTATTTAATTCTATAATTTGCCCCCCAAAATTAACATTAATGGTTTCTCCTTAATTTTCCTGTAAAGTTCGGGCAACGCTCTATATTTCCTATTTTTTTCAAAATTTTAGGCTCAGTAGTTTCGGAGATCAGGGGGGAACGGTCGATTTTTTTAGTTTCCCCCCCCCCCAGAAGTACCCCTAAAATCAATTTTTTTTCTTTTACGATATGTACTCCTGATCGGGTCACCAAACTATACATTGATACCAAATTTCAACCTCTTCCGTCCAGTAGTTTAGGAGAAAATGGCTGTGTTGTGACAGAGGCAGAAATCCTGAGTGATATTATAAGGGTATCCGTATATTGTATATACGGAACCCTAAAATGAATCGTTTAGGCGGTCTTACTTTTATTTGAAGTTAATTCCCTTTTTTTAGATAGATAGATAATTTAGAGGTCTAAATTATCTGTAATTTTTGGTTGATACTCTGCCAATAATAGAGCCCTAAAAGAGCTTTTGTTTTACATTTTCTTTTATATTATTTATATGTTTTATAAATATAAATTATTATTTTTGTCATAGGTTTGGTTGTCACTTGTTTAGAAAGCAATTGATAAAAAATAATTCGTCTTGCTTACTAAAATGTTTACCTTTTCAATTAACTTTAATTAAGTTAAATACTTTGTTCAACTATGCTTCCTATTTTTTATTTTGTATCATTTGTATACGAGATGATTCCCTATTCATTTGAAATAAACAATATTTGATGAGACTTTAAGTACTTTATTAATTATTTTCATCAATAATAATTTAAATTTAAAAAAGAAACCGACTTCAGCAGACTTTTTTTATCTGATTTAAGGTACAATTCTGTTGAATATTTTAGCGTGTTCTTATCTATCTTTCTCTTTCTCCGTCTCCAATTTTTTTCTATATTTTCCAAATATTCTTTAACTTTTATTATTTGGAACACTTTCTATAAATGTAACTCCAATTCACTCAATATTGCATCCACACTGTTTACCTATGCTTCTGATTATTGGTCACCCCTATATAACTTATTTGTCTATCATTTTCTGAACCACCCTGTACAACTATAATTTAACTCCATATAATATTGCAAAGGGACTAATATCTTTAAAACCACCCTGTATAAGTATAAATCTTCTTCACGCTATTGACTCTTTCTATTTTTTATTGTTTAAATTATTCCTGTATACCAATGATTTTATTTCGCCCCATATGTCTAGTATTCCACTTATGCTACTCATGGTGTACCCTATGTAACAAAATCAAAATTTTTTAACCACTTTTATGACTATAATTTTACTCTACCATTTATTTGAACTACTCTGTATATGCAACTGCTTCTAATTTTTTTGAACCCATTTCTATAATTATATTTTACCTCATCCTTTAATTCAAATATCATAACTGCTTATGCTTATATAACACATTTTTGAATAACAATAATTTTACTCCATCCTTACTTCAAACACCTTGTATAAGCAACTATTTATGTTTCTCACAATATAACTTTTTTAATCGCACTATATTACTGTAATTCTACTCCACCTTATATTTCAATCAACCTGTTTATTCAACTGATTCTAACATTTTTTGAAGCCTTCTATATAACTGTAATTATATCCACTGTGTATAACTATAGTTTTGCTCCACTCTTATTTCATCCACCTTGTATATGTAACTACTTATGTGACATCTATTACAATATATTTTTAATCAACCTGTATAACTAATTCAATTCCAACTTATTTTTAAACCTTTTGGAAGTAGGTTAGAAATAAAGGTACATGATAAATACAGCTGTACTAAAACTTATACAAAAGCAAGTACACCAAAATGTAGCTCAAACTCCGGCTCCATCTAGCTAGATTCCGTCAAGGTGTTCAACAGATTCTGACTGTGGGATGAATGGCTCTCCCTTCGGGGCTGAATATTGAGACTCAAAACTATATAAACTTTGAGTCTCGTCAGGGTAGAAGTCACTATCATTCGCACCATTAGAATTATGTCCGAATTTACCTCGAATTCATGATTAGTACTAATATCTCTCGCATTGTACTCCCCAATTTGATTATCGAACAAGTTCGCTGGCAGGTAGCCGTCTCAGACAATCAACATCTCGAGCAATGGTCCCCTAACTCTTGCGCTGCAGCTGTACTCGACAGACGACGTTGACCTATGGCCTATCGACATAATCAGGGATTTCCCTGTCCATTTGATCAGTCTCTGATCAGTTGACTGGTGGTGCAATTGGACTTTTTCTTCTGTCAGTCGCAATAGTAACGTAGGACTGTAAGAGAGTCTTACGTTGTATTCTGAAGAAGCCAGTAACCTGGTGAAACAATTGTCAATAGTAAATAAATTTAAGTGAAAATTACATAAGTGTATTTATTTTAATATAATTTTTTTTCTGTCAAAAAAAAACAAAAAAAACTTATTTATCTTATAACTCGCTTAATTTCATGCTAGAGACTTTTATATAAAAAAAAACAAATTAAAGGATTGTTTGATGCACTTTAGAAAAAGCATTTAACAACTTTTCTCGAAAAATGCATTGTTTTCAGTTATTTCAAGATAAATTTTTCAATTTTTGTTTTGACAAATAAAAACAAAGTTTCAACAAGCTGTAATTCCGTTAAAGTTCGTACTTTTAAAGTTATTTACGAAAAACCGTATGAAAACATGTTTTTGTTTTTGGTTGAAAAATCAATAATTTCACTTGCGAGTAACTCGAAAAGAATTAACTTTCGGAAAAAACTTTATGGAACAAAAGTTGCTTAAAATTTGTTTGTTTATTCATTTTCCCACTTGTGTTCATATAATATGTTTCACCCCCAACAAAAAAACAACTACCGGCAGAGTGTTAACTTTGAAACAGAAGGTAAGAAGTACTCAAATTAAAATTTTTATGAAAATCGGTGCTGCTTGGACAAATTACCCAGCATTACCGTTTTTTTGCCTTCATTGCCTGGATTATATTTATAAATAAGAAATCTGAAAAAAATGCATGTTTAATAAATTAAGCAAATTTTTTTTTTTCAGTGCGGCATCTGATGTTTATTGTCGTTGAAGATGTTATGTGGAGCCCTTAAACAATTAAACAAGATTTAGATAATTTCCAGTTACACAGTTATTTTGAAATTGTTCTCCAAGATTATCAAATTTATTCGTGTTGCTTGAGAATACTAATGAGAATACACAACCTAAACAAGTTGGTAGATTAATCAAAAAACAAAAACCGCATTTTCCTGTTTAATCAAATCTGTGCGTTTTACGGTCCCCGAGTTACTCGCTGAATTCGTTCTTATCTTGGACCTTACGTAAGGTCCGATGGGTCTGAGTCTTTATTCTCGAGCCACAAAAGCCTATAGAAATGAATGAATTATTATGGGTGTGCAGAAGAGTAATTAACGTTAGTCCTTAGAATGCTCCTACGACAGTTTAAATGCTGAATATCACGTAATTTCGAATTGATTGAGGTAGGATAATTGTGGCATCTTTCTATTTTATCTTCACAGTTAGTTGGTGAATTACCAAAAAATTAAATTTAACGTCCGGTTCAACCATAAAATCAATTTTAATAATTAATGAATCATGAACGACCCTAATTTTCTAGCAGTTCCAAGTTACATAAGGAAAATTTATGAACTCATTGTAGTTATTAGGTATATGCTATGAAAAAATTGAGGAAATTTGTTTTTCGAAAAACTGTCAGAGATGTAGACGAGGATCGATAATTTTTTTAACAGAAAAAAATAATAGTATGATGATCTGAGGTCGGGAAGGGGGAATGGGTGGGGTTTTAAAAGTAAAAAACGGTTTATTTCGATTTCCCGCAAAACTACAAGTCCTATGGAAAAAAGGCAAATGTCAACTTTTGTGTTTACATTTTTTCACATAACCTAAAAATTTATGTGAAAAATTCAAAAAACAAGTAGAGAAAAACCCAAAAACTTTTTAAAAAAAGCAGATATTTTGACATGAGAATTTACGATTGAAAATTAGGTGCTTTTTCGATATTAATTCAAAATAAGCTGAAACTTTAAATATTTTAAATAAAAAAATTACAGTGTGTTTTGGGGCATAAAAAGTTAAGTTTTTACTTAATTTCGTAATTTTTTTTGTAAAAGATAAAAATCAAAAAACAAAAACTTGTTTTTTTCAATTTGTCACATAAATTTTGAGTTGTTTTCTGAAGGATACTTGTGGCATAATTTTCAATGTCTAAGTGTTTATTGGGAAATAACACCACACTTTAAAGGAAATTGCTGTATATTCCAAACGTTTAGGGGTCTAGATCAGACCCCGTTGTCAATGGCTAAGAAACTACGGATTAAAAAGGTACAATTCCAAGATGTAAATTTAAATATTTGACAATGTTTATTATTTGATTTTTGACGTAACTAAGAGAATTTTATTTGTAATATACAGGGTAGCACAGAAATTTCTAAAGATCATACAATCATAAAGTTCCTTTCAAATTGGAAGAATTTGAAAGGGAGATCTTCAGAACTTTATGTGGGGCTCCTAGGTGCAACTTTCTTATAAGATAGTGCATTCGCCAAAAATGTGACCAAAGAACTTTGTTGATTCAGTGATCCTATTAAAGTCATAAGGGAAAACCTAGGAAAAACCTTATGAACCATCCCGATATTGGACATGACCATTAGCAATTTCTTCCTTAATCATCGGCAACAAGGAACGACTGAATTCTACGGAGGTAGTAGCGATACAATCGTTTTCATTTAACAAAATTAAAGCAGACTCTTTTAGTTTTCTTTTGGTATTGTGTTCTTCTTTGTGTAATATAACTGAATTTTAAAACTGTATTTTATGACCAAGGTCCCAAGCATGTTCACAAATTTTGGATTTTTCAAATTGTCGTTTTTTATGTAATTTTTGTGTTCGTTTATTCGAACATTCAGAGGTCTAGAGGTTTCTCCAATATAGAATTTTTTGGTTTTTGATATAATTGATTTTAGTGTATTTCTTGTTTTAAATGATGTTTTGATATTATATCTGTTTCCCACTCTTTTTAGTCTTTCTGATAGACCCTGTATGTATGGTATAGTTTTTGTATTAATGTGGTTATCTTGGGAGTCTGTGTTGCTTGATGAAGTTTGATGTTGGTTCTTAGGGATTGTTTGGTATTCCATTTTGTTTAACTCGTTATTAATAAATTTATTTGGGTAATGATTGGCAGAAAGTATATTTTTTATACGTTTTTTCTTCATTGAATTTATTGATATTAGAACAGTTGGTTTTTGCTCTGTCATATAGAGATTTAATGATACCTCTTTTTACTGAACTTGGATGATTAGACTTAATGTTGAGATACCTGTTATTATGAGTTGGTTTTCTGTAAACTTCTATTTCAAATGTCGATTGTGTTTTGGTTATTAAATTGTCTAAGAATGGTAATTTGTTATTCTGTTCAAGCTTTAGTGTAAACTGAATAGTTGGTGCTGTGTTGTTTATGTCGTTAAGTAATGCATGTAAATCCTCAAGATTATGTTCCCAAATAACGAATATGTCATCAACATAACGCCACCAAACCAGTTTACACTTACATCTTATAAGAAAGTCGCACCTAGGAGCGCCACATAAAGTTCTGAAGATCTCCCTTTCAAATTCTTCCAATTTGAAAGGAACTTTATGATCGTAAGATCTTTAGAAATTTCTGTGCTACCCTGTATATTACAAATAAAATTCCCTTAGTTACGTCAAAAATCAAATATTAAACATTGTCAAATATTTAAATTTACATCTTGGAATTGTACCTTTTTAATCCGTAGTTTCTTAGCCATTGACAACGGGGTCTGATCTAGACCTCGAAACGTTTGAAATATACAGCAATTTCCTTTAAAGTGTGGTGTTATTTCCCAATAAACACTTAGAAATTATAAATTTTGAGGTTTTGTGAAAAAAAATTAAAAAAAAAAGTTGTAGGTATTTTTTCCGTACGACTTGTAGTTTTGCCAGAAATCGATAAAAACTGTTTTTTGACCTTACTGGCTTCTTATTTTCGCGAACAGAACGTTTTTTGATTTTGCTTATTGAACATGCTTTAGCCTCGTACCTGTACATTAAGTAGAACGGTAAGACAACAAAACTGAAGTCATTATCCTTTGCGAAATAACACAGAACCGTGTATAATAGTAAAAAAAATGTTGGAAATATGCAATATCATATAGGTATATATTATCTTCAAATTTTTAACAATGAGTTTGGTCGAATTTAGACCACTGGTCGACCGCTAGTTGAAGTAAATTCTTGAGAAAGATGTTTTTCTTTCCGAAATATTTTAAAAAGTCTATAACAGTTATACTGCAGATATGTTTGAAAATTTCTGCGGTTCATTAGCTATCCAACAAGGTACAACAGGCTAGGGTATTATCAGAATTCCTTTAAAAACCTTTTATGAATTGCTCCCTGGATAACAGTGCCTAAGGATCAAATGAATCACTTCTTGAGTCAGAAAACAAAACTAACTATTCAAGTCTAAAATCACAGTTCATTGTCTTCTAAACGTTGTTTGTGGCATATTGTTGATTACTTTTATGTTTTTTTGGGCAATAAATTTTCATTTTGCAATCTGCATCAATAAATATAAAGCCATTGATAACGAAGTCAGCTTATATCTCAGTCAGTTTATATATACATATGAAACAGCTCATGGCAACTTCATTGCTACAAATTAACATAAGAACACATAACTTCTTACCAATCAAAAAATCGCCTAACCGGCACTTTTTTTAAATCTAGAAATGTTCAACTGTTAAAATGTAAAAATATTAAGTAGTGATAAAATTCTTATAAGATTCGACACATCAATTTGTATTGAATGAATTTTTCTAGAGCAGTTTTAATAGCCACAATCTCGTTCTTTCTCGGTGATACGATTGATCCCGATTTGTACATGCCAAAACCCCGAAATGGAATTTCGACTAAAATAGTAGTGCCGTTTGCGAAAATTACATATAAATAAGATGCATGTAAATAAACATTATAGGTATTATATTATTAGATAAATAAGAAAAAAATATATTTGCAGCATATCACATCTTGTTCAAGGAACATTAAACAATTTCTGACTGACTGAATTTATAAGATTACCTTATATCAAAAGAAACTGTAAATTGATTAGTCTTATTTTATTGCTAATTCTGTAATACTTATTCAAGTTTTATTTGCACATGGCATAAATATAAACAAATAAAAATATATTTGCATATCACATCTCCTAAGTGATTTCGTAGCTTTTGATAATGGATGCATATGCAAATTGTTATTATATTTGTGAGACATTCATGACTAAAAGAATGTATATACTCTATCTACTTTTCAGGTTCGGAAATCAAATGTATCAATTAGCTTTAGAATCTCAAAATTGTGTACTAACATAAAACTTTTCATTTGGATTCTTCTGTAAATGCGTAAGCTTCGTATACGTTTACAGATTCGCTTTGGGCACTTCAGACTTCAGTAATAGCTGTCGTCGTTTCTGTAAAAAATTAACGTCATAAATAAATAGAAAAGAAGGCTTTCACAGCATACATCTTTGTAAGTAAAAGTCGATTTATCTACTAATATTTTTTATACCTCGTTACGATTTTCCACAATTGGATTTTTACTATTGACGACTGTCAAAATTGTAATATCAGAGCTAGTCGTTCATAGTGGGCGCCACTCACTTGAATTTTATTAATAATTATTCTCTGAATTAGTTATTTTAAAATATATAAATAAAGATTCTTTATACATTTTGCACTGAAGGTAGTCAATAGCTACTAAACAAATCAAAAATAAAGAAAATCGGTCCAGAAACAGAGGAGAAAATGGTACCTAACCATTTTATCTTTGCCTATTTATATACAGATTTAGTCAGTATTACGAAAATCTGTCCAACAGATTTTGACTAATACTCGAACAAACATTTTCATGTATGCAAATAGATATAAACCATTGACTGTTGCAACTATGACTTTCAGTATTAATTCACAGGTCAATATTTGATCCAGGACACGAATAGCGTACTAGGGGTTTTTTGGGTCGCTGATTACGATGAGAGGGTCGGTTGACCTTCATCACGTCAGGGTCAAGTGCATATGAAGGTCAAATCGAAAGAGTTCAACCAAAAAATCTGAAAAAATTCTTGCTGATTTTTTTGAGGTCTCTGAGTCCGAATCCGTAGTTTGTTTGACTGCGCTTTTTCCCAAAGGTCATTTGAAAGTCAAATCGAGAGAGTTCTACCAAAAAATCTGAAAAGATGCATGCTAATGTTTTTGAGGTCTCTGGGTCCGAATCCGTAGTTTGTTTGACCTTGCGCTTTTTTCCTGAGGTCATTTGAAGGTCATTTGAAGGTCCTATCGTGAGAATTCTACAACAAAATCTGAAAAAATGTGTGGTTGCACTCAGGACACCTCCACGCGGTGACGGGTGACGGTGGGCAACGTAGTTGTTTCACTATCACTATCACTATTCCTGGGTAGCGGCTTTCATATGCCTCAACCTCGTAGAAATAAAATTCGAGACAATGCTTCAGAAACACAGAATCGGCGGCTGGTCAAGGTGGGAAAGCGGGCCCGCAGGCTTCGGCATCATGCGACTGTAGCTCTAGGTTAATGGGACACTTGGCCAATGTAGAGTCCAATGCGACAAGTCAAAGTCCTTACAAACAGTGTCCACGGCGAGGGTTAAGTGGTCTTGTCTTAACTGACCGGGATCATAACCTTGCTTTCACTGGCTTAGATAAGCTAAAACAAACTAAGGATTCGGACTCAGGGACCTCAAAAACATTGACATGCATTTTTTCAGATTTTTTAGTAGAACTCTTTCGATTTGACCTTCAAATGACCTCTGGGAAAAACGCAGTCAACCAAACTACGGATTCGGACTCACAGACCTCAAAAACATAAGCAAGAATGTTTTCAGATTTTTTGACTTTCAAATGTCCTTGAACCTGATGTGATGAAGGTCAACCGACCCTCTCATCGTAATCAGCGACCCGAAAAACCCCTAGTACGCCACAAGGCATTCCATATTCCCGCTTAGTTCAAATGTTGACCTGTGTTATGTTAGATTTGAGACCTACCTTTGTGAATATTCTTCTGTTGCAGGAACTGATTGCAGAGTCGTAAATATTAAATTAGTTTCGCAATAATAGACTGGGTTAAATCTAATTTTCTACATACAATATTCATTTCTCCAATTCATTTTTAATGATTGTTGAAGTCTGCAAACCATTATATGAATTTTTAAATCCCCAACACGCTATTACTAGCAAAAAATTAAAATTATTTCGTTTTATTGGGCAATTAGCTTGAAATACAAATCCACATACATGCACCTGGGTGTATTTCTCCTCATTAGATGTTCACAACCGAACAATAATTCAGCTGATTATGCATTTATGCAAACTTTATTCAGGAAAGATAATTGTCAAGTGGTAAGCCTGGGGTATCATAAAGTACAATGGCTGCAGCGGATTAAGTAGGGAAACACGAGATACAAGAAAGCTTTTTCATCGACTTTATTATCCGGACTGCACCACTAAAGAATAAAAGCTAGTGCGGGCGTTTATGCACACAGGTTAAGTGCTTGATCAATATTGTTCCTCATGAAAATGAACTGAATAATAGAGGCCCTAATTTGTATTCCGTTTGAAGCGTATGTGGATGTGTTCTTACACGGTAGCAAGTTTGTAATATTAAAATGACGTTTATCATTATCGTTAACATTCTTTTCGAATTGGAAATAAAGTCAGATAGTTAACTGCAGGTACAAAATCACGAAAAAGTTTTATTATAGAATTTATTTGTAACACGCCTAGATAATTAAATGGGAAAAGAATAACGACATCTGAAATAGCTGGTAACTAAAAATATCTAAAATTTAATTTATATCAGCAACATTAAAGAGGACATATTTTATTTAATGCTTTTATCCGTGGCTTGGCTACGGTAATCTCGTTATATATTGCCAGAATATGAAGTGGATGAAGCAGGTTAAAGAAAAATGATTTGATGCATATGATGCATTGTACCATGCTATACGAGGTCTACCGTTAATCATCGCTGCGAACGGACTCATCCCCTTTTGCTTTAGTGCTAGGATTATTTTACCAGGCGAGCAGTATATTAATATTACAGTGAACTCTTTAAAATTTAAATACGTATGAAAATTTAATATATGTATGTATATCTGTCTTAATACTGATAGTGATGTTTTGTATTTAAGGTGACTTTGGTCGTAGTTAATATTGGCTTATGTAAAAAGGACAGTTTGAAGCAGTGGCCGAAATTAACGGTTAAAATGGCAGAGAAAAGTCTACATTTTTAGTAATTTCGTTAAGACGTTCGGCGTTAGAAATTCTTCAGTGTATTCCAGTGGATGAATACGGTAACTTCAAAAGGCTGATTTCAGGATTAAATATGAGATGTAACAATCCATCACGAAGACAAGTTCACCGAGTGTACATGTGAGGGAACCCAAGAAGCGCAAGAGATTTTATAAGATACTCTCTTCGAGGTGTCATTCCTTTGTACGCAAGACAATATATACACTATTTGATACATTTCGTTAGATTTGAAGACGCCAGATGTAAAGACCGACATATAGGATTTTCAGGGAAACTAGAACATAGAGGTTCCAAATCTGGAGTCATTCCATGTAAGCTGTTATCCGTAATTCCTAAGTTTGAATGTCACGATGAAATTTTCTCCTCGAAGAGAGTTTTTAATATCTCTGACAGGTGAAGTTAACCTGAAAATTTCATTGTGGCATTCTAACCTAGGAATTACGGGTAACAGCAATTACATGGAACGGCTCCAGATTCAGAACCTCTATGTGCTAGTTTCCGCGAAAATCCTAGATGCTGGTCTTTACATCTCGCGTCTTCAGGTTTTATAAGAGTTTGAAGTCAGCCGACATTAGCCGTGTAACACCCTTAGGATATCCAGACCTACCAGAGGATGATAAAAATTAATTGACTATACAACTTTTTAAAAGTGGTATTAGGGATGTCGGAATTTCAACAAAACCTGAGACTTGGTGGATTAAAGAACAGTACTAAAGCTCTGGGAATGCTTTGCAAGTAAAGGCTATCAGATCATATCCAACCCAAAGATACAAGCAGTTTCCGACAGTCAGAAAGAATGATGGTGGCTCCTTCAGGAAGTACTATCCAAAATTAACCATAGAATTGTAAACGTACAGAGCATTTGAGCAGTTCCAATGTGATTGCATGTTGATGTTACCTGACAGATCACCAGTCAGAGTTCACCAACGCAACCTCCACCAGAAACAGGCAGGCAGTCAGTTTAATGGAGGCACCGCTGAGTAATCCTCTAACAGCCCCAGAACAGTACTCAACCAACAAGTTCGTGTACAGGCGAATGAAGACAGGCAGACACAACAATGTATCCAGGACCAAATGGCCGACTCAGATTCTGAACTACTCCTATCACTCAAGAGGAGAGGGGACCCAAGCCACGAAGGTACGAGGTACATAGATACTCAGGAGTAATTGTGGGATCAGTGGGACTGTCTACGAGTAGAGAATCGGATGTTGAAGAAAGTCCCAACTGATACTTTATGGGATTACCAGGTGTCATCTTGCCATGAATAAAACTCTGGATAAAATTCGCCAAACATATTACTGAATAAATTACTTCGAATACGTCAGAGCCTGGTATTGGAAAAATGATACCTGTGCAACCACTAAGGGAAGACCCGGACCAAGTGCAGAATACAGCAATATAACGTCGGCGTCCCGAGAGAGAGAGAGAGAATTGCCATTAATATCGCCGAGCATTTCCTGAGTCGGAGAGGGGAAATAAATACATCCTGATCGCAATATTTTACATCAACAATCAAGAGATGGCGATGATCTTGGTAAAACAGCTACTTAGCAGGTTGGGGGTCCCGCTGAAGTTACATCAGATCAACTGTGTGACGTTAAATGTAACGAATTCTAGAAGGTTTGTATAATGTTGAGAAGAAGACAAGATCTATCGAAGGTCGTCAGTAACAACCGAAGTGATTGAGATGAGCATATTCCGTTATCAAGTTGGGCTATTGCTTAGTTGTGCATAACAGCACTGGACTGACTCCAGCCAGGGTACTACTCAGAAAGGAGCTGAGATTACCATGTGATTTCATCTTTGTCTCAGTAGAAGATCTGTCCCAAGAAGTTAACCATTATGCCGACTGACTCCGACAAAGCATGCTGCACATAAACCAACTATCCTGGGCGCAGTTGTTGGCAATTAGCGATCGAATGAACACCAGTTACCATCTCAGGGCAAATTTAGTCAGGTTTGAAGATAAGAATCAACTTGGGCTAAACAACCCTCAGAGGAGGCTCAGAGGAGAAGTCAAGTCTCCAAAGCTCACGCTGGGTTGGGTGGGCCCTATGAAGCAGTTAAAAGAATCAGCGGCATAGTCTATCGCATTTGCCTGAATCCGAGGGTCAAGATGAAGGTGGTCTATATCGTAGAGAAGTAAAGTAGTGGGGGATAGCTGAATTGCGTTTGACTCATCGTTGTAATATTTGAAGTATTAGTCTAGTGAATTGTGAACTCTTAAGAATATTTATTTTAGGTGTAAACTGGCTACTACTTTAAAAAATAAACGTTTCGTTATTATTGACTCAGAAAGAAACTGAAAACACACAAAATTAATATAACAGAAAAGCTGAAAACGTCGCCAGATTTCATCGTTAATGTAATGCCTTTTATCTTTCTCGCCGAAATTAACATGTCTATAGGCCTCCCTTGATAAAGCTTTTATCTTATTTAAAGAAGTTTTCTAAAGTGGAAATTAGAGGATTCGAAAAATGTTATCACTAAATTACTCTGAAAGTTCTTTTATGAGTTTTCTCTACGAAACTTTTTTTAATCAGTATATTAGATGACTTTTGTGTCCCTTCAGATAATTGTCCAATATTCAATAACGCGGAAGCTTCGATTTCCAGACCATTAATTAAAAGTGTATGGATTAACGTAGGCACATAATACCAGGGAGGCAATTTTCCAAACATTATTGCCGGTTCTAATGAATAACCTCGAAGTTTGTTGGTGTTTATTTAGCAGTGCCTGGAAATTACCTGCAACCAAATACATTGCCACTTAATCGAGGTTTAATCGACTCCAGTTGTCATATAAATTTACTGGCAAAAGTTCATGCAAAAAGTGGACCAGACTTCCAAGTTGCGTACTTCTACTCCAAAAATATTATTAAATGAGCAAGTTATATTTGTTTTTAGGTTTATGATACACTATGAATTTGATGAATGGAAAAATTTATTTTTTACTACACTATGGGTCAAATGGCATTTTTTTAACGGAAACCTAATATCTTAAGTAAATCTAGATATATCAAAACAATTCTTTTTTTAATTGAACCTTAGGTTATGTAGATTAAGGAAAAATTATTAAGAATGTCATCATCCACATTATTACAGGGGTGGATATGAGGGTTGAAATGGTGAACATTTCAAAATTCGATCTTTTTTTTTCTCTTGTTTATGGAATATCTCGAAGACAAATAGATATACTTATACGGTTGTTTTTTTAAATAGTAGAGTTATTAATATAGATTAGAAAAATATTTATTGCAAAGCTATTCTTCCAAAAGTATAGGTGAAAATAGGAGTGAGAGGGTAAAAACGTGAAAAATCCATTTCCTTATCATTTTCCACTGTGAAGATCATTTATCGTTATCATTTTTCACTATAGGAAAGAAAACGGGGATATGGGAGTGAAAAAACAACATAAAAATCGTTCATGAATCCCGTAAGTGAGTTTTCAGTCAATTATGTTGAATAATTTTCGACAATGTTTAGTTAGATAATTATTTTTTAATTTTTCCCATTTTAAGGGATTATTGTTTTTGAAGTATGTGCTAAATGATCAGAGGCAATGTGCCACATTCGTACTTTTTATATTTCATCTTTTTGAATGAACCCACATTTTTTGGGTACAAAATCGTATGTAATTTTCGTATCAAAGAAATTTTTTTTTTGTATTTTGAGAGACTAGAATGAATCAGACAAGCATTTTTGATGCCTTAAGAGAAAAATGATAACTATAAACGATCTCCACTGTGGCGTGCTCAGCGCCCAATGAATCGCTAATAGTCTTTTTTGACTATTTTTGAAATTTGTACCCGCTCACCCCTTATTTTAACCTATACTCTTAGGAGGATAGCTTTGCAATAAATATTATTCTAATCTATATTAATAACCCTACATTTAAAAACATATCCGTATAAATATCTCTATTTATCTTTGAAATATACCATAAACAATAGAAAAAAAAACATCGAAATTTGAAATATGCACCATTTCAACCCCCATTTCCACCCTAATAATGGATGATGGCATTCTAAATAACTTTCCCTTAATCTACATAACCTAAGATTCAATTTAAAAAAGAATTGTTTCGATATCTCTATTGTTGCTAAAGATATTAGGTTTCGGTTAAAAAAATGTCATCTGACCCATAGTGCGGCAGTTGTCAACTGACCGGAATTAGCATTTTGATACATCATATTTCTAAAACCATTGCATAGAAGTCGCTTTCATATTACGATTTTTAATAATTCATCTTTATTTGCAATATTTTGATGTTTATATTGATAGTATGCGTCATGTTTATGAAATATTACTATCTACAAAGAAAGACCGCGGTGGTCATTTAGCCGCAGGGCAGTGCTGTACGTTAGTCACTTAAATTTTCAATAAATTAATTAATTGATTGAAAAATTAATTGTGAATTAAATTTTCAATTAATTATTTAATTGATTGAAAAATTAATTGTGATTAATTTAATTGCAATTAAAATTATATGCGATAGATTTAATCGCAATGTGAATTAATCTACACAATTTTGCAACTAAATCAATTGCAATTAACTTTTCAATTATTGAAAAAATAATTAAAACTTACCGTTATTTCGCTCTGAAACAGAGGAAACTTTTTACCCACTTCAAAAAAGGTGGAAATTTTCAATTCGGTTGTATTTTTCTAAGCATTGTTACCTCAGTAGTCCGTCAACTATGAAGTGATCTCAATATTTCCTTTTTTTATTTTTTCAATTTTTTTAAATGACGTGATATGGTCTGTTTTGCAGAAAAGCTGCATTGTCTGAAACCTAAAGATAAACTAAAAGCATCACACGTTTCTCAATAATAGTTGCATGTACAGGGAGTTAAAATATAGAATGTAGTAGCATTATAATTTACACAGGGTGTTAAAAAATTCTGTAAAAATAATTATGTGGAGAAGCCTATAAGTAGTTACATATATAGGATATTTGAAATAAAAGACGATGTATAATTATTGTTATACGGATTGATAAAAATTGTTAAAAGAATGTTAAAGAGGTTACAAAAATGTTATATTGTATGGTCATAAGCAGATGCATATCGAGGGTGGTTGAAATATATGGCGGACTAAAATTATACAAATACAGTGTGATTGAATAAATGTTAGAACAAAAATGATACATTTGGTTGGTCATAAATAGTTGCTTATATAGGATGGTTGCAATATAGGGTGAGGTGGAATTATAGTTATACAGGATAGCTAAAAATGTTTGAAGAAGAAATGTATTATACAATTACTTGCATATTTATGATGGTTGAAATTCAGGGGAGGGAGTTGAATTAGACTCATAGAGGGTGATCAAATTTTGGTAGAAAATAAATATAGGATGACCCATAAGCAGCCGCATGTACAGGATGTTAGGAACATGAGATGGAATGCAATTATAATTATAAAAAATGGTTCAAAAAGTATATTGGATATGCATATGCATAAGCAGGCGCATATTCAGGGTGATTCAAATAAATGGTGTAGTAAAAATGTACTTAAACGAATTATACTTTAAATGTTTGTATTTAGTAGCCCATAAATAGTTGCATGTGTAGGCTGATGGCTATATAGGGTGGAGTGGAATAATAGTTATACTGGATAGTTAAAAAATCTTAAGAACAAAAAGTATTTGTAAGTGGGTCCGTAAGCAGTCCAGATCCAGGGTGGTTGAAATACATTGTGTGAGCTGTACTATACATTTCTTAAACTAAGATTTTTTAACCAACCTGTCTAACTACAGTTTTGCTCCATGCTATCCAGCAACAGTCTTATCTATGCAAATTTATACCTTATGGGGCATTTTATATGATATAAATAACGGAGATATGTACAATTATAATTTTTTTTAGATGAAAACAGTGTTATTCAATTGATGTCCACCTGGTAAATAAACGAGAGTAAATGTTTTATTGTTTGTGTGTATATCCTTTTTAACATTTTTAAAAGTGAATCAAGAATTATAATATTTTAGTACTGAGCAATATTTTTGTTCATAAAAAGAATCCAATTAGGATATTATAAAAATAGGTGCATATGTTTCATATTTCAGTGGGTGAAATGATCGATAAATTATAATGACATTAACATCCATTTATCTGACTCATTTGGACATCTCATTCATTCACTCGAGGTTAAAATCTTAGTGATAATCTATATATAAATAGGCAAAAAAAGGCTTAGCTACAATTCTTCTCTGTCTCTCAACCGATTTTCTTTATTTTTGTTTTGTTTAGTAGCTACTGACGATATTCAGTGCAGAATGCTAATATTAATTTATAATATTGGTACATTCATTAAATAAAATATAATAAAAAATCATTATTTACGTCCATACTTTCAACGCCAAACAACAGTGCCACCGCCGCCAGACGATCAAAACTCAAATCATTGAATAATTATATATGATGGGAGCGATCGTTAGCTGCTGTTATATTCTTAGAGCATGCACTTCTGGAAGTGGCATGCAAGAGTTGTTATTGTTTAGTGGTAAAAAGGTCAATGTAGTAGATAATTATTGATTTTTCGGACGTGTTGCAGTAACTTTCATATTAAATATTGTGTTTTTAATGTGAATTTAATTATTTGATTAACATATTATTATCACAACCTTCCCAAATGTGTTTTGTAAAAATTTTCAGACAGCGGGCAATAGAGAATGTATTAAATATTTAAGTTCTCCTAGGGTTGTTAGTCCTCTCTTTTCTTTAATATTAATAACTTGATTGAAACCGCAAATGACGAAAAGTTTTAGGTGGCAAAGAACAATCTTCCAATTATTATATCGAATATTTTGCCAGGAGCGGTTCCAGCCAAAAATTTATTAAAAATATTTCGAATACCTATATTTGATTACATTTTTATTTTCTTTTTATTTCAATAGATTTGTTAATATGAGTGAACAATTTTGGTCATTACATCTACTTCTCCGATTTCTCCACAACTCTGTTCCTTATAAAAATATACTTTTAACAATTTCATGCATTAGGGTCGATTTTCGACCACTGGGCGACCACTAGTACATCTAAATGTGTAAAACATATATGATAACAAAATATAGAATAAGAATTTTTCATTAATGCCTGAAAAAAGTTTTACCTGCAACATTCAAATAAATTCAGTTGCGCCTAATAGGCAACAACCCGCCGCGTAAAAAATTCACATCCCCTAAATTAGCTTGGGCACCCCCTCTAGGACGTGCTCTCAAATAAAATGCACCCTTTTTACAGCATTTAAACAAAAATCCAAGATATACCAAATTGAAGTTCATGATACGAACTTTTAAAATGTTTTTCTTAGATCACTATCAGACGGACGCAGTTAGTAGAGTACATTTCTCAAAATATCTATCTTAATTGTTTAAATTTCAATTTTGCAAAAACTACTTATCCGACAAAATCCATCTTGAGCATAATTAATTATAACATTGTAGTCTATCATTGAACGGAAAATTAACTTTGCAGTTTTTATTGCAACAAAGGTATATTTAAAAAAATAATTTGGTCAAGTGCGAGTTGGACTCGCATACTTAGGGTTCCGTACCACATTCAAGATTCTAATATTCCAGTTTCAGACAAGCAGGGAATGAGTGCATTTTCTTATATTTACCCTTATATCTTTTAAAGGAAGCGTTTTAAATTTATAAAAAATATACACTTTAATTTTCCACACATAGAGTTTTTATTTCATCTGCTTCATGATTCGCTTGGTTTTTATCAGAATACATATGTATTTAATTCTCTAATTATATCGGAGATAAGGGGGGGGGGGGAATGGGTAAAATTTTATATATTTTTGTTAATATCTTTTAATTAATTTATTTTAAAAATATCAAAAAAATATATAGCATGATGGGTTAGAAACACTTTTAATTTTATATTTTCCATTTAATTCTATAATTTGCTCCCCAAAATGAATATTAGGGATTTTTCTTTATTTTTCCAGTAAAGTTCAGGTGAGGGGCTATACCTCCATTTTTTCAAAATTTTCCAGCTTATGGTTTGGGAGATAGGGGGGGGGAGATGGGTATTTTTTATATATTTTTGTGAATATCTTTTTATTAATTTATTTTAAAAATATGAAAAAAATATATTTGTTTTCTTCATAATGAACCCTTTCATTTGATATATAACATGATGGGTTAGAAACAATTTTAATTTTATATTTTCCATTTAATTTTATAATTTGCCCCCCAAAATATATATCAGGGGTTTCTCCTTATTTTTCCAGTAAAGTTCAGGTGAGGGGCTATACCTCCATTTTTTTTCTGAATTTTCTAGCTTTTGGTTTCGGAGTTAAGGGGGGGAATGGGTAAATTTTTTTATATTTTGTTAATATCTTAATTTATTTTAAAAATATGAAAAAAATATATTTGTTTTCGCCGTAATGAGCCCTTTCATTTAATATATAACATAATGGGTTAGGGGTTAGTAACAATTTTAATTTTATATTTTCCAATTAATTCTGTAATTTGCACCCCAAGATTAAAAGTAGAGTTTTCTCCTTATTTTTTCAGTAAAATTTTGGTATATTTTCGTTAATATCTTTTTAGATATATTTTTTTAATATTTAAAAAATATTTTTGTGTTCCTCAGAATGAGACCTTTCATTTGATATATTACATGATGATGATGATGATGAAGTACCCCAAAAATCAAATTTTTTTCTTTTCTTTATTCCTGATCAGGTCACCAAACTATACACTGATACCAAATTTCAACCTCTTCCGTCCAGTAGTTTAGGCGAAAATTGCTGTGATGTGACAGAGGCAGAAATCCGGAGTGATATAAGGGTATCCGTATATTGTATATACGGAACCCTAAAAAGTAATATTTTATCGGTTTTTCTGTATTTTCTTAACGAAAACTCCTCCGATCGGGACTGGAAACGCATATTTAAAAGTTTTTTCCTATTTCTTACAACTTTTTCGTTGACAGCATTACGATTCCTTCACAAGTTTTCATAACACAAGCAAAAAACAAATTAAAGTAATGCAAGCATATGGATTATTCCGTAGTTTATTTGAATTAATAGAGACAAGGCTCTTCAATATGTAAACATTCAATTATTGGATTAGGGAGTAATGGGTGTTTCTATTGTTCTTGGGGAAATTCAATTCCGGGAAAACTGAAAGTAATACAGGCTTCAAAACTAGTATATATACTCTCCTGATGATAATAGAAGTGAACTTAATCATTCCTACATGATATAGGGAGCCAGTGCGGTAGTATTTTAGAAAAACGCACGGAAAGTAATATTGCGATTAGAATTGATAGACTAAAACTATAGAATTTATGAGAATGGGTGGGGGTTTCGAATTATCAAAAACTCCCCAATGTTGAAAATATCTAATTAATCCTTAAATAAATTGACAGGCATTACCTTAGTTTATTGTAAAGCGAAGCAAAATACATTGGAAGCTGTAAGAAGTTTTCAGCTAAATGTTCCTAAAAGAAACAATCCGCATAAGGCTATTATCGATAATATACATCATCTTTTAGAGTAAACAGGTTTTCTAAAGTCAGACAAATTAGTTAGAATAACTGTTTTATTATTTTATGTATCGATTCGAAATATGCGTTTTATAAAATCGTGTGTTTGTTACTATAGGAATATATTTCCAGCTAGTCATTTCTACAAAAGAGTCAGCAATGTGAAGTTGACATTGTGATTTCAAGTCCGCAAATATTCAGGTAGGAAAAATAGAAGTGTAAAATATAAAATAAGGACTATACCCTCCATTTATAATTGAAGTGCCAAATTTTATAATTCCCAGTGTCTAACTTTAGGTACAAAGTCAATATTTGTAGAAGTTTAACTAAAGCTACCTGTGTATTTAACAGCCCTGCTAATGATTAAAAAATATTTAATATTTTATAATGATTGAAACATTAGCATGATGCAATGTAAAAAAGGATGAATGGAAAAATCTCTCTAAATTCCCAGGCCAATAGTAAAGATATTTTTTACTTTTAAATAAGGATGAAAGAATTCATATTATATTTTCATTTAAACAAACCTATTTTTGAATAAATACATATATTGATTTTGGGAGGCAAGTGACAGAAGTAAATGAAAAATAAAAAAATTTAACTTGTTTCTAATGGATCATGTTATATATCAAATCATAGGGCTCATTTTGACGAATACAAATATGTTTTTTATATTTTTTTTTAAATGATTTATATTAAAATATATTAAAAAAATATTTTAAAAATTACCCATTTCCCCCTTTATTCCCCAAACTATAAGACCTATATTTTTTGTTTACAGGAAAAATACGAAGAAATCTCTAATATTAATATTGGGGCCCAAATTATAGAATTAAACGGAAAATAAAAAATATATTTTTTTAACGCATCATGCAATACATCAAATGAAAGGGCTCATTATGAAGAATACAAATATATATTTTTCATATTGTTATAAATTTCGTGGGTCCAATTAAAATTATACAACTAATATTCACTTTCACTTTTCTAGAACTTTTATTTACATCAAATATATACAACAGCTGATTCAAATATCACAACAACAATTTTACATATAAGCTCTTCACTCCACTAACTGACTGCCACGATTACGGATCTCTCTTTTTAAAACCTGCATCGAGAACTCTGGTACAATCAATCGTCAATTCTACAGCTGCCGAGTCATTTCGAGAACAATTTTTTTCCTAAAAGTGATCGGTGTCGTACTGGAATGAAACCAGGGCCGGCTTAAGGAAATTTCGTTACAATATTTTCAAAATTAATTGTTTACAAGATAATAACATAAAGATATAAAAAATTCTCATTTCTCGCTTTATTTCCGAAACCAAAATTCCTAAAATTTTGAAAATAATTAGGGGTACTGACTGGGGCTCACTTGAAATTTATAAGAAAAAATATTAGTAAACCTCCATAGTAATATATATCAGATAAAAGGCTCCCACTTTAGAAAGTACACTATGTAAATTTTAAAAAATATATTTTATTTGTATTTTTAAATAATAATAACAGATTTAATAATTTATAATTTAAAACTTGACCTATTGTGCCCTTTATCTTTCAATCTACAGAGCCTTAAAATTCAGACAATAGATTATAGAAGTCTACCCTGAAAGTTTATTAGTAACATAAAGCAGATAAAATGTCTATGTGTGGAAAATGAAAGTGTATAATTTTTATAAATTTAAAACGCTTCCTTTAAAAAATATTAGGGTAAATACAAGAAAATGCACTCATTCCCTGCTTGTCTGAAACTGGCATTTTAGAATCTTGAAGGTGGTACGGAACCCTTAGTATGCGAATCCAACTCGCACTTGAACAAATTATTTTTTACTTATGATACTTTTGGTTGATTTTTTATTAAGGGCTTCAAATGTTCAGGAACAAACCTTTCGTAAATTTTTTCCGAAATATATTAAGCACTCTGTATCTGAGCATATCCTGAGCTACGTTTATATGAACTTTCTTTTAATGTTTGGATGGCAAATTTCCTGATGAATGTTGGCGTATGTTTCTAAAAACACTCTGTAAGACCAAATAGAGTTTCGCATATATATTGCAGTCTAAAGTCCATAATGGAAACAATTCGAAATCCTTCAAAAGGGCAAGAGCGGTATTGTTTTCCGCATATTGGTATAAAGGTGAAACGTTCTGCCGCAGAAATAATATATATACCCGTTCTAGGTGAATCAATATTCATCTCCATCCATTTGAATGATATTAAACAAACTAATTAATAAATGGCTCTATTCTTTTTCATCAACTAAGCATTTCTGGTTTCAGCTACTTTTAAGTCTATTTATAGAGCAAAAATAATATCAACAGTACATGCTAAAACCTTCCTTAATGAATACATAATTTAAAAATAAATGCGTTAAATTGTTTGTCTAAATTTTTGGGGCGATAATGGTAAAAGACTCTTTTATTTTCAATTTCTCGCATTATTGTTTAATTTAAAATATACTGTAAGAAAAATTGTTTTTGCAATATTGGGGCAACACCTGGCGGTGGAAAGGAATGATATATATGTGTCGCATAAAAATTTCTGTTATTTAATAATTGCTCAACTAAATCAGCTAAAAATTAAAAACTTCTATTTATTTGTTACCCTATTTTCAAAACTTCAGTTGTTATCCATCAAACTATCTGTACATGTTTTTTCCAAAGCCCGAAAAGGTGAGCTGTAGGTGCAATAGTTTATACAAAATCCTATTTATCAAGGTAAAGCAAAAACTCATGCATTGACCTTTTATACAGCGGCCAATTTGTAATAAAAAGGGCATTAACAGTTCTCAGTTTAAAGTTCGATGGTTTGGCTAATAATACTTGAAAATTTTGGAATTTTTCTAAATTAGCTTTAAATTTGTCAATTAAACACAAGTAAGATTTTAACTATTTTTTGTTATGCGAACTATTTATATCTTTTCTATTTTGAACTCAAATGTTAATAAAACGTCAACTAAAAAATTAAACATTCTAAGAAAAATTTCATCCGAAACTTTAAAAATCACAGCGCAATTGGTCATAAGCAATCTTATTCATCCCAAAATTATGCTTGACAGACTAATGAGACTAGAGTAGGTGGATTTTGAAGATATATAATATGCAGCTCACGCGATATATGTTCTCAGTGGTAACTTTTCCTTCTTATAACGATTCTAATGTCATTTTTCTGCCATCACATGCCAATCTTCTCATAACCTCAAAAATAGGTGCAAAATAGCAAATTTCTTTACAGCCCCACAGGTCGTATATATGTAAAAGTGACCTGATTAATCCGAAACCACAGTTAAAATTGTTATTTTCTGATCTCAAAAAATCAGTCAGAAATCAAACTTTTCCAACAGTGGACAGAATTAAACGAAAACGACTATGAGTAAGCTAGAATTTCCTGAAACTCCTGAATGCCGAAATATATTTCGCAAGTTGATAAAGCAATAATCTTCTTTAAATCAAATTCAAAATTCGCCCTGATAAAATAAATAAATTCAGTTATATGGACTATATACATAAATAATTCAATCAGTTGAGGGAAGCGCAACTGATGAAGGTTTACGACTACAAACAATGGATTGAAAAATCTCAAAAAATTAGTATCATAATTTCTTTGACAGGTTTCCCGATTTGGAGTCTCTGTGACCTAGATTTTCCTGAAACTGCTGGATGCCACAATACATTGTTTATATAGACAAAGTTTATGTTATTTTGGAATCCGTTAGTTCTCAAGTCAAAAATATAGGATAACATCGAAATCCTTATTAACAGAATATAGTTTAACCTATCAAACTCAGTTAAATCATTTTTTAGCTATTCGCTGAAAATACAAAAAAATGGATAGAGAAATAAATTGAGAACCTCCTCCTCTTTTCAAAGTCAGTTAAAAATTGATTTAAAGCGAAACAAGGATCTGAACACTTTCATATTAGGCCCGGGTGAAAAAGTAAAACATCGTTGCTTCTTAACAATTTTAATAGACTTTATAACACAGTCACAAAAGATAACAATTAAAACTTGTCCACATAATTCAAACTTCAGCTGTTACGGAAGAATCATCATATAGCGAGCAATGTACTTTTCTCTTCTTAAAACTTTGAAACGACTCAGAAAGTTCGTAAACATCGACTCTATCGATCGACAAACTAAAAGCTTCATATCCTTTTTTTTTACTGATGACGGAGAATTCGTTCAAAGCTTAAATGGAAGCTCTCTGGAAGTCCTTTCTTTTACTTTTTTGAAATTTTTAGTCGAGATTCGTTAATTAGCTCATAAATACATGGCAAAGTATAAAAAATATGACAAAGCAATTCAAATAAATGGCAGAACGTTATTCTCATAATTGGACACGCTCCATAAATTTGCTTAACAACCACATACTAAATTCAGTCTATACATATTTTCAAATAGAAGGGATAGGTTTTTTAAAAGTAAAATCATGAATTTCCTGTGGAAAATATGGTTTTAAATGAAAATTACCAATGTTGTTGCTACTAATTAAAGTAAATATACATTTGGATATTGTAGCAAAGTTAACTGTAAATCCTTAGTCGTTGAAGTATTTATTAAAGCAAAGTTTTTATTTGAGGCTCCTACTTATACAAGCCAAAATAAAAGAATGGACTAGTGCAACGAGATTTTCGTCAAACGGGCCACAAATGCCGTGATTGTGACCAATAATGGAAAGTAGAGATACTGATTAGATTAGATATGTATTAGATGGTTTCCGGGAATTCATCCGCGTAGTTGATAACTGATCCCTGCCGGGATCGATGGTAAAATGACGATGTTTCGGCAGAGTCACATCTGCCCTCTTCAGGTCGGTTCGCATAATTCTCGTAGCCTTCTGCTTTCGCTTCTAGTTACTCGAATACTGTATTCGAGTATTATGCGAACCGACCTGAAGAGGGCAGATGTGACTCTGCCGAAACGTCGTCATTTTACCATCGATCCCAGCAGGGTTTAGTTATCAACTACGCGGATGAATTCCCGGAAATCATCTAATATATTTAGTGCATTTATATATATATATATATATAAATGAAGCCTACCACTTTCAAACAAAATATTAACTTGAGGATATTAGTTGTAATGAAATATGTATGTAGAAATTAGAAGTTTCAATTAATATATTGAGAAGCTTCAATTATAATGAAAACAAATTGGGGGCAAACATTCTGTTATGGTACATGATGAAATCTTGCATGTGAAAAATTTTTGTCAACATATCCTTACAAATGTCAGTAAATTTTACAGCAATAATGGGATCACAATATCTTTCCCTGAAAATCGTTTTCTCCAAAATTTTGACAGTAGGTTGAAAATAGTATAAAAAACGAAACTTTTATTGTCTTAATATGTTATTTTGCCTAGGGCGTGAGAGCAACCACTACTAGTGGGTGGAAACTGAAACGATAAAAATAAGTACAGAAATCGATAGAGGGATGAATTCTAAGTAAATAGTTTACTATGTACACTTTTCGAAAAATCAATTCTTTTGAGTTATTTATTATTGAAAATGTACATTTTCCGGCGGTTTTTCTCGAATAAGTGGGAAAATTGAAGTCCAACAAAAAAATTCTCTTAAAGCATATAAGAAAAAGAAAAGTTTAGGTTTTTTATTTATGTAGGGGCAATAGATGTTAAGATACGACTGGTTGAAGGTCAGTTCTTGTCCGATGGTCTCTAAATCTAGAGTGTTTAAGGTGAAATTTCAAAAAATTCACGTTTTAGAAAAAAAAAATTACTGAACATTTTTGGAAGTGCTTCAAAAATCTTCAAAATAATAAATAATGTTGATTTTAAGCCATTAGGATAAAAATTGACGGAGTTATGGTCAAAAAAGAAGCTAATTGATTTTTTTTAAGTGCAATAAATTTACTTTATTTTTGAAAATTTTCAACTTAAAACAAAAAAAAATTTTCAAAAATAACATAAAAAATAAAATAACACAAAAAATTAGATAACATAAATAACATTTTGCTTTTTTAGTTCCATAGCACAAAAACTAACCGAGATATCAGGGTTAGAAGTAGCAGTCGGAAGTGGAGACCATGTTTATCAAGTATAGAGAAAATCTGGAAAACAACACGTTAAAAATATTGAAATTCATAGGAGTTGTAGCTGTTACAATTCCCTGTAAAATGGATTTTGAACTTTTAGCTTTCAAATTACGAAAGTTATCGTTACAAAACAAAAAAATTTAGTATATTCAAGCAGGTAGCAGACGAGGAAAAAAAAGAGCAAACCAAGTGCTGGTAAACGTCTGCTCATCTGCTCATCTACTCAGTTTATTTTGAAAATTTAATTTGTTAATTGAGTTTTTAATAATTTTACAAATTATGGTTTTTAAGGGTTAAAATGACCTAATAAATTATTTATTATAGAATAACTATAGAGCAGTTTTTTTTTCATATATGTCTAAAAAATATTAAAAAAATCTAAATTTTGTCGTTAAGGGTGGTTTTTAAGAGTTAAAATACTATAAATACTACATAATAACGATAAATGATGTTGTACAATGTTAAATAATACTGGATCTACTCGTTTGAATATAATTTTAGCATAAGAAACGGCTATTTTTATGTTTATGTTTTAATAATTTGTTAGCTTAGTGGGTCAAGCTTATGTAGGTTTTGATCTAAATGGTAAACTGGACTTAATTCCCAATTTTTTATAAAAACTGGGTCACAGTCAAAAATTTTTCGGGTTCGGACTTTTTTTCTCCCCAGTCACTCTACTAATAAATCATCTAGTAAGTAAAATACCGATTAGATGTCTGTTTTGAGCTCACAAAGTATATTTATTTGTAATATTCTAACAATAATAGTACACATTAAGTTATAATTCAATACTCAATTTTAATATGTATACATCCACTTTCTTATTCATATTCCTAAATTCAAATTATCCGTAGGTATTATTTTTTTGAACTATTTGTAATGTCTGATAATTTATAAGTTGAGTATTTTATTTAATCCTTTATTGATGATTGTTTCGGTCATTCCTTGGTGAAATTTCATATTATTAAAACACTAACCACTGTGGTAATTTTCACAAATTTATTATTTTCTTGACAATTGTTTCGCTCTGATGACAGGCTTCGTCAGAATTAAATATTAAACTAAATGCTAAACATCTGAATATATTATATAGTGTTGTAAGATAATGAGTATATAGGTACAAAGCACAATATGTTTACTGTATAATATTAGTGAAGGTAAATATTATTAATATAATTTGGAATTTTGTATTATTTAAGTATATTAAGATTAAGTAAAGGAGACATATTTGTATCAGTTTGGTCATTTAAAAAATGTGGTGAATTTTTATTTTTATTGATCTCAAGTGATTCTAACAGAGTTAATTTTTTACTTTTTTGTTCTAGATGTAAAATTTCGAAAGTAGTTTGTGGAATATGATTTTCATTTAATAAATGGTCGGCAAATGTAGATATGTTGTATTTCTGATTTTAATACGCTTTTAAATGTTCAGACCATCTTGTTTTAAATGACCTTCCTGTGTGACCGATGTCAAATTTTGGGCAACTACCACATGTTAACTTGTAGACTCCAGAGTTTTCATATTTATTAATTTTATCATTATTATTTTTTATGTGTTTGGCTAAATTATTGTCGGTTTTAAAGGCTGTTTGAATATTTCTGTTTAGTAGAAATTGAGAACAAAACAGTTCCGCTACCAAAGGAATAATATATGGTCAAAGAAAATGGTTTGAGAGAAGATAGAAAAATACAATATCAACTAAGGGACACAAACAACATTTATCTAAAGGTAACACACACAGAATTAACTTATAGACTACACCCACTAGAATTTGATTTGGTTGATCACAATATCAGAATTAAAGTTAATGAAATTATCCACAAAAAATTTCTAACACAAAAGAAAAAACTTAAATTCGTAATGACCAAAAAATCCAATATACATCGTCAGTCTAACCCCACGGTTCAACAAACTCATCAATTTTTTGATAGATTTGTTAATTTAAGTCATCAAATTGAGTTCAATTTGATGACAAAGAAACATTACTATTAAATAAAGGCTACAATTACAATCTTAGATCAAAAATCTGTAATAACAATTTAGAATATCTGGGAGTTGAAATAGAACTCGCATTACTTAACAATTCCAACAACACAACAGATAAATATATTGCATCCAATCTAATCTGCCAGTCTATCAACAAAACAATTTATAATTTCTGAACATATAACTCTAAATTCAATTAAAAACAAAATTAAAGATAATAATTTAGTTTTTACGAGTGCAGATAAAGGAAACAGTATTGTAGCTCTTGAAAGATTTGATTATACCAACAAAACAAACCTATTTTTAAACCCTATCAAATATCCTATTCTTAATCAAGACCCTACTAACAAATATCAACTTCAAGTAAAGAATACCCTTAAAGAAATTAATTACCTGTTCAATGATTTCCAAAAAAGAACCTTGACTGTGATGAACCCTTACCCTCCACGTTTATACTCACAAATTAAACTCCACAAAGAAAATCATCCTATTAGACCAATTATTTCTTATTTTTCAGCCCCTTCTTCAAATATTTCTAAAACTTTACTAAACATTTTAAAACAGTATACCAAGTTCACAGCAAGATATAGCATAAAAAATTCATTTGATCTAGTGTCAAAAATACAATCAGTTACTATCCCTAATAATGGCAAACTAATTTCTTTTGATGTTGTTAACCTTTTTCCTAATATTCCACCAAAAGAATGTATCTCTCTCATTATGAACTTACTATACATAAATAACACGAACCCTATAATAAAAAATGAAATATATTGCAATATACTTCGTGGGTTCAATTTAAAATTATAAAACTAATTTTAACTTTCACTTTTCTAGAACTTTATTTACATTCAAACAGCTGATTCAGTACAATAACAATCCCATATACGCTAGTCGTCGCGGTATAACTGCTCGGCGATCGTGGCGTGCTTCTTTTATATCACCAGCGTAGAATTCTCCAGTAGAAATCATCATCGCTCCTTCCGCTGCCGAGTCTTTTCGAGAATCGTATTTTTTTTGTCTTAAAGCGTTTGTTGTCGTGCTGAAATGACACAGGGTCGGCTTTGGGTAAATTTCGTAACACTGCCCCCCCTTTAAATCTGATCGTCCCGATCAGAAACATCCCCTCCATGGTAGGGAGCGAGTCGATCTAAATGAACCACCTTCAATTTAGCCTTGGGGTTCGACGGATTCGGTAGCCGACGTCATTAAGCCTCTTGATCACCTCGTATGGACCATCCCAGGCGGGTGTAAGCTTTGGGGATTTATTCTTGCTCCGTTGGGGGTTGTACAACCAGACTTTGTCCCTCTCCTGGAACCCGAGTAAATTGGCCTTGAGGTCGTATCGCGTCTTCAACATCTGCGTTCGGGCTAATTCGTGTATTGCCAGCATGTTATGTCCGAGCTGGTCGGCATTATCGTCGATGTCTTGGGGAGGTTCTTCGGGGGAGCCAAATGCCAAGTCGCATGGTAATCGCAGCTCCTTTCCGAATAAGACCCTGGCTGGGGTCAGGCCTGTACTATTATGTACAGCAGAGCGATATGACAACAGGAATAGGGGAATATGCTCATCCTAATCACGCTGGTTATTGCTGACGACCTTGGATAGGTGTTGTTCCAAGGTCTTGTTGAATCTTTCTACCATTCCGTCTGACTGTGGGTGTAATGGTGTTGTTCTCGTTTTCCTGATGCCCAACATCGTGCAGACCTTCTGGAATACATTCGATTCGAAGTTACGCCCCTGGTCTGAATGTAATTCCATCGGGACGCCAAACCTGCTGAATAGTTGTTCTACTAGCACCGTCGCTACCGTGGTTGCCTCTTGGTTGGGTATCGCATATGCCTCAGGCCATTTGCTGAAGTAATCCATTGCGACCAGAATGTATTTGTTCCCCCTCTCAGACTCGGGAAACGGACCGGCGACATCGATGGCAATTCTCTCAAATGGGACGCCCACATTGTACTGCTGCATTCTGCCCTTGGTTCGGGTCTTCGGGCCCTTACTGGCGGCACATGTGGCACATTTGCGGCACCAAGCTCTGACGTCTTCGATGTAATTCACCCAGTAGTACCGCTGGCGAACTTTGTCTAGGGTTTTATTCATGCCCAGGTGCCCTCCGGTAATTCCATCATGTACTTCGGTCAGAATGGCTGGTACCTTTATCTTCGGAACTACCAGTTGGGACTTGGTTTCTCGCCCATCAGCGCTTTCCCAAACTCGCTTGAGCATTCCATTGTCGACTCTTAGAGAGTCCCACTGAGCCCATAACGATTTCAGCACGCCGGAGTATCTAGCTACCTCGTCCCATCGTGGCCTGGGTGCCCCTCTCATTTTGAGTGACAAGATTGTTTCGAGGTCTGGATCAGCCATTTGGTCCTGGATGCACTGTTCCGTTGTCTAGTCTTCATTGGCCTGCACTCGGATCTGCCTGATGGAGATACCCTCTCGCTGTTCCGTGTTCAGACAATGCTTGCATTCCGCTCTACAGGGTCTTCTGGATAGGGCATCGGCATTATTGTGCAACCGACCGGCACGGTGTTCCACCTTGAAGTAGTTTTGCTGTAATTTCTCCATCCATCTGGCCAGTTATCCTTCCGGTGTCTTCATGTCCAGCAGCCATTTGAGTGCGGCATGATCTGTTCGGATTAAGAAATGGCGACCATACAGGTATTTGTGGAAATGGTCCACAGCCCTTATTATTGCAAGAAGTTCTTTTCTGGTGACGCAATAATTTCTTTCTTGCTTCGAGAATCCACGGCTGTAGTACTCGGTCACCCTCTCTTCAACATCTTGCACCTGGGATAGGACGGCCCCCAAACCTGTGTTGCTGGCGTCGGTGTCTAAGATGAACTTGCCGGACTGGAAAGGCTAGGATTGGGCTGGAACATAGTGCTGCCTTCAGTCGCCTGAATGATGTTTCGCAATCCTGATTCCAATGGAAGGTCTCTTTATCAGTGGTCTGCCGAAGTAGAGGCGCGGCGATGGTGGCAAATCCCTCAACAAAACGCCGGTAGTATGAACAGAGGCCCAAGAAGCTTCGGAGTTCATGTTTGTCTCTTGGAACTGGCCAATCACGGATGGCTTCTATCTTGTCTTCGTTGGTGCGGATTCCTGACTCGGACACTACGTGGCCCAAAAACTCTACTTCTTTTTGAAACAAGGAACACTTCTTCGGATTGAGTCTCAGGTTGGCGTTATTAATTCTGAAGAATACTTCGCCCAGGTTCTTCAGATGGTCATGTCTGGCCCATGACTAGAATGTCGTCGGGGTACACTAAGCACGTCCTCCATGTTAACCCGCTCAGTACATACTTCATTAGCCTCTCAAATGTAGCGGGTGCATTACATAACCCAAAGGGCATGACCGTGAACTGAAACAGCCCTTTACTGGTGGAGAACGCTGTCTTCTCTCTGTCGTTTGCGTGCAGACCAACCTGCCAATATCCACTTTTTAGGTCTAGTGTGGAGAACCAACGGGAGTTTGCTAGTGTGGTCAAAGTGTCATCGATTCGGGGTAGTGGATAGCTGTCTTTCTTCGTGACATCATTCAGCTTTCTGTAATCCACGCAAAATCGGGTGGTTCCATCTTTCTTTTTAACTAGCACGACGGGAGCAGACCATGGACTGATGGATGGCTCAATAACTCCATTTTGTAACATGGACTCGATGTTTTCCTCGACTGCCTGTTGTTGCCCCAATGGTAGTCGTCTAGGTGGTATTCTGATGGGTTGAGCCTTTCCGGTCTCTATTCGATGCTGGATGATGTTGGTGCGACCGGTGGTTCCATTTTTACTGTTAAAAATTTGTCAGTGTTTTGTGATAAATTGCTTGGCTTTCTTCTGGTTCTCTGGTGTCAAGTGTGTCAAATGGTCAGCAAACTGTTGTAGGAACTCTTTATCGGGCCCTGGCTCCTTCACCGACGTCTGGTACTCTTCTTCGCAATTGATGATGGTCTCTACTGGCTCGAAACAAGCTATCTCTTGACCATTGGTAATTCTGATGTCGTTGTTGGACAGATTCAGGACTCTGATTGGTATTTCTCGTCCGGTTTTAACTATAGCCCGTCCAACTAAGTAGTCATGAGCTGAGTGTACGGGCTCCACCATTTCAACGCAGCTCCCAGGATTGCTGTCTAACTGCCCATGAATAATCTGTTCCGTTCGACCGGGAATTCTAGCTGAAGACTTTGCCACAATTTTTATGGGGGTGACTGATGTATTGACGGGCCGTGTCAATACAAATTCCTCATTTAGGAACCGAAGAACATCATATCTCGGGTCGAACATAAATCCATGCTGGCTAATTAGGTCCATTCCCAGTATAAAATCGTCCTCAATATTCGCCACCAGGACCCTATGCCGGATCATGTTGTCCCCTATCTGTAGCATGACATCTGCCTCACCCTGTATTGACATGGACTCGCCGGTGACTGTTCTGAGCTGGACGTTATTGCTAACTGGCCGAATTTCTGATGTTCTCAAGACCCTGGACTTGGCAATGGACAAAGCGGCGCCGGTATCGATGGTGATGGTAACTGCTCGCCCATTGATGGTGCCTCTGATGACTAGGCTGCTAGACTCTGTGTGGCCAACTGGTCTTTCGTTTCCTCTGGCAGGTCTGGATAGGACAAGTGAACTAACAGTCTAATCTCTGCTTCGAATTCTTGAAGACTTTCACCGGATTTTAGCGTTTTTCCACTCAGTTGGACTTGGTATACCTGGCTCAAGGATTGATTGTCGTATCGTTTGTCTAGGATGGCGATGATCTTGCCTTGTTCATCGACTGGTATGCTTTGGAGAAGTTCTAGAGCCGGACCTCTTAACGAAATTACCAGAGAAGTAGATTTTTCTTGGTTATCCCATCCATTAGCTGTAGCCACGGCCTTAAATTGCCGTTTATACATGGGCCAAGATGAATTGCCATCAAATGTGGGTGGTTTACAAACGGAACCTCTGGTACTCACGGTGTTCTGGTATTTTCCTCGCTGTAAGTCCTGTTGCATTTTTTTAATTTCTGTTTCTACCTTATCTTGGATGGCACTGATTTGGTCTTGAACTGTGTTTTGAAATGAACTAATTTCAACTTTTACCTGGCTTTGGATGGAGTCGAGGTCATCATGCATTCTTTCATTAACCGTTTCATTAACTTGTCTTACTATTTGCATTAGTTGTTCAAATTGCATTTGTCTTTTTTCTTCAGTTATTTTAAATTCATTTTGTCGTTTTTCTTCAAATTTCGAGAATAATCCCTCAATTAAATTTTGTTGTTCACTTTTCATCGTGGAAACAAGATTTTGTTGTTCACTTTTCATCGCGGAAACAAGATTTTCTAATTCTATTTTACGTTTTTCATCGATATTAGTGACAAGATTTCCTAATTCAACTTTAAGTTTATCATCAAAAGATTTCACTAACCTTTGTTGAATTTCTTCTTGATGTTGTTTCTCCTTCTTGTCACGTTTTTCTAGAATCTGTGCTATTTTTTCGTCTAGTCCCTCCGTAACCTGTTTGATAATTTTTCTGGCAGTTTCGTCGGTTTTTTCCATACTTCGAGTTTCCATAAATCAAATTACTGCCCTTAATCCTTCACTTCTAACACCAAATTGCAATATACTTCGTGGGTTCAATTTAAAATTATAAAACTAATTTTAACTTTCACTTTTCTAGAACTTTATTTACATTCAAACAGCTGATTCAGTACAATAACAATCCCATATACGCTAGTCGTCGCGGTATAACTGCTCGGCGATCGTGGCGTGCTTCTTTTATATCACCAGCGTAGAATTCTCTAGTAGAAATCATCATCGCTCCTTCCGCTGCCGAGTCTTTTCGAGAATCGTATTTTTTTATCTTAAAGCGTTTGTTGTCGTGCTGAAATGACACAGGGTCGGCTTTGGGTAAATTTCGTAACAATATGTTCTATTGCAGCTTTGTCTTAGCCATAATTATTTTCAATTTAACAGTATCATTTACAGTAGCAATCAAGGTTTAATTATGGGAAACCCATTAAGTCCTCTTTGGCTGAAATATTCATGGACAACCTAGAATCTCTAGTATTTAATCATGATTTGAGTAACAAATTCTTATATTGGTACCGATACGTTGATGATGTTTTCGCTTGTTTTACTGGTACACAGAGACAATTACAATTACTACATAATTACATAAACCAACTCCACCCCAGTATTCAATTTACACTAGAAACAGAAAGACACAACACAATAGATTTTCTAGATTTAACTATAAAAGTATCTGATAATAAACACAATTTTTCGATATATCATAAAAAGTTCCATACAGACCTCACTATTCACATTACTTCATGTCATCCAATCCAACACAAACTTGCAGCATATCATTCCATGGTACACAGATTAGTAACTGTCCCGTTATCTAAACCTAACTTTGACAATGAACTCAATAGGATAAAACTCATTGCTATCAATAATGGTGACAACCCCCAAATCATTGATAACATATTATCCGGAAAATTAAAGAAAAAAGCTATAGAACAAGTATTCCCTTCCTCTCCCAACTCTAACTAAAATTTCACCAATCTATTACATTTATAGGTTCTCCATCTGAAAAAAATTCTCAATTTCTACTAAACAGAAATATTCAAACAGCCTTTAAAACCGACAATAATTTAGCCAAACACATAAAAAATAATAAAGATAAAATTAATAAGTATGAAAACTCTGGAGTCTATAAGTTAACATGTTGCCCAAAATTTTACATCGGTCACACAGGAAGGTCATTTAAAACAAGATGGTCTGAACATTTAAAAGCGTATGAAAATCAGAAATACAACATATCTACATTTGCCGACCATTTATTAAATGAAAATCATATTCCACAAACTACTTTAGAAATTTTACATCTAGAACAAAAAAGTAAAAAACTAACTCCGTTACAATCACTGGAGATCAATAAAAATAAAAATTCACCACATTTTTTAAATGACCAAACAGATTCAAATATGTCTCCTTTACTTAATCTTAATATACTTACATAATACAAAATTCAAAATTATATTAATAATATTTACCTTCACTAATATTATACAGTAAACATATTGTGCTTTCTACTTATATACTCATTATCTTACAACACTATATAATATATTCAGATGTTTAGCATTTAGTTTAATATTTAATTGTGACGAAGTCTGTCATCAGAGCGAAACAATTGTCAAGAAAATAATAAATTTGTGAAAATTACCACAGTGGTTAGTGTTTTAATATAATTAATCCTTTATTCTAATTCCAATAATCAAATTCAGTTTTCTATGCCTTAATATAATTTTCTTAAATACGGTGTTGTCCACTTAATCATAATCTTTATCAGATATCAAAGGGTTGTCAAAAAAAATAAATTTTGGCTTAAGAGTAATAAATTAGCTACCTTTATTTTTGCATAACCCGAAAAGTATTATTGAGAAAAAATGATGGGAATGAAAAGCTTTATTTAAATAAGTATTTATACTATCGTAAAAATCAGGTTTCGTTATGTTGTAACATACACTAATTGGAGAAAATATCTAAAAATAATTGCTATTATTATATATTTATAAATACCAGGAAATTCGAAATGTTACTGGGAATTAAAAATTATATCTAAGTTCAGGCTCTTGGTACAAGTTTGTTTAAAAACAAGTTGGTCAATAGTTCACAGGAAGAGTCAGTAATTTTCAAAGGAAATATTTTAGGCCTGCTAGGTTTCCAAACTTGAGCTCCCTAGAGTATCTTTTGTAGACCACATATATACGTCCAGCTGCCATGTTAAAAATACTAAAATTTTAAATTTCGAAAATAAATACATTAGATTTGTTTCTATCGCAAAACATAACAAAAAACATATTTTTTACGATTAGGTGGGCGTAATTACTTATTTCAACTAAATTTTTAATTCTAATCCACTTTGATTAATAAAATTTTCGATATATTTACAAATAAAGGTACTTCAATCTTGAACAAAATTCATATTTTTGACAAGCTGTGTATACGGATTAACAAATTTGATATCAGATGGTCGTATTATAGGTCTCATTATGAGACTATTTGCTAACCATTATCCTAAAAAGTTCATGGATAAAGAGTTCAATAAAACTGAACAGAAAGAAATTACTAACATTCAACACCAAGCTGCTCCAAACAATACTAACACCCTTAATAATCTCCTTACTACAACAACTATACCAGACATACTAGGCCTTTCACAAAGACTGAAAAGAGTGGTCAACAAATTTATTGTTTAAATAATTTAAACAAGAAATATACTGAAATTAATTATATCAAAAACTAAACCAAATAACGTCACACAAAAGTTCAAAATTGAATTTACAAAATTCCTTGCGAATGTAACAAATAGACCTTTTCATATTCGAAAAAAAATTATGCGCATTCGTCAACATGTGTCAATTTTTTCGTGCACTTTATATTTGTTTGTGGTTTGTTGTGAGTACAATATTTTCAATGTAATTTACTAATTTGGTATTAGTAGTGAAGTTTTAAATAGTTATAAACTTAAAGTGAACTATCAGTATAACGATTTCAATTAACATGTATAACATTTTATCAATATAGAATGGAGCAAAAAGCATTAATGTCATGGAATATGTGGGGCCATATGTACATTAAATCATTTTTGGAGAATTTATTTGACTTTATTAGTTTTCTAAACTCTTGTATCGAATATCGTCGAAAGCTTATTAGATCAACGAAAAGAATAAACAGTTCAAAGTTTATCTAAAATGTGCCTTCAGTAATATTAAATACAATTTTTGTACAGATGAAAATCTTGTAAATTAACTTTCATATATCTGTCAGTCAAAAGATGAATAGCCAAGATAATTTAGATCACAAGTTGTAGTAAAAACGACCAAAAAAGAATAAACAGTTCAAAGTATATGTAAAATATACTAAATGTGATTTATTAGGTAGAGATGTGAACTAAGTGATGATCGGTTACAAGTAATGGATTATGTAAATAAAGATACATATGTTTTTGAGACACTAACATGCTAAAAGATATAACATTAAATAAAACGAGTGTAAACTTTTTCATATTCAGTTGTAATTGAGTTTAATTAAATATTTTTATACTGAATTTTATATTTTATTTGTACCACCTGTACAACCTTCAGTAATATTACATACAATTTTTGAACAGATTTCGGGAAAATCTTATAAATTAACTTTCATATATCTGTCAGTCGAAAGATGAATAGCCAATATAATTTAAATCACAAATTGTTGTAAAAAAGACAATGACTGATAAAACCATAGTAATAATAAATTAATTGAAAGTATATTTTGTATTACTTATGTTATTTTATTAATTATCAGTATATTTATTACTTTGAATCTAATATTAGTATCAGTTTTGTCCTAACCTGTCAAATACATCAGCCTTATTTTCACCTTGTGGCCGAAAATATCACTTTAACCATTAGAATTTAATGCAGTTATTTGCTTTAATTGAAAGATGTACAAATAAACCTCCACTAATTAATATTCCAGTTAACTTCATTGATAATAATGCTATATTAATACTAGTTCCCTATGTGTATTTGTGAAAAGTGCACGAATCTTCCATATTCCCGCCTTTTTACCGTGCCAAACGCGCCTGCGCATAACTAAGGGTGAAAAAATCTATTTTATATGGGAGAAAATATGGACGAGTCTGCTTTAATTTTATTAAATGAAAGCGATCGTATGGCGAAGCTTCGGTATTTCACATGATTTTTTTAGCACTACCTTGTATATCTCGAATTTGCAGTAAATTTTCTTAGTTACATCTGTTTTATTGTCAAACATTTAATGTCAAAGACGTATAAACACAAAGTTTTATAGGGTACAAAACTTTGTGTTTATACGTCTGTAACAAACCAAAGGTTCCACAGTTTTCCCATTTAATGTCAAACTGTTTATTACTAAATTTATCATTTTTTAATTTTTAATTTTCTTCTTTAGTTGAGTTAATTTTTATTGCCATTGATAACGGGTTCTGATATAGACCCTGAAACGATTGGACTATCTAAAATATACAGATTCACCAGCAATTGTATTGTTATTCTCAAAAAAATCAGAAAAACACAAATATATATTCAAATTTCTATATATTTTTAATATCTTATATTATATAAAAACTTACATGTATATGTAGATACATAATGGTCTTGACTTGAAATTGGAATGGGTCATGTACCAGGCTGGGGTTCCCAGTACAATTATTTGTACACAGAAAGACTGGTTGATCATATTGTAAATAATTCTTTCTCTTAGAACATCTGTAGGGGAGACTTTCTTTAACAGGCAGCAGGCAGCTTACGAAATTACCCTGCGACGCTTTGATTAAAAATTCAAATACGTATCTGTTACAGAAAAGGAGTGAGGGACGGAAATCTCAATGAACAAACAGAATAATTAAATTTCAATGTCACAGTGCTATATGCGAACACTTAAATTACAAGCATAAAACGTTGTTTTATTCACCCCGTTTTAGAATGTGAATAAATGTGTATACAGGTAACTGTAAATGAAAACGAATTAAATCGTAATACGTTTAAAACCTGGACTGGGCTTGTAAATAAATAATTAATTTGTAATCGTGCTTAATATAAGTGTTTTGCATCATGATATTTTGTATTATTAATTTTCTAGTAATATGATTGTTAATCTTTTCTTTTCTCGTTAAATGTTTAAATAGTAGATTATTAAGTAATGTTCTAGAATGTTTTAACAACAATGGTTCACGTAAAATTAATGGATGACTCTGTGAGATTTAATCAAAAAAATTTTACGCTCACTGTAAACGTTTATATTCAACTACAGTAAATCACAAATTAGTCTAAGAGATACAGCCGGTTTTTGCTTGTCATCGAGAAAATGGACAGAATGAATCGTAATAAGTTCAATTCCTGAACTACATCACATTTCTAGGCAGGCGCCAGTGAAAGTGATAACCGAGGATAGTAACAGGGGGTGAAAGTGGTAATTTTTTTTGGTCATGCTCATCATCGAGTAAACGTTCCAAAATGGCTGCATACAAGATTGTGATGCATTTAAGCAAATTCCCGAATCGTCTGCCTAGCGTGTTACCATCAAGCTGGTGAAGTAAGCTTGTCAAAAATAGGGGTGAACTTCATCATTATGTAAAAAGAACGCCATATGCACCATTTTTTTGCTTACACAAAATAAATCAGAATCCAAAAGGACGTACAGCTAAATGAAATGAATTTTTTTTTCATGACGTCATTAATGTGGTCTGAATGACGTCATACAATTTTTTTTAAATGCGAAGCCACATTTTTCAGCACTGATTTGGAAAGAGAGGACAATTCCAAGATCAAAGTTTGTTGGAAAAATATTATAGCCAAATTAGGTGTACGGGGGTTTTCGAAGTCGCTGATTTCGAATCTGAATTAACTTTTTGTTTGAAAAACTGGTCCGCCCTCTTGGATTACGAAAATCTGATTTCAGATTCGTAATCAGATTTTAAAAATTGGCACTTTAAAAAAATCAACCAACCTACTTCTAATTTGGTTTACGGGGGTTTTCGACTTCGATGATTACGAATATGAAATCACTTTTTTAAAATTGTCAAAATAAGTAGTGGCCAAGTTCAACCTCAAATTTGTTTTTAATTTGGCATACCCTCTTTGAATCAGTCATCTTTCGAATCAGGATTAAAGACATCGATTACCGTTAATTGGTTGTGCATCAATTGGTTGAGTTTTTTCAAAAATTGGTCCGACATCTTGAATTGTAAATTTTGAAAAACTGATTTCCGATTCGAAATCAGCGATGTCGAAAACCCCTTACACCTAATTTAGCTATAATTGGTTGATTTTTCAAAAAAATCTTGGAATCAAACGGAAGTTCAACTTCTAGGTCATGGTCAAAGTCATATTCAGACATGAAATGTTCCGCTCTTTTCGAATCCATAATAAAAAATGTGGCTTCGCTTTTAAAAAAATTGGCTATGACTTCATAAAGACCACATTAATGACGTGATAAAAAAATTATTTATGTCATTTAGCTGTATGTCCTTTTAGGTTATGATTTCTTTTGTGCAAGCAAAAAATGGTGCAAATGGCGTTCTTCTTACTTAATTGCGAAGTTCACCCCTATTTTTGACAAGTTTACCCCTGTCCGCCACTTTATGGTAACGCTCTAGGCAGACGCCTCTCGGGAATTTCCTTAAATATATCACAATCTTGTATGCAGCCAATTTTGGAACGTTTACTCGATGATGAGCATGACCAAAAAAATTACCACTTTCACACCCTGTAACTATCCCCGGTTATCACTTCCACTGGCGCCTGCCTATAGTGTAGGGAACTTAGCATTACTTTAATACAATTTTTGCAAAAAATTTCCACAGGTGTTTGAATGGTTTTTCTTGAAGAAGGTACGCCGCGTAACACAAAAAAAGTTTTGTTAACCAATTTTTACTTCTTAGTTAATTATACTAGGTGTTTAAAATATCAAAAACCTTAATTTTGGCAGTTTTTGGGACTTCTCAGGAACAGTAAAAATTTAAAGAATCAAAGGTAAGTATGTTGTATGAGCATTTTTAGAACCTACTAAATGAGATGTTGATCGATAGGATTGGTTAATTAATAAATGAGATATTCGCGAAAAATGTGAGAAAAGGCGCAATTTTCAATCCCTTGTAACTCTTATCTAAAAAAAATGCAACAAGTTTCATTTGTCTATCTAAAATAACTGTTCAAAATTTTAACTTCATGGCTTTGAAGGTTTTCTCACAAATGTAATTTTTTATCGAGAGCTCTTTATTTTCGGTGATGGTTACCACGCTCCCATTCTGCATCAAATTACTTTTTGATAAGTCTGAATGGAACATGTTAATTATCAAATCTTTCGGTACAACTCATCATATATTAATATTCTTTTGGGTTTGTTCTATTATCTGTAAATTTAATTTGAAATTCTGCATTTTGGTATTCGCTAACGCATACATACTAGTAGACGACGTTTAAAATGCTTTTTCCAATCAAATTACGTTATATACGAGGATAAATCAAATGTTGTTTGGAGTAGATGTTTGGTTTATGGACACTGGGGAACCAGCCGGGTACGCGCGTATGAACGGCTTTGTCCTTAATATGATGTGTGGTCAGTACAGAATACAGCCATGACTAAGCACGAGTTACATTCGTCTGTTATGCAACAGATTATCATAAAGTTTTAAACAAGTAAAAGCGTTAAAGCCTCAGAAATTCTAACTCATTTGAAGGCATAGTTTGGGTACAGTACACTGCTTCAGAATCGTTTAAGTGTGTACGAGAATGACAACCATGAACGACGCACAAGGACAAGCCTTACAGCTGACAATGCCAATAGTGTTCGACAGGTTATTGAATATGAGCGGCGATTAACCGTGGAGGAATTTCCTCAGAATTGGGTGTCAGCTATGGAAATGTTCAATTAATTATCATTGATCAACTTGGTTTCAGAAAAAATTGTGCTCGAAGGGTTCCGAGGTTTTTGACTGTAAACTAAAGATCGTTGAGAGAGTTCTAAATAGATTTCAGCGAGAAGGGAAGGCGTTTTTGAAGCGCATCGTCTAAAGTGCCGAAAAAAGAATACAATTCAAAACTCCTTGCCACGATTTTTTTTTTGAGTCTAAGGAAATATACTGATTAATTTTCTACGTACCCAACGTACAATAAATGTGGATTACTACTGTCAGTTGTTGCGGTTGGCAAAAGCCGCGTATTTGAAACAAAAAACAAGGGGAATACTGCAAGAAATGGGCTGAGAAGCCACCCACTTTCCATATAGCCCTGACTTGCCTCTGAAAAAATCACCGGGACCGGGAGGAAAACGATTTGGAATATATGAAGAAGTTGAGGAGCACGTGCGCAATTGGCTTGCAGCCAAGCCCGTAGCCAGCGGGGGGGTCTGGGGGTTCAACCATCCCTCCGAAATTTTGCAATTTCTCATCTCAAGATTTAATTTCAACCAATTAATCATGTTTTTCATCAGAATAAAATTTATATTTATACAATTTTAAATATCCTGAACATACCTGAACAAAAATATACATTTTGCAGTCCTAATCAGCCCATCACCAATCAAAAAAAATATCCCCCCCCCCCGAAAACCCACGCCCTCAAACATTCTATGAACAGAGAATACTGAAGCTCCCAACTCTCGGTGGAAAAAGTGTGTAGATCACGCAGGAGAGTATATTAAAAAATGATCAATCATTTCTGTATAATGTTCCTCAATAAATGTATGAAAAAATTTCCGAAGATATATGATTTAACCTCGTAATTGTTTTAGTGACTTTAATCTCAGAGTTTTGAATCAAAGTCGATCGTAGTATCACAATTAATTTATTCGACAATTTTAAATGGAAAAAACTTTAGAAAGGAAATTAATGAGTCAGAAAATACAAAATCAAAGTCAACAATATTGTTATGGCAAATCATTAATATTAATGTATAGTTATGAACTATGAAGTTAGTTAACTAATGAATAAATTTAAAAAGTTCATAACGAAAATTATTCCTTAAAACACCGTCTATAAAAATGGTATAATGTATTTTTTTGTAAAATGATTAGAAAAAAAGTTATATCAAAAAATAGAAATGTAACATTTCAATGAACAAATTATGATATGCCACCATTTCTCGTCCCTGGACTATCAGCAAACAGTTGGCATGGCATTTGTATTAGGGAAAGAATAAAAGCGATTTGAAATGAATATCAGTTCTAACGCAGTAGTAAAATGAGGAGAAGAGCTTCTCCCACCAGTACATTTTATTTAATTTCGAATATCAAAATGCAGGCTTTCAAACTGAATTAACATACAATAAAATAAAACTAAAAGAAAATTAATTTATAAGGACTGGTACTCAAAGAACTAATAATTAATATGTTCCTTTCAGATGGTTAAAATATTAATTTAGCTCAAAATGGGAGGGAGCATTGTAAACTTCACGTAAAATCAAAAGCCTTGGAAAAAAAATCAGATTTGCAAAGAAAACCGTCTGAGCTGTAAATTTGAGATTATTACCAGTTATTTACCTCGTAGAAATGAAAGATTATGCCGAGTTTCAAAATTTCAACGCATATTATACAATAACTATGGACGATTGAAAATTGCGTATGTTTTACAGTTTTTTTCCAAATAACTCAATAACTAATTATCCAATCGGCTATATGAACCCATCATTTAGTTGCTATTGAAATTACATATAAAACAAACTTAGTTTCAACCCTAGAACTTTTTATTCAGTTGCTGAAAAATTACAAAAACTGTTAAAATTGCGATTTTTGCAATTTTAAACACTCCCTATAATTAATTAAGGAATAAAAAATTTTTTTAACAATAGCTTTTATACGTTATGCTATATACATCCTTCAGAAAAGCCAATCAAATATCTGTGAAATTTTTTTGCAATTGAAAATACTAACTTCCCTAGAGTACTAGAAACGTGAAGTAGTTCAGGAATTGGACTTAATACGATACATTCTGTCCATTTTCAGGATGATGAGCAAAATCCCGCTCTATCTCGCCTACTAGATGTTCAATATTTACAACCACAACCACGGTGAGTAATACTTGTTATCACTTGGTTGTTGTTCACAAACTTTTACTTTTCTTATCAGACAATCGGATTTATATATCCTCACGAAATACATATGTTTTGCTGTTACTTCCAGTACACCAACTTGTATGGTTGAAAGCATTTTTTCATCATTAAATTTATAAGCAGGAATTCCTTCTAATCAGCATTTGATTATTTGACTGGTATTATCGTTTATATGGAAGTTAAGTTTTATACAGGATGATAAATTTCTTACTTTTTTGGCAGCATAAAATAAAATGTTAAACAGTATATTAGAAATTGAAATTGGCCTTATATTGATTGCACTAAGTTAATGAAGTGAAGTTACTGGCCACCTTGTGTACTAACTTATACTTTTTATACTAATACCACAGAATACTCTAGCCCAGAAGCGAAACTCTCCGATGCCGCCAGATACAAATTTCTTTGCACATGTGCGACAAAGCCATTAATTTGAGGGTAGGTTCAATGAACCACAGAATTATGAAGTATTATAATATTATTTCAAAGATCAAAAATGTACCCTGATCTCAGAGTAAAAGCTACAAAAATAACCCTATTATTCGCAAAGAATAGATATCACTTGCATATAAACATTATTCGACTATATATCAATTATCAAACATATTCTAACCATGAAGTTAAATTCATCGTGTTTAAAACAAAACAGTCCAAGGATCACCTTATTAGCACTAAATACTGTAATGTTTTTATTTTCACACTCGGGTTCGGTTCAGTTCTTGGATTTATTTAAAAACACAGTCCAACTCACACTAATTTATTTCCACTACTTTTACACAAATTTATATACACAGAAACTACTATTTACATTTTATCTTCACTGTACAATACGACCGACGAAAACTGAATGCCCCCTATCGCCAGCTGTTTCTTATTTATATATTTATCTTGGAATTGTCTGCTACGGCCACGAAACATCGGGAAACTCTATCATGTTCTGGAAGCTTTAAGGGAATGCCCAGTAACAGCAGCAGTCCGCCTGTTGAGAGACAAACATTTCGGGTTCCCATAATTTATCGGAATAATGTCCCTTCCATGAATTGGTTGATGGCCGATTGCACCAGCTGTCGGATGAATTCTCGTAACATTGCCCTCTCCTTAAGACCATTTCGTCCCGGAATGTGCTAGAATCCTTCCTGGTGTGACGATATTTGCAGGACTCTCCATTTCGACAAAGGGAAGTTTGGTGGAAGTAGCAGTCAACGGTCTTCGAACCTGGGCTGCGAATATTGAGACAGCATACCAGGATGTTGATGCCACTGAATCGAAAGATTGTTTCCATCATACTTCTCACCACCCTCCAATTCAATTCTACCAGCGTCTTCCAAAGATCGCTATATGTTGGCTTGTCTTGCGAGAATGTTTTCGTTACCAAATAAAAGATGTCTCTGGTACCCACTGGTTGTTTATCTTCGAGATGAAGGACCTTCCCTACCACTGGATCTTGTTCCCGTAGCTTCTGGAACTGGTCGTACTTCTTGGCAAACACCTTGGCTATTCCTCTGGACATCCGGAGATCTCGAGCTACACAATGAGCCAAGGCATATTCTATGGGCACCTCAAACAGGTCTCGAGGTTCCTCTGTGGTCACGTCGTGCAGCACTTTCTGCCCATTAGAGTACAGTGCCATAAACTGTTCGAAGGTCATTTCGTCATCGGGTGGTTGGATGCTGCGGACTTGGGCGTGGTCATCTTCGCCGTCATGATTTCCGGCATAAGAGGCTAACCTGTTGAAATGTACGACGTTTGGTTTTCCCCGAGGTAGCTTCTTTATTCTGTAGACAACATCGTTGATTTTCTTCACAATTTGGTACGGCCCCTCCCAAGATCTGTGTAGTTTGGGTGAATATCCACGACGACGTTGCGGGTTATACAGCCAAACAAGATCATCAACTTGGAATTCTGCGCCCTCGGCTTTGATGTCGTAGGCTTCCTTCATTCGGGCACTGGCATTCTCGATGTTTAACCGGACTCGTTCATGGACGTCGTTCATCTTTTGACGTAGCTGGCTGACATAGTCTTCACCTGCGATCTCTTCTCCTGGGGGACATCCAAACTTCAAATCGCATGGTAGTCTTAATTCTAGTCCCAAGATAATATTGGCCGGGGTCTGACCCGTTGACTCGTGCACAGGCGAACGATATGCCATTAGTGCAGATACTGGTCCCAGTCTCTTTGGTGGTCAGAGACTACCTTTGCCAAATGGTGGTTAATGGTTCTATGCATCCGTTCTACCATTCCATCGGATTGCGGGTGTAATGCCGTCGTCCGTATTTTATTGATCTTCAAGAGTTTGCAGACGTCTTGGAAAAGAGTAGACTCGAAGTTTCTACCTTGGTCTGAGTGCAACTCCAAGGGAACACCAAAACGATTGATTCATTCCTTGACAAGGACATCAGCAACGGTCAAGGCTTCTTGATTCGGCAAGGCATACGCTTCGGCCCATTTACTAAAATAGTCCATCACCACCACAATATACTTGTTTCCAGAGTCGGATTCAGGACCGGCAACATCAATGGCTATTCTTTCGAATGGACTGTCCACGTTATATTGCTTCATGGGAGCTTTTGGACGCTTCTGAGGCCCATTACTTGCTGCACAAACAGTACATTTCCGGCACCAGTCCTTGACATCCACTTGGCAGTTTACACAATAGAAGCGTTCTCTCAACTTTGTCGAATTCTTGCAACCGCTCAATCCACCTGGCCACTTATCCTGGGGGTTTTTTAAACTGCAGGAGCCACTTCAGTGCTGCATGATCAGTCCTCAGGAAGAATCTTTTACTATAGAGGTACTTGTAGAAGTGTTCTACCCCCTTTACCACAGCAAGAGTTCCCTGGGAGTAGCGCAGTAATTCCGTTCCGGCTTGCTCAATGGCCGATTACTTTCTCCTGACCGTACCGCACCAATTCCGACATTTCATGCGTCGGTATCCAAAACGAAGTTCCCATCTGGCAAAGGATAACTTAAGGCGGGGGCACTCGTCAATGCTCTTTTCAGTGTCTAGAATAATCGTTGGCATTCCTCGTCCCATTGGTACTGCACCTTCCCCTCTGTGAGTCTAGTAAGTGGCTTGGCGATGTTGGCAAATCCGGCGACGTACCGACGATAGTACGTGCATAACCCCAGGAAACTTCTTAACTGGTGGATATCTTTAGGTATCGGCCATTCCTGAACGGCTTTGATTTTCTGTTTGTCAACAGCTACTCCCTGTGCGGAAACTACATGTCCAAGATATTGCACCTCTTCTTGGAACAGCTGACACTTCTTCGGGCTTAACTTTAGTCCGGAACTTTGAAGTCGCCGAAATACCTCCTCCGGGTTCCTCACGTGGTCTTCAAAGGTTTTTCAACCACGATAATGTCGTCAAGATACACCAGGCACGTTTTCCATGAAAGACCTTTTAACACTGTTTCCATCAATCTTTCAAACGTTGCTGGAGCATTACACAATCCAAACGGCATCACCGTGAATTGATAAAGTCCTGAGCCGATAGTAAAAGCAGTCTTTTCTCGGTCTTCTTTAGCAAGTTCCGCCTGCCAATAACCGCTCTTCAAGTCCAGGGTGGAAAACATCTTCGATCCAGCCAACGTATCTAGGGTATCGTCTATTCTTGGAAGGGGATAACTGTCTTTCTTTGTAGCGTGGTTTAATTGCCGATAGTCCACGCAAAATCGAGTCGAACCATCTTTCTTTTTAACCAAGACAACTGGAGAAGCCCAAGGGCTATTGGATGGTTCAATAACACCTTCTTCCTCCATTTCGTGGACTATTCTATTGGCTTCTTCTCTTTTAGCTAGGGGTAGTCTTCTCGCCGACTGTCTATATCCTAAATATAAACAACACTTAAACTTGCACCTTATATATTGGCAACAGAAGCTGCACCCTGTTTACAAATACCGTTTAACGTATTTCACTTTTAAGCAACATTCATATTTTTGACAAACCTCGTTTACTGCTGAATGGAATTGAATAAATTATTTCCACAGTATTAACAAGTATTATGAAAGTTTTGCATAAAATGGAACCCCAATGTAGTGGACCCATTATACCATGTATACAAGGGATTTCCAAAATATCGAGAGAAAACATACAAAAAATTGTGTTTTTTGAACGCTAAGAAATAATTTACTTGCCTATGGTTCCTTTAAAAAACCTAATCAAAATAGAGTGTGTAATAAAAATATGGAAAATCATATTAAATTCATCAAGTGGAAAATTTTATTGAGGTGCCTAAATCGTCTACTCAGAGAATTCTAAAAAGGAGATATATTGCCCATATGTAGAACATATTAGTCAAGGGATTCCGGTTGGTTAACTTAGAAAGGAGAAGATTGTTTTGCAATTGGTTCGTAGAAAAACGCCATATAAATCCTTAAGGTAAGGTGGTTTGATGATAGCAGATTTACAAATTGCGGGGTAGTCAACAGAGACAACTTGTTATTGGGCCGATCAAAATCTGTTCATAAATCCTGAGGTTCGCAATCAAGTGAAGAGGGGTTGAATGTATGGCATACACGGAGACGTTCTATTTTACGTTTATTATGATAATTTGACTAATCCTCGATATACTTGAGAAAATAAAAAATTACGTCGACCAAAACTTTAGAAAATTTGACTCTTCAAAATGTAGTGAATATGTGGTTCCAGCAAGATGGAGCACCTCCACATAATGCAATAATCCTAACTGACTTTTTGAATCAGCAATATGAAAATAAAGTGTTCATAAATCGAGCTCCGGTTGCCTGGCCTATTCACTCGCCAGACCTAACGCCTCTTGATTTTTGAATTTGGCGATACTTAAAGAATAAAGTTTATTGTATTATTTATAATGCAATGAAGGACCTTGAGGCAGCCGTTGTTAGGGCCATGGAAGAAATGCCTAGACAAGTGATTAGAAATCCATGTATACCAGGTGGACCATTTTAATTTCCGCAATAGAAGATGTCAACTTTATATTTTTCTTCTGCGCAAACGCTGCTCAACTTATAAGGGGCCATATTCGCAAGACCTTGTCTTTGACCTTAGCTAATCACCAAATATGAAAACACCCGGGTTCAGAAAAAGTGGAAAATTCTGGAAGTAACCTGAAAAATTTTATCGTGACATTCTGTCCTAGGAGTTAAGGGAGAACAGCAATTACACGGAACGGCTCCAGATTCGGAACCTCTGTGTATTGATTCTCTTGAAAATCCTAGATGTCGGTCTTACATCTCGCGTCTTCAAATTTAACGAAATGCATCAAATGCATAAAGAAGTGTTCGAGAGGACATTCAATTGTGGGAAGCGCAACTGATGAAGGTTCCCGACCAGAAACAATATATATTATATTTATATATAATGTAAATTGTTTTGGTTACAAAGGAATGACACCTCGAAGAGAGTACATTTAATTTAATTTGACTTAATTCATTAGTTTTTAATTTTTTGTTACATCACAAAGATGTGATGATTCAATTGTTTACTTTAGTATTTTAAATAAAAGAGTCGTTTTATTTGTTTAGTTTGTGTAGAGAAATTTTTAGAACACACAATTACGTTTTTTTGTTTCACTATATGAAAAACTGTTTTTTTTTTAATAATTTATATTCTCTATCATCCAAAGGAAGGCCTATTATACACAGTTGCAAAGCTCTTTTTTGTGCTATTCAATGACGTATAAATCCAATATGGCGGCTATAAGATATAACAAATATCTATAAAATATTGATAACGTCAATCGATTGGCCGTAATCACTTACATAAAACTTGCAAATCTTATCAAATTTGTTTACAAGATGGCAAATATATTTGCAATTTTTCGAAAACCACGTTTTTTTATTTCTTTCTCGATATTTTTAAAAGACCTGTAGATCAATTTATACAGATAGATACAGCACCTGATTGGATTTGGAGCACCTTTTTTCTCATTTAAGCCACCCTGTATCTCTTGCCGGAAATTCACATGTAGTTGCTTTTATCTGGGACACATGGTTTATATAAACAAACTGAAATTCTCCATAACTTTGCGGTTTGTTAATTAACATTCGTTTTGTTTTAATTCCAATTATGAAAAATAAAGGTACCTTCTGAACTGAATATACATAACAAATACAAATATACAAACGAAGTGAGAACTTCCGCCTTTGTGAAGTCGGTTAACAATGACTAGAATTGCCTGTGGTCGAAATTCGACCAATTGTGTCAATTCCTAACAAAAGTCAACGTGTTTTTCAAATGTAATTAATACGACTTTATTTGTGTGCCCATCCTTAATGCTTAGCTTAGTGATATAAGGCAAAGAGGCCGTAAGTGGAAATTAAAGACAAAAATTTAGTTAAAATGAAATTTCTTAGAATTAAATAATTCAGCTACTAGTTGGTAAAATTATATAACAAATAATCATAAATGACAATTCTATTTAAATAGAAATAGAAAAATAATCTGTTTTATTTTACTACTAATAATTATTCAATTTCCATTTGCACATTTATTTTATAGTAGGTACCTGGGTGACCGAGCTTCACTCGGAAATTCAAACGTTTATAAAAAATGTTGGTACATTCAATCGGACATTTGCTCTATTGTTTCTCAAGATGAAATGATTCAGTTTTCTTTGAATTCTCTTCTAACTTCTAATTTTTAGATGAAATGTTAAAATTAATTTAAAAGATTACCTTATATCAAATAAAACGGCAAAATGATTCGTCGTTATTTTATTACTAATACTGTTATACTTATTCAAGTTTCATTTGCACATGGCATAAATATAAATAATTAAAAATATATTTGCATATCACATCTCGTCAGAGCACTTTTTGATAACGGACGCATATAGTTTTCCCAAATATTAGTAAATTGTTATTAGATTTGTGGGAAATCCAAGCCTGAAAGAATGTACATTCTCAACTTGTGAGGTTTGGAAATCAAATCTATCATTAATATTTAGAATCTCTAAATAAGTGTACTTACTTAAAACTTTTCATTTAATAATATAATAGTTGCTCTGGTCATCGTTTTTGTAAAAAAATAACGTCATAAATAAATATAGAAGAAGGTTTTCAGAGCATACATGTCTGTAAGCAAAAGTCAATTATTTTAGTAATATTTATACTTCTTTAAACACTTGAGTATATAATGTCGACTATTGTAAAATTTCGAACATTAGATTAAGGTTTAAGCTACTTGTTCATAGTGGGCGTCATCTCACTTATTAACAATTTATCTTTAAATTACTTATTTTAAAATTAATAAATAAAGATCCTTTATGTATTCTGCACTGAAGGTTGTCAACAGCTACTAAACAAAACAAAAATATAGAAAATCGGTTGAAAAACAGAGGAGAAAATGGTACCGAACCGTTTTGTTTATGCCTATTTATAGATAGACTAGTGGTGGCCCAGTATTCGAAATCCGACTCTAATTCATTAATATTATGAGTTGAACATTATTGATGTTATTTTGTCTGTATAAGATATAGAGTTGAGGCGAAATTAGAAAAGTAGGCCAGGCCTTTGCTATCCCTATTATTTCATTTGGATTACATTTATAGAAATAATTCACGAAATATTTTTTTATTATGTATATAATTGTAGAATTATTTTTGTATAAATATGTCTATGCAACATGTTCGATCTAATTAGTGGCGAGTTTTTTTTTTGTAACCTAAAAGTTTCCGTCATTTACTCACAACCGATTTTAAAAATAGAGATGACAAACAACCCAATGAAAACTCTAATATTTCGGAATATTGTGAAAATTATATTATATTAATGATAGAACAAAAAATTACAAATATTATTTTCTACGAAAGTTAGTACTACTTGTCCGAGAAATCAATACTGATCTATAATTTACAACACTAAATATTTTCCTAATGAATTATAGGCAACTCCAAAGATAGTAAAAGATGGTCCACTTGGTCTGAATGAGCGTTACCCAGCCACTGTCAAGTTTATCATTTGAAAACCACCCTAGCATGCATATATTACGAAGTGGTTTCTGTTGTCGTGTAGAACGTTTTACATTTTACATTTTCTGAACATTTAAGTTGTAAATTTTAAATCGAGCAGTTTACGAATTCACAGGTAATATATGTAAAAAAATATATTTTACTCTAGAATAAATGTACCTAACTTAACTTAATATATTCAAACAACCATGTAATGTAAAATCAATTAACTATAATATACCCACATTGTCTGAAAACATCAATTTTAAGTATGATTCTCAATATAAAAAATTTACTTACCAAGGTAGTAACCCATGACGATTTCTGTTTTATGTAGAAAATATAAAGAAGTAGAAATCATATACTGTTAATTAATAGTAGTTAAATACACCTATTTTGAGATTTTTTTTCTGTGAATTGAAATTGAAACCTTGAATATACTTTGAAATCTTGTCTCACTGAATTGAAAACTTTCAACTTAATCGCTACAAAAGTAATGAAATGTCAAAGTTTAAGTAAAATTTCCCGCAGATGGCTAAGCATTCAGTGTTGTCAGATCTACCTATTTATCGCGAATTTGTGCATAATTTCACAATTTTCTGTAATATCAGTTAAACTTATAGGTATGAAAGTTACCCGACAAAAATAAAAGGATTCTAAATTAAAAGTATAAGGTTAAAATAAAGAAAAAATCAGAAATAAATTGATGAGGTGCAACATAATTCTGATTTTAGTTGACAAATTATATTTACAATGCAATGAAAGTTGCAAACATGCGAGCGCCCAATTAACAGCTATTATTATGTATTATAATTTTTCGTTGGTTCTATTTCAATAGCATGGCTATGTAGGCTAACTATAGCGAAGCGCCTAAACTTTTACATTTAATTTAGTTTGTCTTTCACACTGGAGTCAACCTATCTTATGATCTTCTCTCCAAGCAATCTGGGGGCAGTGTTTGGCATTGACAGTATGCATGTAAATAATGATTTTTTTATTATTTTAATATTGAGTTATTGAACCAATATTATAAATTAATTTTGGCATTCTGCACTGCAGGTCGGCTGTAGCTACTAAACAAAACAAAAATAAAGCAAATCGACAGAGGAGAAAATGGTACAGAACCGTATAGTCTTTGCCTATTTATATATACTAGCTGTCGCCCAGTGGGCGAAATTCGACCAATTGTGTCAATATCTCTGGCAGGTTAAGTAACGTGAAAATGTTATGGTGACATTCTATCCTAGGATTTTAGGGAGAACAGTAATTACACGGAACGGATCCAGCTTCGGAACATCTGTGTGATAGTTTCCTCGAAAATCCTAGATGTCGGTGTTACATCTCCATTCTACAAATAAGTAACGAAATTCAAGTTTTTTTCAGATTTAATTCATAGGACTTTATTTGTGTTCAAATTCGTAATTCTTAATTTAATATGACAACAATTTATATACATATTTATTTTTTCTAACTTCCCTGTATAGCTATAATTGCACTCAATTCTCTAACATTTATTAAAATCCTCACTATAATAATTCCATCTCATTATATATTTCCACCATCCTATATATGCAACTGCTCATGCACCACGCATAATATTTTTTAACATTTTTGAACCACCCGGTAAACCATTCTGTATATGACACTGCCTATGAGCCACCGTATTTACTCTTTTTGTTTATGGAATTTTTCACTATTTTCTGTAACAATTATTTTACTCCGACCTATATTTCAATCATCATGTATATGGAACTCTTCGTGGGCTACTCTATAAATCATTTCCTTTTCTAACATTTTTTATCATCATCCTGTATATCGATAATTCCTCTCACCCTATATTTCATCTTCCCTATTTATACAACTGCTTATGGGTTACGAAAGGTTACATTCCATTTCCTCCACCCTGTATATGCATCTCTGTATAATTTTTTTTGCACCACCCTGTATAACTGTAATTCTACTATACATTCTATTCCAAGAACCCTGTAAATTCAACCGCTAATGGGCTTCCCTATATAATTATTTTATTAGTTATAATTGCACTCTACTCTATATTTTAAACACCCTATATATGCAACTGCTTATGTGCCACCCACGAAAAAATGATTTCTAATATCTGGAATCGCCCTGTATAATTAAAATATACAACGATTACTTTAGCACTAAACAATAACATCGCTTGCATGCCACTTCCAGAGGTACATGCTCTAAGTATATAACAGCATTGGTCCCTCTATATATAATTACTCACTGTTTTGAGTCTGGCGGCGACGGCACATTCAGTTGTTTGGCGTTTGTTTGGCGTTGACATTATCGACATAAATAATGAATTTTTATTATACTTTATTTAACGAATGAACCAATATTATAAATTAATATCAGCATTCTACACTGAAGGTCAGTCAGTAGCTACCAAACAAAACAAAAATGAAGAAAATCGGTTGAGAATCAGAGGAGAAAATCGTACCTAATCGTTTTGCCTTTGCCTATTTATATATAGATTTTTGGTATATATGAGAAAAACCACTTTAGCTGTAATATAACTGTAAAGCAGACTGCAATATTATTGCGACTTTTGGGACAAATTCCTGGAAACACTTTATCTATTTGATAATTTGCAAAAACAACTGCAAGATTAAGGTTAGTCTTCTTAAACTATTATCTTTGCAAACATGACATTATCGTGAAACAGTAGCTTTCCGATATATGAGTTTATCTTTTTGTGTTCGAAGTTTGTAGGACAAATGTTGACAACATTCAAAAGCTTCGATCCTATCTTAAAGACCGGATTTTCGATATTGGAATCTCAAGGAGGCGTGGTATATTTATGAGGGTAACGTGACATAGTGTATCGAAAGTTAGAGGTTCAGCATATTTAGGGAAAGCCTCTTAAAATTCGGATAAAGTATATTGAATAGAAAACCGCATTCTTATGTAGAAATATAATCTGGATTAATGTTAAGCTATTGCCTTTTGTATCTAATTCCAGTTTAATATGTTTTGGTATGGACTCTTTCGTTCGATAATAGCGGGTTGTGCATTATACAGCTACATATCAATTATGAACGCTGGAATTAAACAATACAAAAATTCATTTTATCTGAAGCACCTTCAAACCACTCCCTTTAAACAATTGGACATCGACTTTCTATAAAGTTCCAACATTTGATAATTTCTCACATACAGGGTGTTCTGAAGGTAGACGTCAAGCCGGAACCGTGTAATAGTAGTTATCAGCAAAATATAATGAAATCTAAATATTGTAAGCATTTAATAATAATTTGGTCAAGTGCGAGTTGGACTCGCATACTAAGGGTTCCGTACCACCTTCAAAACTCTAGTATTCCAGTTTCATACTAGCAGGGAATTTATAAAAATTATACACTTTCATTTTCCACACAGACTTTCTATTTTATCTGCTTCAGGATTCGCTTTTTATAAGAATACATATGTATTTAATTTTCTAATTTTTTTTTATTTTACTAATAAACTTCCACGGAAGGCTTTTATAATATACTGTCTAAATTCTGAGGCTCTGTAGATTGAAAGATAAAGGGCAAAATACTTCAAGTTTTAAATTATAAATTAATAAATCTGTTATTCAGATTATTTAAAAATACAAATGAAATATATTTTTCAAAATTTAAATAGTGTAGTTTCTAAAATGTAAGTGTAAATTAAGTCGATGTTTAATATTTTTGTTAATATCTTTTAAACAAATGTTTTAAAAATATGATATATTTGTAATTCACATTAATGAGCCTTTTATCTGATATGATGCGTTTGAAAATTGAATTTTTATTTTCCGCTTAATTGTATAATTTCTCCCTAAAATTACTATGGGGGTTTTCTAATAATTTTTCTTATAAATTTCAAGTGAGCACCTAATTATTTTCTAAATTTTAGGTAGTATGGTTTCGGAAATAAAGCGAGAAATTAGAGTTTTTTTATATCTTTATGTTAATATCTTGTAAACAGTTAATTTTAAAATTACAAACAATTTGTATTTGTATTCCTCATAACAACCTCTTTCATTTGATGTATTACATGATGCGTTAGAAAATATTTTTTTTTTATATTCCGTTTAATTCTATAATTTGGCCCCCAATATTAATATTAGGGATTTCTTTGTATTTTTCCTATAAACAAAAAAAATATGTGTTATAGTTTGGGGAATAAAGGGGGAATGGGTAATTTTTTAAATATATTTTTTAATATATTTTAAAATATTTATTAAAAAAATAAAAGAATATATTAGTATTCGTCATATTGAGCCCTTTGATTTGATATATTACTTGATCCGTTAGAAACAATTATAATTTTTTATTTTCCATTTAATTCTATAATTTGCCTCCCAAAATGAATATTTGTGGTTTCTCCTTATTTTTCCAGTAAATTTCAAGTGAGGCGCTATACCTGTATTTTTTTTAAATTTTACAGCCTATGGTTTCGGGGATAAGGGGGGGGAATGGGTAAATTTTTTTATATTTTTCAATTAAAAGTAGAGGTTTCTCCTTATTTTTCCAGTAAACTTCAGGTCAGACCCTATACCTCCAATTTTTTACAAATCTTTACGTTTTATAGTTTCGCTGATAAGGGGGGGGGGAATAGATAAATTTTGGTATATTTTCGTTAACATCTTTTTAAATATTTATTTTTCATTTGAAAATAATATATTTGTGTTCCTCAGAATGGGACGTTTTATTTGATATAATACATGATGCGTTTAAAAAAAAATATTTTTAAATTTTCATTTAATTCTATAATTTGCCCCCCAAAGTTTATATTAATGGTTTCTCCGTATTTTTTCTTTAAAGTGTGCGGAACGATCTATATTTTCCATTTTTTTCAAAATTTTAGGCTCAGTAGTTTCGGAGCTCAGGGGGGGAACGGTAGATTTTTTTAGTTTTCCCCCAAAAAGTACCCCTAAAATCAAAATTAAAATTTATTCATTTACGATATGTAGTCCTGATCGGGTCACCAAACTATACATTGATGCCAAATTTCAACCTCTTCCGTCCAGTAGTTTAGGAGAAAATTGCTTTGATGTGACACGAGGCAGAAATCCGGAGTGATATTATAAAGGTTTCCGTATATTGTATATACGGAACCCTAAAAATCGATAAGATTTACACCCCATGACAGTCTTTTCACTCCTTTTGGTGCAAATCTTTACTATTCTCTATTTTTTGTTATTATGGTGTAATATTGAATAATGTTTCTGTAAACTTTTGCCCTAAATTCACGTTCTATTGCTCCAGCCTGGTTGACATTTTTGACCAAACCAGGTATTTAAAATTAATAGTTAGCCAAAATTTATCTGGTTGTATTGGGGAAACAAGTTCTGCACGAGTTTGACTGATATAGTGAGAATTCCAAATTTTATGAGATTTATAATTAGTTCTTAAATTGTGGAAAATATCCTTGCTTGTACTGAAACACAGATTTTGTTCTTTTCTTATATACCTCAAAAGACTGCTAGGGTACCTAAGGATTTGCTTATTGCCTGGCCTACCTGACTTCACTTTGAAGATAAAAGTGTAGTAGGGCAGTTTCGAAAAATTGTCCGAATTACTGGGTATTCGTACAGAAACTGAACAAGAGAATCAGCTACCCTGGAAGATGCTAATGTAAGTTCAAGATATTTAACAAATCAGTTGAATAATAAATGTTGTACGTCTATTCAAAATGTTTATAAAAAGAAAAAAACTCTTTCCATATCATATAAAAATACATCAACAATTAGAAAATAATATTTATGATGCATAATTTTAGTTTGTTAACCGCCGTCAAAAAGAAGGAGTTTCTCAATTCGTCTATATTTATGATATGTTTTTTTATGTTTGTTCAGCATCACACGACAACGGCTCAAGGAATTTCGACCGTTTATACTGGATCGCGAAGTGGTCCCATATTTTTTTCAATAACGTACCATTTCATAGAAAATGGGGAAAAACTTCTTTGCCGTCTTTCTTATACAGAAAACGTTGGTGGAGTCGCTGATATTATAAATATGGAAAAAAATTCTGTTCAAGACATGGGGTATAATAGAAAGAAATTTGATTAGATTCCGGAGATCTCAAAGTGGTCCCATATTTTTTTTTTCAATTACATAGCTTATACCGTTTTATAGAAAATAGGGAAAAACTTGTTTAACGACTTTTTTAAGTAAGCTTTGGTGGAGTTGCTGGTCTTAAAAATATGAAAATGTATCTGTTCGGAACTTGGGGTGAATTGCAAATAAATTGAATTAATCAAAATAAATGTCAGTTAATCAAGTCCAAAGTAAAGATTTTCGATTAGTCTGTACAGACAGTGTATATTCATGAATCAAACGATTTCTATTTATTAATAATTTGGAGAGAAAAAGTTATTCTTCATATACAGAATTGCGTGGTCTCAAAAGGTAAACTGTAATCATTCCATGTCACTTTTTTAACTGTAGACGAGCTTTGTCATCAAATAGGTAGTTAAAAGTGAAGTATCATTATTTTTGTTAATATTTAAAATTGTTTTGAAATTTAAGATTTAGAAATAAAAACTGCTTCTACTAATGCCATTGCACTAAAAATTGTATAATATGTTTTAATGTAACTTTTCCAACTATATTCTAGGTTTCAAACAAATATCAACTTTCTTTAAAAGTGAGGTACCTTTATTTTTAGGGTTCCGTATATACAATATACGGATACCCTTATAATATCACTCAGGATTTCTGCCTCTGTCACATCACAGCAATTTTCTCCTAAAATACTGGGCGGAACAGGTTGAAATTTCGTTCCAATGTATAGTTTGGTGACCCGATCAGGAGTGCGTATTGTAAAAGTTAAAATTTTTATTTTAGGGGTACTTCTGGATATGAAAACTTAAAAAATTGACCGTCCCCCCCTCTGATCTCCGAAACTACTGAGCTTAAAATTTTGAAAAAAATAGAAAATATAGAACGTTGTCCGAACTTTACAGGAAAAATAAGGAGAAACCATTAATATTAATTTTGGGGAGCAAATTATAGAATTAAATAAAAATTTAAAAACAACAAAATTTTCAAACGCATCATTCTGAGGAACACAAATACATTTCTTTTATATTTAAAACAAAATATTTAAAAATATATTAACCCATTCCCCCCCTTATCTCCGAAACTATAAAACGTAATGTTTTGAAAAATATATTTATAGGTTAGGTTAGGTTCTGACCTGAAGTTTACTGGAAAAATAAGGAGAAACCTCTACGTTTAATTTTGGGGGGCAAATTACAGAATTAAATGGCAAATATAAAATTAAAATTGTTTCTAACCCATCATGTTATATATCAAATGAAAGGGCTCATTACGACAAAAACAAATATATGTTTTTCATATTTTTAAAATAAATTAATTAAAAGATATTAACAAAAATATAAAAAAAATACCCATTCCCCTCCTTATCTCCGAAACCATAAGCTGGAAAATTTTGAAAAAAACAATGGAGGTATAGCCCCCCACCTGAACTTTATTGGAAAATTAAGGAAAAACCCCCTAATATTTTTTTGCGGGACAAATTATAGAATTAAATGGAAAATATAAAATTAAAATTGTTTCTAACCCAGCATGTTATATATCAAATGAAAGGGCACATTATAGCGAAAACAAATATATTTTTTCATATTTTTAAAATAAATTAATTAAAAGATATTAACAAAAATATAAAAAAATTACTCATTACCTCCCTTATATCCAAAACCATAGGCTAGAAAATTTTGAAAAAAATGAAGGTATAGCCCCTCACCTGAACTTTACTGAAAAAATAAGGTGAAACCCCTAATATTTATTTTGAGCGACAAATTATAGAATTAAATAGAAAATATAAAATTAAAATTGTTTCTAACCTATCAGGTTATAAATCAAATGAAAGGGCTCATTATGACGAAAACAAATATATTTTTTTAAAATAAATTAATTAAAAGATATTGACAAAAATATAAAAAAAATTACCCATCCCCCCTATCTCCGAAACCATAAGCTGGAAAATTTTGAAAAAACAATGGAGGTATAGCCCCTCCCTCACCTGAGCTTTACTGGACAAATAAAAAAAAACTAATATTCATTTTGGGGGGTAAATTATAGAATTAAATGGAAAATATAAAATTAAAATTGTTTCTAACCTATCATGTTATATATCAAATGAAATGGCTCATGCTGAAGAAAACAAATAATTTTTTTCATATTTTTAAAATAAATTAATTAAAAGATATTAACAAAATATAAAAAAAATTACCCCCCCCTTATCTCCGAAACCATAAGCTGAAAAATTTTGAGAAAAATGGAAGTATAGTCCCTCACCTGAACTTTACTGGAAAAATAAGGAGAAACCCCTAATATTAATTTTGGGGGGCAAATTATAGAATTAAATGGAAAATAAAAAATTATAATTGTTTCGAATGGGTCATGTAATATATCAAATCACAGGGCTGATTATGACGAATACAAATATATTTTTTTAATTTTAAAAATATTTTAAAAAATTACTCATTCTCTCCGTTATTCCCCAAACTATAAGACCTCATTTTCTTTGTTTATAGGAAAAATATGAAAAAAATCACTAATTCTATTATTTGGCCCACAAATAATAGAATAAAACGGAAAATAAATTATTAGAAAACCCCCAAACTAATTTTAGGGACAAATTATACAATTAAATGGAAAATAAAGATTCAATTTTCAAACGCATCATGTAATATATCAGATAAAAGGCTCATTATGTGAATTAAAAATATATCATATTTTTAAATCATTTGTTTAAAAGATATTAACAAAAATATTAAACATCGACATAATTCCCACTTTACAAACTACACTATTTAAATTTTGAAAAATATATTTTATTTGTATTTTTTAATAATTTGAATAACAGATTTAATAATTTATAATTTAAAACTTGACCTATTTTGGCCTGTATCTTCTAATCTACAGAGCCTCAAAACTCAGACAGTAGATTATAAAAGACTTCTCTGAAAGTGTATTAATAAAATAAAACTGTAATATTAATTTTTTGGGGCCAAATTAGAAAATTAAATACATATGTATTCTGATAAATTTCAAGCGAATCCTGAAGCAGATAAAATGAAAAGTCTATGTGTGGAAAATCAAAGTGTATATTTTTTATAAATTTAAAACGCTTCCTTTAAAAGATATAAGGGTAAATATAAGAAAATGCACTCATTCCCTGCTTGTCTGAAACTGGAATGTTAGAATCTTGAAGGTGGTACGGAACCCTAAGTATGCGAGTCCAACTCGCACTTGACCAAATTATTTTATAATATCTCAAACTGTAATCAAACAAACTATTATTAGAATTGAAAACTGCATCCAATTGTGCTGTATTATTAAAAATTGTAATAAATTGAAATAATGACAGTTCTATGTACAGTGTGTCTTCATAAGTTGGATTCAAACGGAAAACGTTCTAATGAATATTGTTTAGACAAAAAGTTATTCTTCATAAAAATATTTGGATGGTCAGAAACGTATACTGTAATCATTTCATGTCACTTTTTCAACTATATTGTCAGCAAATATGAATTTAGCTTAAAAGTAAAATACATTTATTTTTCATAATATATAAAATTCTTATCAAACAGGAGTAATAAGAATTATAAAATGCATCTAATTAAGCCACATCACTAAAAATTGTATAATAAATCTTCGTGGCACTTTTCCAAATTGTGTACTAGGTTTGATAAAGAATATAAATTTTAAGGCGCGAGATGTAAGAGCGACATCTAGGATTTTCAAGAGAATCAGTACACAGAGGTTCCGAATCTGGAGCCCTTCCGTGTAATTACTGTTCTCCCTTAACTCCTAGGACAGAATGTCGCGTACAAAGGAATGACACCTTGAAGAGAGTATTCAATATCTCTGACAGGTGAAGTAACCTGAAACTTTTATCGTGACATTCTGTCCTAGGAGTTAAGGGAGAACAGTAATTACACGGAACGGCTCCAGATTCGGAACCTCTGTGTACGGATTCTCTTGAAAATCCTAGATGTCGGTCTGTCTTACATTTCGCGTCTTCAAATTTAACGAAATGCATCAAATGCATAAAGAAGTGTTCGAGAGGACATTCAATTGTGGGAAGCGCAACTGATGAAGGTTCTCGACCAGAAACAATATATATTATATTTATATATAATATATATTGTCTTGCGTACAAAGGAATGACACCTCGAAGAGAGTATTCAATATAAATTTTGTTTAAGTTAAGTACCTTTATTTTTAATAATAACTCAAATTGTAATCAGACAATCAATTAAAAGTTTATGACGATTTATTATAAGATTCCGCGGAAAGGGGACTATTAAATGAATATCAGTATACATAACCACCTAAAGAATGACGAAACTCAGATCGTCTACAATACAGTGTTAGTTAGATAGAATCGTATGAAAAAAATTCTTAATACATAATACGCACATTTAGAAAACAACTTATTCTATTCAATACTAAATAAGTTTGGTCCAACTAATAAATGAAATGTAAAAGTAAAATACCTTATTTTAGGCAATATCGAAAAAAGTTTTAGATTTGAAAACTGCATCCACTTAAGCCAGTGCCTCATCAAAAATTTTAAAATAAATACATTTAAAAAAAATAAAAACCGACTTCAAAAAGAACTTAGCTAAAAAGCATGAAATATTTTTTTGTGACAACAATAACCTACTTTTTCTGAAGTCGGTGCCAATTTGAACAGGGAAGTTGCGAAGTACAACTTATAAATGTACTTCCCAAAATATTTTCACTTTAGCTTTAGCTTATAATGAGCCTTTTCATTTCATATGTTAAAAAATGCGTTTGAAAGAAATATAGTTTTTGGTTTTACGTTTAATTCTGTAACTTTCACCCTAATACTAATATGAGGGTTTACTGCTAATTTTTCCTGTAAACTTCAAGAGAAGCTCTATTTCTTTCAAAAATGTTGGTCTATAATTTTGGAGATAGAGGTAGGGGATTTAGTAAATTTTTGTAACTATATTCTTGTCTTCTAAACCAATTATTTTAAAGATTGAAAAAATATTATTGTGTTATTCCGAATGCGCCCATCCAATTTATGAAAAATATATTTTTTTATTATTCATTTAATTCTATAATTTGACCCAAAAAAATTAATATTAGGTGTTACCCTTTTTATTCTTGTAAAGCTCAAGGGAAACCCTAAGGATATCTCTATTTTTTTCCAAAATTTTTGATCCTTAGTTTCGGAGATAGAGGAGAGAACTGGAAATTTTTTTAATATTTTTGTTAATATGTTTAAACTAATAATTTTTAAAACATGGAAATATATAATTATATTCCTAAGTAGGAGCTCTTCCATGTGATATATTACATGATGCATTTGAAAAAAAAATTGAATTTATTTTTCATTTAATTCCATAATTTCCGCCCATAATTAATATTAGGGCCTTCTCATTATTTTTCCTGTGAACTTTGAACAATTTCCTATATTCCTTGTTTTATAAATTTGTAGGCTCAATATGTTCTGAGATAAAAGAGGAATGGTCGATTTTTATACAATTTCCTTGCACAAGTACCCTTAAAATCAGAGCTTCTTGAATTCCGACATGTTCTCCCGATAGGGCCAGTAAACTGTACATATTTATTTGGGAGGAAATTGGCTGTAATAGGACAAAAAGACAGATCAGGACTAATTTTAAGGTATTTCCGTGTATTGAATGTACGAAATCCAATAATTTATATTTAAAAAAGAACTGACTGCAACTTCAAACCATTTAGAAACGATATGCAATTTTACCCAAATATCAAGTATAAGCAACTACTTATGTTGCACACTATATAATTTTTTTGTAATCACCCTGTATAACTTTAATTCTACTCCCTCTCATATTTCCACCATCCTATATATGCAACTGCTTCTAACATTTTTTAACCCTCCGCCCTATAACTCAACTGTCCTTACTGCATACGCCTATTTAACAATTTTCTTAACGTTCCTTGGTTCACTCGGTATAAGTAAAGTTTTACTCCACTCCACTCAACTCCTCTCTTATTTCAACCACCTTGTATACACAACTAATTATGTGACACCCAATACCCCAATACAACATTATGTGAACCTCCCTGAATATCTTTAAATCTACTCCACCTTACATTTCAACCATCCTACATATGCAACTGCTTATGTACCACCTAATTCATTTTCAAGATTTTTAAAACCCACCTGCATAACTGTCATTTTACTTCCCCCTAAATTACACAACTGCGCATATTGCTTGGTGCTTGCCTTTCGGTGGAGACTCACACAAACACATACTCACACACACATACTTACCACCGTATACTGCATAGAAAAGATCGCTCACATAACAATTTTTCTTTCTGATACACTAATAGAATATTTTGTGCCATATCACTCAACTGTAAACCCCGTAAAATGAAAACCGTTACAAACACCCTTTACAATATGCATTCATTACTTATCTTAACATTTAAGCTAGATATTTATGATGAAAATTTACATTTACATTGATGTTTACCTTTTTTTGCACATATTTTTGTGATTTTCGGATGGTATGTTTTACGTTATAGAAAATTATATAGAATCAAGCTGGAACATCTCTTTGTAGAATATAATTTAAAATATTCAAACTGATTCAGCCATTTTAGAGAAAACAGTGTAGATTCACTGAAATTCACTGAATTACTCTTTTTTATGATTTTCTGGAAAACCGTAAATCTCACGTTATAGAAAATTATATGCTACCTTTCTGTGATATTCCATAATTCAATTCCGTTTAAATGATCAAAATTGCCCAAGCGGATTTTGAATAATCACTGAGCCTACATAAAAAACATGCCAAGGAATTGATAACCGCCTCCCTTTTGGACGTCGGTGTAAAAGAGTAGAATTTAAAAATGCGAAAATATATTGGGTGTCCTGTTTAAATAAATATAACTTGGCTTCACATTATCGGAACTACCTACTTTCTAAAAATAATTGTAAAGCGTAGACCATATTGCAATGAATTTCGTAGGTTCAAAATCAAATCAACAGATGTTCACTATCACTTTCGCTTTCTATATTTACACCAAAAATAACCCACTATTTATTTACTACAGCTGATCGATACAATTCACACCGAATATAAACTGAACTTCAAATAGACTATTCAACTTGTCCTTCAAATAGCTTTCGGAGAACATACCAGAATGCTATAATTGTCACGAGTCCGCCAATTTTTATTCCTATCGAAATTTCAAGATAGTTCATTTTTTATTGTCTCAGCCGGTAGTTTTTTTTGTCTGAACGATTAATTTTGAAGGTTTGTTAATTTTTTCAGGGGCGGCGTAAAATGAATTTCAAAACAATATTATTCTCTATACATTTTTGTTCTAATATGTTTTGTATTTCTTATAATAAAAGTGTAATGGGTCTGTACGGGACGACTTTCAATTGTGGCTCCCGGTATATATGCAAAAATATATAAATATATCGAAAAACTAAAATTAAAATACTTTCCTTAAATATTTGGAACATGGCGAATACAAAGTCTGCCTGAAAGTGGAAAATATATATAATACGGTTAACAAGAGGGAACGAATGTAAATTGACATAATAGGCATTAGTGAAGTAATGAATGTAAGCAGGCTGAAAATTTGATTTGTAAAATGCCTAAAGCTTATTACGAAACGTTTTTATCATCAACTGGAATGGCGGAGGAATCTTTCAATATAAAAGAAAAGAAAACTAAGTTTAAAAGGAACAATTATCCTAAAAATCGATTGTCGCCGTCTGGAGGAATTCAGAATTCTGGTTAAGTTCGTTATATTTTGGCAGGAGATGAACTTAGTATAGAAAGTTAACTTATTTCCTTGTAATATTGCAGCAGCCTGTTGCTCTCTCTATCGCTCTATCTTTCTAATCTTACCAGGACATTTGTGCATTGCAGGCCTCTAGAAATATAACCCCGAAGCATAAAAAGAAAAGAAATCTGTACTGTGTCAAATTGTCACAATTTTGTAACTAACGTAAAAATTTAATAATTTCAAATTATTTTTTTTCCAGGTTAAATAATTGTGAGGTGACACCGGATTTGTGATCCCTAGGCAAGGGAGTCATCGGTTAAATATACATTACTGCCTTTATGTACACTGGTGTACTGGCAAAGCCTATCAAAATACTCTCTAGGTCTTCAAATTTCTTTGTAAATTAACTGGTTTTCCTTTTTAACCGACTTCCAAAAAGGAGAAGATTATTAATTCGTCTACAACTTATTTTTTATGTATGACGAGGAATTATTCAAAAACGGCTTTGGGCATTTTAATGATTTAAACTACGTTATATTAAGGAGCATTACAGAAAGGTCCCATATAGATAACATGATATTTACGGTTTTCTAAAAAAATCAAAAAAAAGTAAATAAATGACTAGATTTCAGAGATTCACAATGAATCTTCACCGTTTTTTTCTCTCAAAACTGCTAACGCAATTTGAATATTATAAATTGTATTATACAAAGATATGTTCCAGCTATGTATGTCGTACAGGGTGTTTGTAATAATTTTCATTTTGATGCTTTTGAAATCAAATCTGAAGACGCAAGATGTAAAGACCGACATCTAGGATTTTCGGGGAAACTAGCACATAGAGGTTCCGAATCTCGAAACCGTTTCATGCAACTGCTGTTCCCCGTAATGCCTAGGTTAGAATGTCACGATGAAATTTTCAGGTTAACTTCACCTGTCAGAGATATTAAATACTCTCTTAGGTTAACAACAGGTTAACCTAAAAATTTCATCGTGACATTCTAGCCTAGGAATTACGGGTAACAGCAGTTACATGGAAGGCTCCAGATTCGGAACCTCTATGTGCTAATTTCCCCGGAAATGCTAGATGTAGGTCTTTACATCTCCCGTCTTCAAATTTAACGAAATGTATCAAATACATAAAGAAGTGTTCGAGACGATTTTCATGAGTGGGAAGCGCAACTGTTAAAGGTTCCCTAACCAGAAACAATATATTTTATATATTGTCTTGCGTACAAAAGAATGACACCTCGAATAGAGTACTTTTGATGTCAGTTTATTTTAGAGACGAAGTTAAGATACAGTCGCTTGAAATTGCAGAGAATATTCCATTAGCTTATTAAAACGAAAATTTGTTATTTCGGCGATCTCTTGTATTTGGAATACGGTTAAATGTGTGTGCGTGCATGCATGTAATATTAGTGGGTACATAAGCAGTTTTATACATAGGATGGTTGAAATATAAGTTGGAATTGAATTAGTTATACGGGGTGGTTCTAAAAATATTGTATTTTTTTTATTGCGTAGCACGTAAGTAGTTGCGTATATAAGGTGGTTGAAATAATTATAGTTATACAGAGTGGATATTTGCGTTATAGAACGGAGAATAATTACAGTTATACAAAAGGCTTTAAAAATTGTTAGAAGCAGTTGAGTATACAGGATGGTTGAAATATAAGGTGGAGTATAATTACACTTATACAGGGCGGTTTAAAAAAGTAATATAATTTGGAACATAAGTAGTTGCTTAGACAAGCTGTTTGAAGTAAGGGTGGGGTAAAATTATTGTTATTGGGGGTGTTTAAAAAATTTGTTATTTAAGCATAAGCATATTTGACTTATAGGACGTAGGACTGCGTACAATTATAGACATGGATTCAAAAAATTTTAGAAGCAATTGCATATACCGGGTGATTGAAATAAATAGTAGAGTAAATATATAGTCATAAAATGTGGTTCAAAAAGGTGAATTTTGTTATATAGGGTAGACCACGAGCAGTTGAATAAATAAGATACTAGAAATATGGGATGAAGTAAAATCATTGGTATACAGGAATAATTTAAGCAATACAAAAATAGAAAGAGTCAATAGTGTGGAGAGGATTTGAAATTCTTCAGGGTGGTTTTAAAGATAGCAGGACCGTTGTAATTGTAATATTGTGTTGAGTTGAATTATACTTGTACAGGGTGATTCAGAAAATGGTAGACCAATAAGTTATATAGGAGTGACCATACACAGAAACATATAGAGTGTGGGTGCAATATAGAGTGAATTAGTTACGTTTATAGAAAGTGGTCCAAATAATAAAATAAATAAAAAATTTAAAATATATTTGGAAAATATAGACAAATAATAAAAATTAGAGAGGGAGAAAGAGAGGGAGAAAAGGGGCTAGAGAGAGGTAAAATTACGCAAACATTTTCAATTGAATTGTACTTTATATCAGATAAAAAAGAAGATGTGTCTGAAAATAGTGATTGATTGCACACGGTTTCTAAACTTTTTTTATTTTAAGTCAGCTGCAGTCGGTTATTTGTTAAATATAAATTATTAAAGTTTCCTTTTCTACTCAGAATATTTTAAAATTATGTAGATTTTTGCAGTATTATTTCTCATGATTTACGATTGACGCCCGAAGCAGTTTTTTTAACATAGATCGTATTAATTTCGGGTCCTAAAAAAGTTCTGCATTAATCTTGATTAGATCAGAAATTCAAACTACACTTTTACATAGAGCACAGCTGATATCCAGTGTGATGGTACAGATTAGACATACATTAGTAGTAGCAATACATAGAAAATTCAGTAAGTAAATTGTTCTGTCCTAGATTTAGGTGCTGATTTCCAATATAGTCTCGATTATAAGATATTCTTTTGTGCAATTTTCTCCCAAATTTTTTCTATTTATATATTCATTGTTGCAAGTCATTTTTAGAGAAATTTTGTATAGCTCTTTTGTATCTCTACTTCTACTTCTGTATTTTTGTTAGCTTATATTAGAGATGGAGATTACCGTTACTTTTGAGTAATAGTTACTAATCGTTACTTAGGTACTTATATTCGTCTGTAAATCTATAGTCTATAAGTATTTACCACTAATAAGTTTAGATTTTAATTCAATCTTCTTTTTATGAAATTAAAAATAATACTACATTCGAAATATAAAAATGAGACGTTGTCTTCTACCTACTTACTATATGAACAATAATGAACAAATTAAAAAAAAAATTTGATTAACATTGAGGAATATACTTTTTTTAGCCTTTTCCCCTTTTAAGCAAATGCTGCTATGCTTTGACTAACCTTTGAAAAACCTCTCTTTGCATGATGGTAAACACATCGGGAGGCTCTTCAACTTGGAAACTAACATGCTTTCTCTATGCTAATAGCCTTTGATTTAAACTATGGACCTAAACTTTCACATCCAGCATCACCTTTTTTGATTCCATATCCAGAAATTCTGCATTAGTTGACGTAAATAGTGTTGCAAATTTCTTTCGTACCTATCAAGTTTGTTAATTTTTTTCCAGGGCCATTGTTAGGCTTTACAATTATAATAGTTTTGGAGAGGGTTACAAATTTTTGGGCGCTCATTGCAGTTTTCTGTGTTCGGAAGATTTTAAAATCCCACATTTTTTTTCCTTCTCATTCTCTGACAGAGGCTATGCTCTTGAATTGTTTAATTACAAAGAAGTACTACCAGAATTCAATTATATATATAGTATTTATTATCATGAAAATATAATGGAAAACTTTACTTACATTATATTAAATTTTAATAAATAATAATAATATAATATAACAGAACCAATTTTATACAGCAAAGAACTGACCTCGACCTACCTGAAATACGATCAATATCACTTTTGGGAATACCCAGTTTCCACCCCTGAGGCAATTTTCCCTGTTCATATTCAAAACCTAGTATTGTTATTTGCCAAAAATGTAGGCTTGTAATGTACATTATTTAATTAGTAATTGTAATTTTATAATATTTCGTGAATGCAAAAAAATACAACTTATAGGTAAAAATAACAAATGGGTGTGTGTCATCACATCTAGTTTCAAGAAACTGTTTGGCCGTTTTCAACACGTGCGTCATCCAATATTGTGCGATACGATGTTCCAAATGAATGATTACTCTTTCTCCATCCCTAGCCTTATATAAATGTTTCCAGTAATTTGACAATTGCACCCTTATATTGATTTTTGTACACATTTTGCCTAGTTTTGATGGAAGCTAATAGTAGTGGAACCATTTAAGTTGTGAGCATTCACTTATTAGTTATTAGTCACCATTTCGCATTCTCAATTAACCGCATCTCTTTTGGTATACCTACGATGTTCTCGAGGTGTTAAATATTTAACTAAGTGTTTTTTTGCATGATAACTCTCGATGTCTTTCCCTTTGGATGTTTTCTCTTTTACCGGATCACTTCACATTATTCTTTATAATGCCGTTGCTTTTCAACAGCGGTGAGAGCTGTTTCGAATCGCGTCACGAATATTCTGGAAGAATTAATGTACCTAATAATGACATATTTTATTATGTTCATGTTACGAAAATTATGATCGAGATAAATTGATAATAATAGGAACACCAACTACTCTAAAAATCCACTGTTTCAATTCAATTCCTGGCAGTTATCTTGTCCACTGGTACAACAAGACAGCCCGTAGTGAATAATACGACATGTGATGCATTATTTATTATTGAGGGTGAAACAATAACCTCATCTGTTTTTAATTCCTCAGTAATACTACTACTAATAGTTGCGTCAAAATGTTACAAAATCTCCAGAATGCGTACTTTCTAAGATGGCACCAGAAAGTGTGTTTGAAAAGGTTGTTATAAAGAAATGAGACACAATGTATTTGTAGTGCAATATAGTCCGTAGGATATAAATCATCATCATATTTGTCTGTATTCAACCAATATGGTGTATCTATAATGTGTATCAGTCTTTTGTACGCACCACTATATATACCATATATATTGTTTCTGATCAGGTACCCTTCATCAGTTTCGCTTCCCACCAGACAATGTCCTCTCGAACACTTATCCTAGATCTTGGTTCTTACATAGCGCGTCTACCAATATGGTGTAGCCGACCTGTAGAATTGGAAGATTGCAGACTTACTTGAGAGCTGCGGAATTAGAGATCTTAATGACTATATTGAAGAGTAATGAAGATTAGTGGACAAATGGCCTGAACTGAACCGAAAAAGATGAACTCTAGGACTGATGAATTGAAGAACTGGCTCGAAACAGTGTGAAGAACAACATATTTTTGGCAGCTTGAGGAAATTCACCTTGAAGAACTAAACGTGTGAATAAATGTATTATTGGAGAGAAAAGCTGGAGAGCTGATCAGAAACATTTAAAGTCTTGAGAGAACAGAAGAAGAGATAAGTTTTTTGTGGAAAGAATTGGTCTCCAAGGATATAGAGGAATATTTTTATAATTATACAGGGGATATGAGGCATACCTTTCTACGCTGCCTCAGTGCGGGGTTAGTAAGGAGCAAGTTCCGATTTCTCTGATATTTGCCATCTACGTCAGAGACGACTGCACTCTAAAAATTTGTTTTACGAGTTTTTATTACTTGAAATACCTTTGAACTGACTGGGATTCAATCTTGGGCCCAGACGTCAAGATTTCTTATCAAGTTACAATTTTTAGACAATTATGATATCTAAAAAATATATGTAACAAGTGGTTTCCGGAAATTCAACCTCTTAGTTCATTACTGTCCCTCTCGGGTTCCATGATAAAATGACGACGTTTCTGAAGAGTCACAACTGCCCCCAGGTCAGTTCACATAATTATCGTATTCTTCTAGTTACTCGAATACTAAGATCTACAGGTAGTTATTTATGTCTTTATTATCATAGTTAAATTGTTTTTACAAATGTCTTACACCTAGTCCATATTTTGTTACTTATTTCCCTAATTTGTTTTCTATGTTACATTCAATTTCTCCCTGAGCTGTTACAAAAATGTGCCCTACGCTATCCTTTAAGATACTTTATTCACTAACATATTTCATTCCGTAAGATATTCAAGTTATGTTACGTCCTCTTCTGTTTGCAGTAGCGCCATCCTGGGTCTCTTAGTCCTATGTTTCTTGTTTTCGTCGTAGTTCGTGGCCTCTGGTAGAAGTGGATTCATGTGGTTTTCCATTCTAGCTATCTTGGTCCTACTATTTCTCCTTTTATGGTGCGTATGCCTAGGTCTCTTCTTAGCTGCTCGTTTCTCATGTACCATGATGCTTCCGTCTTTCTTCTCAGGGCGTTGTGTTCAATCATTTCTAATTTGTTGGTATGTGTGTCCACTGCTTGTCCCTATATGCTTGCTCTGTACATCGTCAATGGTTTTTACTGCTGCTTCGTAGATCGTCTTCTTTTTCCTCAGGTATAGCTTGCTCCTCCGTCCTATTGATGCGTTGATCATGCTGATGTGCAGTTTGGCTCTCTTTGCTGTTTCCTCGATGTTAGTTTTCAATGTGGATACCTAGGTATTTTACGTCTTCCTGCCAGTTGATGGGTGTTCCTCCTACCGTTAGTCTCCTGGTTGGTTGTCCTATTGCTATTGCTTGTGTCTGATCTTCCATTTCTTGGCCCATTGTTCCATTTCGTCAATGTGCTGTTGTAAGTAAATTGTTGCTGCTATTTGATCATTACAAATTCCAGCCCATACATTTGAATTTGAATGTTGGATATAGTTTATGGGAAATGTGTGTTTAGTAATATTTTAAACCATATTCGTTAACCTTTTCCCAATCTCCCAGTCGGAGGCACATCCACGAAAATTAATATATTGATTTTGAATTGTTCGCATTTATGTAAAAATCACAGTAAGAAAATGTTAGCTGGTTTTAAATTTTTAAATTATGAAATTTAATTTTACCTCAGCCAATTTCTAGTACCTTCTTCCACTCTGCTTCCACACTTTTCCAAAAGCACCAAGCTCAGCCAAATGTTTATTATAATTTTCAAAAGATTTCTGTCAAATTTGTAATAAACTTTTAACATATCTCTTTTTATTTATTTTTTACTCATTATGTTTGAAACCATGTGTACTCTAATTTTGTTTAACAAGTACTGTCATGTCAAGAAAGCAAATTATAATAATTGTATTTAAATGAAATCAGAGTGAATTGCACTATTTTTCTGTGGAAATATCTAATGTGACATTTATAAGATAAAAATTATTTTGTCAAGTTTTACACGCATACTAAGGGTTCCGTACCACCTTTGAAATTTTAATTTTTTATTTTTCATTTAATTCTGTAATTTGGCCCCAAACTCAATATCAATGTTACTTTCTCAATTTTCCTGTTAAGTTCAAGCAAGGCTCTATATTTCTATTTTTTCTTTAAATTTTGGTCGTTACTTTCCGAGATAAATGGGGGGTAAGTGGATTTTTTATAATATTTTTGTTAATATCTTTTAAACAAATATGAAAAAATATATATTTGCATCTCTCATAATAAGTCCTTTTATTTAATATATAAAGCCGGGTCCAGATCTATAAAAATTTGCCGCAAATATTTGCGCCGAAAGTAGAGACATTTTCACATAAATATTTACGTCGTGTGTCGTGTCTTTGTGCTCTAGCTGTGTGCAGAAATTTGACAGCTGATTTAAAATATATTTATTTGAGGTTAAGTTTTAACTATTGTTTTACTTCAAATAGTTGAAATAAGTCACAGTCAATATATCCAATAAACGGTTACCACCTTCATATCTTCCTCCCTCTGTAAAGATCTTTTATCTAGTAGCGTCTTCTTGATCTTTGTTTTTTCTGTTTAATATGGTCATACAAAACAATAAAAGCTGCACATATTCTCCTAATATCGGGTATCACAAGTTTGTTTATAAACACAACATGTCAACAGTCAGGGAAAAGTGAGGTTAGTTAACAAATTCAGAAATTTCGTACGTCAGAATTTGCAAACGCGTCCACATCAATAACTAAATGCGGCGCAAATCGTCGAAAACCGACTCTGTGCGGATCGCGTGCGTTGAATGTCGAATAAATTCTTGCGTGCGTCAAAACGTCCACATTGACACAAATTCTCCCGCACACACAAAAATTTACGTTGAATTTGTCATTCGGCGCAAATTTTTATAGATCTGGACCCGGCTTTATACGATGCGTTTAAAAAATGTATTTATTATTTTCAATTTAATTCTATAATTTGACCTCCAAAATTTATATTGGAGTTTTCTACTTTTCCTAATCCTTAACTTTCTTCAAAATTTTAGGTCATATGGTTTCTTTGTTACTAGCTTTTAAATAATTTATTTAAAATTATATGAAAAAAATATATTTGCACTCGCTATAATGAGCCCTTTGATTTGATATATTACATGATGTGTTAGAAACAGTTTTAATTTTCCATTTTTCACTTAATTCTGAAATTTGCCCCCCAAAATTCATATTAGGTGTTGCTCCTTATTTTGCCATTAAAATCCAGGCAAGGCCGTATATTCCTAATTTTTTACAAAATTTTACGTCTTGTAGTTTCGGAGATAAGGGGGGGGGGATTTCTACAGTTTTGTTAATGTATTTAAATAATTTATTTGAAGAGCATGAAAAAAGTATATTTGTACTCGTTATAATGAGCCCTTTGATTTGATATATAACATGACGCGTTAGAAACAACTTTAATTTTACATTTTCCAATTAATTCTTATTTTTCCTGTAAAGTTTAGAGAAGGCCCTATATCTCATTTTTTTAAATTACATCTTATAGTTTCGATAATAAGGGGGAGATGTGTAAATTTTTGTATATTTTTGTTAATAACTTTCAAACTAATTATTTTTAAAATGTGAAAAAAATATACTTGTTTTCCTGCATTGCGTACTTATCTACTACTTCATCAAACTTAATTGTTGCTTGGCACCGACTTCAAAAATATACTACCTTTTAATGTTTACATTTTTTACTTTCTGGGTAGGTACCTAACAACATTGCATGTGTTATTTATTTGCTAGAGTTGTATTTTGTTATAATTATTTTCAGCTTTTTAGTTATAGGTGGAAGTCGGTTATATATTTTTTTAATGTTTTATTTTCAACTTTTTATTTTTTTGAACTCAGGTAGTTTTCATTCTTTAATTTTTATTTTGTATGTATAACCTTAATAGACAGGACACAATGATATATATTCGTTTAAATTGACAGGTAAATGTTTACTAACAAAATGTACTAATACGCGTTGATTTAATAAGCCCAAAATATATTTATGCCTTATGGACCACGCCATGTAACCTTTTTTCAACTTTTTATGACAACCCTGTATAGCTATAGATAATTCCACTCCACCCTATGTACCAACCATCCTGCAGATACGACTGCCCACGGACAAGCATAAATTTGTTAGCTGCCTTCTGTAAACTATAGGACGGAGTAGAATCCATCCTATATTTACGGAGTCAAATCCGTCCTCTATTTCAACCATTGTATATAACTCCTTGTGGGCTACCCCATAAATTATTTCATTTTTTTAAACATTTTATATTATCGTCCTATGTGTCATTAATTCCTCTCCACACTTTATGCAACTTCTTATGGGCTATGAAATAAATATTTTTTTAATCACACTGTATAAATATAATTCAACTCCAGCATATATTTCAACTATCCTGTATATGATTTGTTTACCTCCACATCATATAATCACCCTATTAATTTTAATTCCACATTTTTTTCCACATTTCTATATCACCAAATACCCACTCCACCCTATATTCCAACCATCTTGTATATACGGCTGCCTATGGACCACAATTATTCAACTCCGTCCTATATTTCAATCATAATATAAATCTCCTTCTATCACTTTACTTTGTGATTTTGTTTGCTAGCTAAACACCCTGTGTATAAACGCACCAAATAGCAGTTTAGAGTTTGACATGTGTTGTCACTAATTATTCTATTAGGCCGGGAGAACGTGACAACCAAAAGCACCGTCTTCGCAAAATAGCAAAATAGGCCTGGTATAGAAACAAAACGATCTTGGTACTCATTGATTTACGAAGCCGAGAATACTATGCTTTACTACCCATATGCCTGAGATGCACAAAGAAAATTTTGAAATTCGCAATTAAAACTTCCAGTGCTTAAAATTCCCGCAATATTACGTTGAAATTAAATTATTTATGAGGAAATGTCCGTTATGTCATTTCGATGAAATTTTTGATAAGAATTTTGGATTTTTCGACAATTTTCTGCAAAACTGCAAGTTGCACGTCGCAGAAAATTATATGAGATTACCTAGGGATCTTCCTTAATAGACTAAATGTTAAAAAACTATACACATCCATAAGGAGTTTTCGAAAAATCAACCAATATGTTAGGGATATTGGTCGATTTCCATGCACGCCTGTGTACATTCACAAATTTCATCATTTTACCATAAGAATTCTTTTCCACAATTTGAAGTTTCATCAATCCGGGTATATACTCTATTAAACAAGACTATATTCATTCAAAACGGTTCACCACAGGAGAAGTAATCAGGTAACAAACAGACAAAAAAAAACAAAAAATACATGACGAATTGATAACCTCCTCCTTTTTGGAAGTCGGTTAAGAAATGAAAACGAAATCTCCAAATTCTCTTTTTTTTTCGGTTATCTTCGGAAGTATTCTGAACATTTAAATTAAAAAAACGGCATTTCTTCATTTCTTTAAGCAATAAAGTATATAATTTTGTCCACATGTAAACTTCTCCATGTCTACTGTAGTTTCCTAGATCCTAATGGTGAGAGCCGAATTAGAATTTCTCTGATTATGTATATGGTTAAAAAGAGTAATCCTTTTTTGTACTTAGAAGATTTTTCAGAACACTTTGTTGCTTCCCATTGAAATGATTACATTTTCTTTATTAAAAATAATTTTTTGTCTAGGTACATATATGTGATTTGATGTTTCTTTTTATGGTTTGATTGGGAAATAACACCATACCTGAGAAAAAAGGCTGTACATTCAAAAGAATCCAAAATTTCATAGTCTTAATCTGACATCGTTGTCATTGGCATTAAACTCTGAATAAAATATAAAATTGAAGACTATATCATACAATTTGATATAACTTGATATAACTTTAACTCTTACAGTTTTTCGGAAGAAAACTGTACAATTTTCTTGTTACTCTCAACTTCTTTACAAATTGTACACTGTTTTCAAATCGATAACGCCATATAATAAATTGTTACAGTTTTCATTGTTATCCTTCGACACGAAGTCTATGCTAACGACGTTCAGGCCCCCCGTTACGAGAAATGCATATGTTCGATTTAAAATAGACGAAAGTCGTTCAATTTAATGATCGCAATAGCAACGTTAGCGTTTCATAAAAACTGATGAGATTTCCAAATCTCGCGGCAGGCGTATAGTTCGGGTTTTCAGCAAGGAGACTCCTCCACCGAAGATTCCAATGTAACGACCACGAGATGAAGTGGAAAGCCTTCGAAAAACCTGTTCGGCTGGTAAAGAAACTTTTTCCTATAATGATCCTGTAAAATCGATATTCCATCGCAATTTCGCTGCAATCTATCAGTCGAAAACCAAATCTGTAGTAAAATATCTCTTGTCCGTGCTTTAGCTACCTTGAGGGAATTTATGTTAGAATTGCTTATATAGTGAATATCGGTGGGAAGTTTTCAAGTTTTGATATTGAAAAAGTTTTCTCATAACTGCAACACGAATAACAAATCAAGTTTCATACAACGGATTGAATATCATTTATTCATATCAGTTGAAAGTACAGCAACAAAGTTAGCACATGAAGGAATTTTGCCGGAAAGTTTGCCCCGAAATCACAAATAACAGCTAATTTTTTTGAATTGTCGGACGTAAAATGACAGGCAACAACCTGAAATAACTTAAATAAGTTTGTTTTCCAAAACTTTCTCTTCCATTCTATTTCAGAGCGACAAGTTCCGTAACACTCCCATTTGTATTTTTAATAAATGTTTTAATTTATAGTTACCGTTATAAGTATTCCTATCCTTATTTTATTAGTTGTTCGAATGAGTCTCCTTTAAACCTCATTCAAGAAAGGAACTTAACTATAAAGCAAAAAATATTTTTTTCTGGCAACAATTAAATACTTTGTCGGTGCCAAGCCAATATAGAAAAATTAAAGACATTTTGTGACATAAAATTCAAAAGAAAACTGCCGATGAAATCAATTCAAGAGTGGTTGATATCTAGTTGTAGAGAATTGGAAAACCTTCAAAATAAGCTTTTATAGGTCCCTGATAGGAATATTTTCCGCCAAGAAAAGTTGGAAAAATCAAGAAAATTTGACTTATTTTCCAAATTCATAACTTGGTTGTATTTAAAAAATAATCTTCCGCAAAATGACAGATGTTAGGCTTATCTATTTTGAAATAAATGGTTTTTGCATAATTGCAATTATACAATTTAGATAAATATGTTTCAAACTGTACCATATTAACCAGGCTCTTTCTATTGGAATGTTACTTGGATCTTTTGAAATCCCGGAAAATGACTTTCAATTTGTCTATCTTAATATGTGATAGGTGGGTACCGGAGGGACAGCTAAGCTGTTGGAGCGGAATTTGCGCACCCCTCATTGCTCGCTATTACTGACCAATAGCTATTTAGATATAGACTGTTTTGAATGCTATTATTTCCCTGAACTAACTTTGCATTCATTTAAATCTCATTTTATATTTTAGAATTGTGTTTATTTAAAATTTTACTTTATATAATCTACACCTTCAATAATATTACTGTTAATAATATTTCTGCTAATTCTTTTTCTGATTTTACGTTACAAACAATACTATTTTAGATTTTATAACAAATAACGAAGATATTTAAGAAGATAAGAAGTTTAAGTCGAATATACAGTTTTATTCAATTGATGTACACTTTGTTAAATAAACGAAGAGCAAATATTTTGTATTCTAGGTTTGTAAGTATGTACTATTTAAAAAGTTTGTTTATTGAATCATTAATTGAAACACTTTTGTACTGAACAATCTTTTTGTTCGTTAACAGAATCCAATCAGGATATTTTAAAAATAATTGCATATATGTTTCATATTTCAGTAGGTAAAATGATCGATAAATTATAATGACATTAATATTCACTTATATGCCTGTACTCATTTGGACATGTCATTCATGATCTTAGCAATAATATATTTAAATGAGTAAAACATATACAGTGTGTCTGCTTACGTTCTCACCATACGGGAAACCTTTTATTATTGGTTTTATGAAAAAAAGTTATTCTTTATTAAAAGTTCTTCATGGTCTTAAACCTAAAATGTAACCATCACATATTAATTTTTTTCAGTCGTTTATAAGGTTTGTTAGAAAATATGAATTTGGCTCAAGGGTAAAGTACCTTTATTTTTGACAATATCGAAAAGTGTTATTAGGAAAAGTTGCTTAGAGTTGAAAAGTACGTACAAATATGCAATTACAGTCAGTTACAAGTATTCTTTTAATCTACAATGACAAAGCCAATGTAACGTGAAATCTAGGATGCGCTGATTTACAAATGATTTGTTGACAACAAGAATTGTTTGACAGTGAACGTCAAATATAGTTTGTTAACATGCCGGTGACATTTAGTGTGGAAGAAAAAGTAGAAATTGTGTTAATCGTTGGTGAGGATTATAAAACTTATCGTGAAGCAGCTGAAATATTTAACAACAGACATCCAGGGAAAAATATACCCCATACATCAGTAATGAGAATTACGGAAAAATTCAAATCATGTGGAGATGTTAATAATAAATTCACAAACAAACGTCGAAAACCTGTTGCAAGTGAGGACATGAAGTTAAATGTAATGTTATCTGCAGTGGAAAACCCTAAATTGTCTCTGCGAAAAAGGCCATATTCGCTTCCAGGTGAAGTTGGTAAAGATACAATATCAAAAATTTCATCCATATAAACCACAATATATCCATACTTTAAAACAAGGAGACTACGACAGACGACTAGAATTTTGTTTTCTCATCCAAGGAAAGCTAGAAGACGATCCTTTTTTGGTTAGGAAAATAATTTATTCTGACGAAGCTACATTTACGTCTAATGGAACAGTGTCTTCACAAAATTGTCGATGGTGGAGTAACTCCAATCCCCACTTTACGGTTAAAAGTCGCAATCAATATTATTTTAAAACTAACCTTTGGTGCGGCATTTACGAGGATAAAATAATAGGACCCTTTTTTTCGACAATTTATGACTTCTCAGCGATATCTAAATTTTTTACAAAATCAGTTGCATGATTTTCTTCGTAACCTTTCAAGACATGAACGCAACAGATATGGTACCAGCAGGACGGCGCAACATGTCATAGTACAATGGAAGTAAGGCAATACCTGGAAAACATCTTTAATGGAAGGATAATTCATAGACATTCCGATATTTTTTGGCCAGCTAGGTCACCAGATTTAACCCCATTAGATTTTTTCTTATGAGGTTACTTAAAAGAAAAAGTATATCAACACAAGCCATTCACCAACGTAGAACATTTGGAAACAATTATTACGGAAACAATTCAGGGTATAACTTCGAATATAATTAGAAATGTATTGAGAGAATTTTCTTCTAGAACGGAATCCTGTATTGTAAGAGAAGGAGGGTACAAGCAATAGTAATTTGATGATAAAAGTATTACACGCTTCTTATGCAATTAACATTATTAGCACTGTATTCTGTAGTTGATAATTATTGTAAAATAAATAATTTTGGTATGATCAATTATCTTAATGCATCATCAAAATAATGCAACATGGAGGTTAAGAGACGTAAAGGTTATTAAATTTTCATCGAATAAAAGACATAACTGATAAAAGTTTCCGATATTTTCAAAAATTAATTTACTTTACCCTTAAGCCCAATTCATATTTTCTACCAATCCTTATAAACAACTGAAAAAAAAATTATTATGTGATGGTTACATTTTAGGTTTAAGACCATGCAGAACTTTTTATTAAGAATAACTTTTTTTCATAAAACCAATAATAAAAAAAGTTTCCCGTATGGTGCGAACTTAAGCAGACACACTGTATAATTATTTCAGAAATTCTTAGTGTCCTTAGTGTCAGTAAGCCAAAAAAAGTAGTCGGAATAGGACAATCAAAATAAACAGGCTGGTAAATGCTTGCCAACGTGATAAGAGTTTGACTTGTTCTTTTTAAAATATGGAAACAAATTATTATATTTGAAATAGTTCAGTCGCCTAATAGACTCAAGATTTAAACAAAAATTCAAGATGAAGTACATAATACGAACTTTTAGAATGTATTTGGTATATCCTTATCAGACGAACGCAGTTATTAATATGGTATCATTCACATAATATCTGTCTTAATTTTTTAAATTACAATTCTGCAAAATTACTTTTCCTACCGAACCCATCTTGAGGTTATTTAATTGTAACATTGTAACCTATCATTGTGGGAAAAATTAACTTTCCATTGTCCATTACAACAAACTTATAATTGTCTAAAACGTCTATTTTTATGGGTTTTTTCTTCTTCTTCTTAGCGAAAAATTCTCCCATGGGGACAAAATAATGTTCTTTTTAAAGAATTTCCAATTCCTTACAGCTTTTCCATTGACAGTAATACGATTCCTGCGTAAGTTTTTATAACACAAATCAGGTAACTTATTATTAACTATGACCAATGTACTGACATAAGCAGTTAGCTGTTGAATTTTATGTCAGTTAAAAATCTCTGTTGACTTGTGTAAAATTATTTTCTCTTTAACTCGGCACCGACTTCAGAAAAAGTATTTAATTGTAATTGTAGTCACTGACAAATAAGTCGCCACATCCAGAAGATGTTTGAATTTAATATTCTTCTGGTGACACATATATGTTATAATAAAGAGTAAATGATTAAAATTTGAATAACAAATACCAAAGATTTTATTTTATTAAGATTGTTACTACTAATGTGCTTGCCCACCGAGGTTATCTATACACTTCCCAACAAGTCTTGACATTGACCCAATCATGTACTATTAATAGCGGTCTATTTCATGCTTTATATAAATACTTTCCTAAGTATTTTTTTAAGTTCCTTTCGTGCAGTCGGTTTTTGTTTTTATATAATAATATATTTATTTAAACTAGTGGTCGCCCAGTGGTCGAAATTCGACCCTATTTCATCAAATTGTGAACATTTTTGAGGTTCATTTGTCAATAGTATATGTCTATTGAAATATATATTATATATATATATATATATATATATATAATATGTAATATATGATATCAAATATCCAAATATTTTGAAAAATGCCTGATCTCCCAATTTTTGCTGGGATTGCAGTTTGTAACCTAGAAGTTTTCGTCATTTGCAATTACAATCAAGTTCATAACATAATAAAAAATATATATGTCCAACAACGTTATAAAAACTACAATCTTTAATATATTTTGTGTTGTCCACTCATTGTCAATTTGTTACATTACACCTTGGGAAAATTTTAAAAATAATGTAGCAATAAAACAATCAAATTCACAACAAAAACTTACAGAATAATTAAAATGAAAGTTACACTGATCTACTACATTGACACTATATAATATATTCAGATGTTTAGTACGAGTATTTAGTTTAATATTTAATTCTGACGAAGCCTGTCATCAGAGTGAAACAATTGTCAAGAAAATAAAAAATTTGTGAAAATTACCACAGTGGTTAGTGATTTAATATAATTTAAATATGAATTTTCACCAAGGAATGACCGAAACAATCATCATGTTTATTTTAGGTAAAAGTCAGTTACCTTGTAATATAACCAGAATATTCCAGGAATGGAACCATGTAATATAAAAAATCGTTTATTAGATATAATACATAAACACAAAACAGCAACTAACTGATTCCCTACCGAAAAATAAATGAAAGATTCGGCTCTTAAATATCGTCAAATATGTAGTTATCATTTTTAACATAAAAAATAAATAATTTTTCAGTTCGTAAGCAGAAAATTAAATCAACCAACTCAAAAGTTAGGACGAAGGTGTTATACCTACTATTACTTTTCCAAATAACTATTACTAATATTTGGAATTTCAATAATGGAAAAGGGAATTAACCTCTATACTATATCAAACACAAATATCCAAAAATACGTTTTTTTAATAACTGACACTAGATATTTAATAAAATTTGGTTCACATCTGCTATGCATGAAGATGCTTTTTTGATGTACAAACGTTTTTGTACCAGTGGCGTCCATACGAGTTTTGTATTGAAAAGTTTTGGTCATAAAAAATATAATAATTATTTTTAAAAACTCAGTTCTTTTCTGAGCAATTTTGATCTCTTCATTTTCTTTCGCTTGACGTATGTTTTTCGCTTAGAAAAATACAAGTCGTTTTGTTGCAGGATCAAATCGCTAAAAATCTGACACACGGTTTTTAAGTAAATCAATTAAGTTGAAATTTCTTGGAATCCCAATACTGACTAAATATTTTTGAACATATAAATCTAGTAATCACCATTACTGAGGACCTCAGCAATGGCTAAAAATATTCCCCATCTCAATAGTTTTAATTTTTCTTTGTTACGGGAACTCTAGTTTCTAAATCTCTCATTAACACTTTAGAAGATTTAGAAGGGCAAGAGTGTGTTATTCGATGCATAAGCAGGCGGAAGCATGCCTATCTAGTAAAGGTGGCCACTTAATACTGTTAATAATAATTAATAAGTACCATTCATGTGATTTATTGGGACTATAAAAATTTTTCTTATGATAAAATCATTTAGTTATTTCTAAATTAATTAACACTTTATCTTAACTCAACATCTTGAAAAAACTAAATAACAAACATTTTAATACAACAGTCACCTCATCAGATTTTTGGCTATCTGACCGTAGTCTAACGATTTTTATTTCTGAAGGGAAAACCATGGGTCGGTCGAACGAAAATCAAATTGGTGTACCATTTTGTCACCCAAAATATTCAATGCAAAACCCAACGAAATCATATGAATAATAAAATTACTTGTACATCAGAAAATAAATTAATTAAGCCATATAAGTATTATAAGTCTTAGTACAAATTATTTTCTTTCTTAAGCAAGTGCAAAACGTAAGTCCAGTATTGAGATTTCAACTGAATCCTAACGCCCTATATATTTCAGTGTGTCGTAATACTATATTTACAAGAACCTTACTGTTACTGAAACTTCAAATCACGAACCTACTTTTAGCCCAATAAATTATACATAATATAAAGAGCTATTTTCTGTTCTTCTATCAGCAGTCAACTCATGCAAGCATTAAACACGATTTTGCATAATTGCCAAAAATAACGGCTTGAGTTTCAGTTTGATAAAGCAATTAATTACACGTAAAGAATAGCAATTAACATATTAAAGCGTTTACTCTTTTGTTAGAAATACGAAATATAATTAGTTTCATATCTCGGATTAATTTCCCTAATTTATTGTGTAATGAGAAAGATAAAGTTGGGTGATCAGGGCTTGTTTGTTCAAATCGTAATTAGTTTTATCTTCGTATGACAACCCGTAAGTTCTTGTTAGATACTCTGATCGTTTTTGTTAGTGCATAGAAGGTAATCAAACTACAGGATGTGTATATTTTTGGAAGAATTCTTTAATATACTGTTACGAGAATTCATCCGACAGCTGGTGCAATCGGCCATCAACCAATTCATGGAAGGGACATTATTCCGATAAATCTGGGAATCCGAAATGTTTGTCTCTCAACAGGCCCACCGCTGCCGTTACTGGGAATTCCCTTAAAGCTTCCAGAACATGAAAGAGTTTCCTGACTGTTCGTGGACTGACCAGACAATTCGGAGAGAAATATATAAATATGTGACAGCTGGCGATAGGAGGCATTCAGTTTTCATCTGTCGTATTGTGTAGTTAACATAAATTGTAAATAGTAGTTTCTGTGAATATAAATTGTGTTAAAATGGTGGAAATAAATTAGAGTGAGTTGGACTGTGTTTTTAAATAAATCCAAGAACTAAACAGAACCCAAGTGTGAAAATAAAAACATTACAGTGGTGACAGGTGTAGGTGTATTTGTGGAACTTTTGAAGTGAAAATTAAATAGACTGACAATGTTTAAAAACGTGAATTTTGGCCAACTGAAAGTGACGGACTTAAAAAAAGAACTTGAGGAAAGGGATTTAGAAATTAGTGGGAAGGAAAGTGAGTTAATACAACGGCTACGAGATGCCCTAATAAATGAAGGTAACGATCCCGATACCTATTTGAAGTTTCTGGTAATGGAGATATGAGTATGCTATTAAAAAAATGGAACAAAATTTAGAAAGTAAACAACAAACTCTACAAGATAATTCTAAAATCATGAAAGAGACTCTATAAGAGAAATTGCTAGAAAATTCTAAAAACTTGAAGCAGACGCTAGCAGAAAATTCTAAAACTTTGGAAGAGAAGTTACTAGAAAATTCTAAAACACTAGAAGACAAATTAGTGGAAAATACTAAATGCTTAGAAGAAAATTTGAAAAGCATGGGACTGTGTTTTTAAATAAATCCAAGAACTGAACCGAACCCGAGTGTGAAAATAAAAACATTACAATACAATTTTATGTGAATTTAGTGCACAGGCTGTATTAGATCCTGTGTATACATCGATTTGTAAATTATTTTGTTTATCCCTATCTTTACTTACAGTTGGAGTACCTGTACGATAAGCCGTGAACGTTAATTGCAGTATACATTACCTACAACTTTATAGACCAGGACACCTAATTCTATTGTTCAATAAATATAAAATTAAAAATTTAAACTAAAGATGGAAACCTTAAAATGTACTTCTTGGCATTTTATCTTCATTAAACGTCCCTATCAATATTTTAATGATGAGGTTCGTCGCGTCGGGAGACGGCTAATTCAAGAAGTGTATTTAATTATATCTGCGTAGGTATTAACAATAGAAAATGCTACTTTCAAATTATTGTACGTATGAAGGCAGGGGACGGGTGTTACAAAGTGCGACAGACAGGTGAGTAGACGTCGTTGACGGTTGTGTTTATTTTTCTTAATTTTCCAGAGCAAAGGCGTAAATATATATGATGCGACGCATGTTAAGTGAAATCAAATCTTATTAATTTTATGGCGAGAAACACACTACACATCCCGACAACACTAGACGCGGATGCATGTAGAGCGTTTCTAGCCGTAAAACTTACTTCGATTTGATTTTACGTAACACGCATCAGGTTTGGTCGGGTGGCCTCGCGTTTGTACAATGTGTCTCCGCCTTTAATCTATTAAGATTTAAAACTAACTAATGGTCGCCCAGTGGTCGAAATTCTACCCTATTTCATGAGTTGTGAAGAAATCGGAGAAGTAGATGTAATGACCAAAATTGTCCACTCATATTGTCAAACTTATTGAAATAAAAAGGAAATAAAACTGTAATCAAAAATCGGTGTTGGAAATATTTTTGACAAATGAATGAACCCCCATATTTTGGCTGGAACCGCTCCTGGCAAAATGTTCGATATCATAATTGGAAGATTGATCTTTCAATCGAGCCCATGAATATTAAAGAAAAGAGATAACCAACAACCCTATGGGAATTTCAATATTTAATACATTCTCTATTGTTCGCTAACTAACTTTGGGAAGATTGTGATAATAATATATTAATCAAATAGTTAAATTCACATCAACAACAGAATATTTAATACGCAAATTACTGCAACGCGTCCTAAAAATCAATAAAGATCTACTTCATTGACTATTTTACCACTAAACAATAACAACGGTTACATGCTACCTCCAGAAGTACATGCTCCAAGATATTTTGAGTTCTGACACCTGGCGGCACTGTCAGTTTGGCGTTGACAGTATTAACAAAATAATTTTTAATTATATTTTATTTAATGAATGAACCAATATTATAAATAAATATTAGCATTCTGCACTGATGGTCGTCAGTAGCTACTAAACAAAACAAGAATAAATTAAATCGGTTGAGGAACAGAGGAGAAAGTGGTACCCAAGCGTTTTGTCTTTGCCTATTTATATATAGAAAATGTTGATTTGTTACTTACTTACGTTGCCTATATAAAGTAGGTAACTTTTATGTTTTTTTGGGCAATAACACCACAATAGAAATTAAACGACGTATATTGTAGGAATACCAAACGTTTCAAAGTCTATTCTGACTTCGTTGTCAATAGCTTTATATTTATTGCAAAATTTTCATTTTGCAATCTACATCAATATTATTATTATTTAAAATTTTTAATTTATTTTTATTTCAAACTTTTTAACTTTTAAATAACTCGCGAACACTAGTTTATATCGATAACTACATAAAATACAATTACTTAATATTATTTTAGGAATTTTTGTCTATCGATTTATAAAATTGATTATTGTGATCCATTTCTTTGATTTAACAAATAATTTTTAGTGGAGGTAGAAACCACAAATCGATTTCTAGTTTATTATAATAACCTAGGTATCGTGGTATGGCATGTTAAGAGCTTGACTTGTTCTTTTTAAAATAAGATAACAAATTATTGTATTTGAAATAGTTCATTCGCCTAATAGACTCAAGATTTTCTGTATGCGCCGTTTATAAGTTTTTGTAAATGCCTGTGATGGTTAATTATTTTTTCAACCCGGTAAACAATAACAAATGCCCTGATGAAGCTTTGAATATAATAAAGCGAAACGTTGGCAAGCATTTTACAACCTGTTTATTTTGATTGTTCTATTCCGACTAGTCTTTTCTGAAATTCTTATTTTATGTAATATTAAAATGAGTTTTATTCATTTTATGTGAATTGAAAATAGCAAATAAAAAAGTAAGTAATAATGACATAATATTAAAAAAAAGTATTATCGTTATTGGTTTCGAACCCGAGAACTTTGGACTCGTAGTCGTGGGCTTTAGGCTCTGGATATTTTTGTTAATTTTATTCTTTAGAGTATATAAAAGTTCTGGATATAAATAATACCCACTATTGAGTGATAATCGTACTTTGTTTATTACGATAACAAAACGATATAAACAAAGGACAGGTTTTCCTTAATATGAATCCTTCTATGAGTCTATATTCGTTGATAATATGATAATTTAATGCCAAGTTGCCTTTTTGTGGGGTATTCTTTTTAATTTCTGACGTTTGTCATGTCTCCAATTTAATATATCGCAAATTGAAGTGTTTATTAGAACGAAAAGCATATTTTGTGCTGGTATTCTAACCAGAAACATATATATTATATACATTGTCTTGCGTACAAAAGAGTGACACCTCGAAGAGAGTATTGAATATCTCTGACAGGTGAAGTTAACCTGAAAATTTCATCGTGACATTCTAACCTAGGAATTATGGGTAACAGCATTTACATGGATCCGCTCCAGATTCGGAACCTATATGTGCTAGTTTCCCTAAAAATCCTAGATGTCGGTCTTTACATCTCGCATCTTCAGGTATTCTATATTACGTGGATGTTATATTGGTTTATTTCATATTCATTATTGATTTTCTATGAAAGAACACTCTTAATATGTTACCTGGTTCCTGTTTCATACACAGTGGAGCTGAATTGGAAGGGTATTTCAAGATCGAGGAAGTGTGTAGTGTTGGTCGCGCCGGTCGGTCTTGTCGGGAGTTTCGTTTTATGCATTTCATTCCCTTGCTCAACTATTTTCATATTTGTAAGTGTGTGTCTCCGTTAAGCAGCCTTCGTTTAAAAAAATCTTGATGCTGGAAATTTAATCAAATGTGGTTAAAATAGTGAACATTCAAACAGTGACGCCGTGAGATATACAACGTTATAATTATCATATGAAAGAACAACCCCATGAAATTCAAGGATTAGTTCGAAAACAGAATTAATATTATTTCATAAACTATTTCAATTAAAAAGAAACTGTATTTGGCTTATAATTTTAATTTAATTTAATTGAACTACTTGATATAATTTTGCCTTGAAATGCACACTAAAACTAGTACTTTTTTCACCACGAGACGTAGTGACCATCGTGGTCAGTTTCGCAATAGAAAGGGTTAAAATGAAGATAAAAGGCAATCTGAGACTCTTTTTTTCCAAAAAAGAAAAGGTTGTCCATTCCTCTTTGATGATTAGATTATTTGCATTATATTAAGGAACATTACAGAAAGGTACCATATAATTGTCTATAACATGAGATTTACGCTTTTCCAAAAATTCCAAATTTCAATTAATCTTCGCTGTTTTCTCTAAAACGGATCAAGCAATTTGAATAGTATAAATTGTATTTTGCAAAGATATGTTCCAGCTTGATTCCGTAAACTTTTCTATAACGTAAAAAATACCATTTTTCAGAAAATAGGAAAAATATGTGCAAAAAACTGTAAACATCAATTTATGTAAGAGTCAGATTTTCGTCATAAATCTCTAGTTTAAATCTCAAGATATGCCATGAGAGTACAGGGTGTTTGTAATGGTTTTCATTTTGATTCACTTGAAGTCAAGTACTTTTAGAGACGAAGTTAAGTTACGGGACTAATAACGGCGTGAAATGGCAGACAATATTTCATTAATTTATAGAAATGAAAATTTGTTATACGGACGATCTCTTCTATACGGTTGTAGGTGTGTACGTGCGCATGTGATATTAGGTGGTCTATAAGGGGATTGAATTAGTTATGCTTCAAAATGTTAGAAGCAGTTGAATATACAGGACGGTTGAAATATCAGTTAGAGTAAAATTATAGTTATACAGGGCGGTTAAAAAAAAGTACATAGTGCGGAAAATAATTCGTTGCTTATATAAGGTGTTTGAAGCAAGGATGGAAGAACATTATTGTTATTCCGATTTCAAATTTGATGTATAAGCATAAGCAGTTAGGCTATTTGAATCATAGGAAGGGGTATAATATAAATATCGACATGGATTCAAAAAAATTTAGAAGCTGTTGCATATACCGGGTGGTTGAAATAAATTATTGTCATAAAATGTGGTACAAAAATGTGAATTTTGTTATATCAGATAGACCATCAGCAGTTGCATAAATGGAATACTAGGCATATGACGAAGTAAAATCATTTCTATACAGGAATTATTTAAACAATAGAAAAATAGAAACAGGCAATAGTGTGGAGAGGATTTAAACTTATATAGGGTGGTTTTAAAGGTATCAGGACCATTGTAATATTGTGGGTAGTTGAATTATAGTTGTAAAGGGTGGTTCAGAAAATGATAGACAAATAAGTTATATAGAGGTGACCAATACACAGACACGTATACAGTGGGGATACAATAAAGAGTGAATTAGAGTTACACTTATAGCAAGTGGTGCACAAAATAAAACAAATAAACAAAGTTGAAAAATATTTGGAAAATATAGAAAAAGAATACCAATTAGAGAGGAAGAAAGAAGGAGAGAGAGAGAGAGAGAGAGATAAGAATACTCTAAAATATTCAGTAGAATTGTACTTTAAATCAGATCAAGAGGGAGATATGTCTGAAAATAGTGATTGACTGCACACGATTTCTAAACGGTTTTTATGTTAAGTCAGCTGAAGTCTGTTCTTTTTTAAATATAAATTATTTTAGAAGTTTTTGTGTCGAGGGTTTTTATTTTTTTTTCACATTGATTAAATCACTAACAGACACTAACTTATATAGATAACTACATAAACTAACACACTACAAGAGGTAGAACTTCTACATACTACAGACATTTCAAGTAAACAACTCAGTACCATCTTAAAAAAATAAATCAACCTACCAATTTCCATCCCTATATACATTCCGTTCCAAAAAAGATGTTCATTTTTCCCCACCTGTACCTCTTTTCTATAATAAAATTTGTCCAAAATGTTTAAATTCATTTTGATTCGTTTACGGAGAAATAAAAGTATACATAACAATTTTCACGCCTGTCTCACTTTCTGTTTACGAGATATTGAATTGCAGCAATAGAACAATAGAAATCTCCATTGCCCACCATCTAGTTATTGCATTTTTGCAAAGCGACCAATCACATCTGTATTCAATTATTGAACAAATTCATTCAATCAATTCCCAGTCCCGCATTTCGTTTGATTCCCGGTGAATAGTAAATTTTTCTAAAAACAATTCCTCACCTGATCTTTATTCGATATGGAATTTTTACATAATGACTACCTGGTTTATATTCAGTTTTCATGCATTTGACATTTCTTTTTCAGATTTCTATAATAACTTGGGAAATATCATTTCTTTCATTCAAGAAAGGATTTTATATAAAACAAAAGAATACCTGCATATTACACAAGTGCAATCAAACAAACAACCAATTGCATCTCTTTTTATATTTTATATTAATATAGATTTGTTTCCAATTGCTGCCTAGCCTCTATATTCCATTTATAGCTACTGTTCCAAAATTAAATTGTTACCCTATAAATACATCCATAAAAACCACTTTCTAAAAAACAAGACTTACCTACAATGCAAAAAATATTTTTTTCTGCAACAATTAAATACTTTTTCTGGAGTCTGTGTCAAGCTGAAAAGCAATGTTACAAGTACTTCCAAAATTATTTTCACTTGCATTTAACACCGACTTCAGATTAAAAATTCATTTTTGAAGAAAAAAAATGTTTAGTTGAGTTCCTCTTTTTTGAGGTCAGTTTTTGTGAATTTTAATGTATTTATATTACAATTTTTAATGATTTTGTAGCTTAATTGGATTCAGTTTTTAAATCTAATAAACTTTTTGATATTGCCAAAAATAAAAGGTGTTTTAGTTTTAAGCAAATTCACTATTTAACTAAACTCGTTTATCGTTAAATAGAATAGAGTTACTTGTTTACTAATTATTTATATAAATTAAGAAAGTGTTACATGTTTCCAACTTAGGTGGCCCAGTGTACTCTAAATGATTTGAGAATCTTCATCTATTTTTATGTCCGTTAATTATCAAATTTTGATCTTTAATTCCAATTACATTCATTTAATAGACTTTCCTCCACGAAAGTTTCTAATAAATCAGTTTTTTCATTAAAAAGAATCATTATGCAATTTATAGTGATATAGCACAATTGGATGCAATTTTCAATTCTAACAAATTTACTTGCGAACAATTTGAGATATTATAAGAGAAAGATGTACTTAATTAGATGCAGTTTTTACTTCATAACTTTGTATCCAAAACAGTTTTGGTTTACTACATGATGATGACAGCTTCGCTGTTGAAACGTTGAATGAAAAAATGAAGGTTTGGTGTTATTTCCTAATATTCTAAAGGATTCATGTATCATACTCATTTCTACACCTGTTACGTTTAAAATTCCATAGTAGTTTGTACTCGTTTTCATACTTATTTACGATTGGAATTCTATACCAATATTCTGGGCTTATTATGTTTGGAATTTCATGTCAGTGTCAACTACTCATATTTGCGTACCTGCTATTTCAAAAATATATATTCTTAGAATATAATTGTAGCGCTACCTGCAGGGCCCACTACTGAATCTAAATCAGCTGCAGACGCACTCAAACACACAAAAATTTTCGTCAAAATCGGCCTATCCATTTAGGAGTTGAAATTTGTTTTCCGAGTACCCGATTGCAGAAGCTTATACTTGCTTCAAAAATAAATTGTAACCAACCAGGGACCGACTCAAACATTCACAAAAAAATGCATTACAAGCATCCAGTCGTTTGGAACAGTTCAAAAATATAATAATAAGACCCTTTTATCAAGTAGGCGTTAATGTTCTTCAAACGCCTGAACAAAGTTCCAAACATATTGTTTTTTTGCTTGTACACCACCGGTATACCGGTGATTGTGACTTACAAGTCACCGTTTCTTTAAACAGTGACTGAGGTCGCTATTTCAATGTCTGTGTTGGTGTGATGTTTTAAGTTAATCCAAATCAAATATGATGAGGGCATGTCGTATGAGCATTACCGTTAAACGATTTTTTAATATCAGATTATTGAACAGCTCATCTTGAACTCGTACACTACTTCCAAATAACCCTTGTTTTGTTGACGTTTAGCAGCCGAAATTTTTTCCAGTTTTTTTTTTGAACCGACTAACAACAGCAACTAATAAAATTAAAAACATATAATAGTGTTTGATATATCTAATTTGACTTAAACAAAAACTCAAACAAATTAAAATTACATATTTAATGAAAAACTAGACACACATGTCACACACCGACGACGGTGGAAAAATACGTTTGTTCTACCTTCCCCGGTAGACAAATATCACCCAACTCTAGTATTAATTAACCTCCAAATCCATACAAGGTACGTCCTTGTCTCTTCAATGCATAAACAACATCCATAGCTCTGACTGTTTTCCTCTTGGCATGTTCATCGTATATTAATCCTGATATACGTCTTATGGTGCCGATACACACGTCCCTCGTCCGTAAGATGCCAGGTATAATTCGGGGATAATATACAACCTTCTACTTACATAAAAAATGTATCGCGAGCACCATCTTTAACACACTCAAACAGGTCTCTATACGTCCGTCGTCCGAAAAGACGATCAGGATTCAATCTACCAGTGACAAGAGCAAATTTAAGGGCATTTCAATATACAAATTTTAACAGTTGTTAAGTGTTATATCACTTAAAAACCTCCAGTAACTGAACTATGTTGTAAGCTTTCTTTCTTTCGGCATTTGCAGATTTACATTTTATTACTTTTTATTGCACTCTGAATATTTTGGCCTGGCAGTTATTGAAATATCCTACTAGGAAACGACCCGAAACCATCGATCCCTTGCATCGAGCCCCGCATTTGTAATTACCGACCGTTGGCGGATAGGACTGACGGATCGAAAAACACCTGCATGAATAAAATTAACACCGAAGGCAAGCAAAAAAGGGTACAAATTGGTCGAAATATCTTTCATCTTCACAAAATGTTTGGGTAGTTCAGGGAGTAGAATGAATATATCCATTTATAAAAAACGCATTTTAAAGAAGGGTACGAACCCAACGTGGGTGGTCATATCTTGCGGACGAGGGACGTGTGTATCGGCACCATTATATCTGGTTTTGTGATACCTTGTATATTATCACGCAGCACTTTGCGCTTCCTTTTCCTAAGCCTTTACCACCTTTGCCTCTTCCAGTCATTTTGAAACAATGCAAACGTACACTTCGTCGTTAGTAGAGAAAACTCCACTATTACGATCACGTCTAACACAATGAAGCCCACCAAAATCGGTCACTTCGGGGGTTAATAAACATGAGGTTTTTCGAGGTGCAATTTAGGGATGTTTTGTTTCAAAAGTATTTTTTTTGAAGGTAAAGCTTCTTATCGGGGGCCCACATTTACAAATAGATGAGGAAGGGAGTGAATTGGATAACTTGAGATTTCAATTGTTTCGACACCGACACTACACACTGCCTCGATCTTGAAATGCCCATACAAATTAGTTGTGTAAGAAACAGGGACCAGGTAATCTATTAAAAGTCTCTTCTTTCATAGAAAATCAATAATATATAGAAAATAAACTAATGAACATTACCTGTAGAAAATTTGCCCTTCGTTCTCATAAAAACTCCAATTATCTCTTTGCGATACATTAAATTAGAGACTTGACATACGTCAGACATCAGAAAGAAAGTTGCCATTAAATGCATGTATTGACTAGCTTCATATTATCAAGTAAACCGTTTACACTAAGACTTCTAAATAGTAACTTTATAGAACATCAATAATAAATAGGAAACAAACCAGTGTAACATCCAAGTAATACAGAAAACCTGCACAAAATTTGCTTTTCGTTCTAATAAACACTCCACTTCTCTCTTTGTAATAAGTCTCATAAGTCAGAAATTAAAAATAATGCCACACAAAAAGACAACTTAGCATTAAACTTTCATATTATCAAATAATATAGACTCATAGAAGGATACACATTAATCAAAAATATGTCATTTGTTTTGTTATTGTAATAATAAATAAAATAGTTAATAGAGGGACTGCGGGTTATATACAGCAGGAGCGTTTATGTTCACCAAAGACAAGTGTCCCAGTGTCTAAAGCGATCGGCTCCGAATCAAAGTTCTCGGGTTCAAAACCGAGAACTAATATACTTCTTTTAATATAATGTCATTACTAATTAATTTTATGTACTATTTTCAATTGACATAAAATGAGTAAAACTCATTTTAATATTACGAGTACATAATATGAGACTTAAAAATATTAAATTATTGCTACCGTTGAATATGTAGGTATATAATTTATTGTTTTCTATAAATGTTATGTGTTCGTAATGATTTTAGCTAAGAACAAAACTAACGTTTCTTTGACATCTTGTCGTCAAATATTTATTCAGATGAAGAAAACTATTTTACAAACACTTACTTAATATATAAACTTATATTTCTTTGCAGGTATATTTAATTTAAGACTTAAGTTAAGATTAATACTTGACTCGTATCAAAATAGTGACAATATTTTAATTAATCAGATATCTATTAACTAAGAGTGACACAAAGAAAGGAAAATAGAGACAGCGAGATAACGAGAAACGGGAAATATATTTCGTAAGAAGTTTCGTTTCCATCGTTCAGTCTCAACTGACTGCCACTCATTTTTATTATGGTACCTATTACGATGCTATAAGCCCTGAGAGTCAACTGTTGTCCGACTACTACATTCTATTTTGCAGTGTCGGTTTCTTTTATAACCAAAACAATATCAAAGAAGAATTTTTTTTTGAACATTATTTGTTTTTAAAATTTCCATACTGCCTGTGCTGGCGTGGAGATTCTATTCTTTGACGCTGTTCAACGTTAACCGCTTGTGTTGAACTGCGACAGTGTGTGGGGCAAGTTAGGTCGCCTCAAAGTTAAGATGTTTTACGTACCCCGCCTGCTACACAAGTTCCAAGAGCCATTTGTTGCCGCTACACTTTTTTATTATTCATTGAAACTTTTTTGTGGGATTTTGCTATTGTTCCCTAATGTTTAGATTCTCACTTGAATTTGATGAAATTTTTTGTAGGTGATCCGGATATGGAATTTCTTGAACGATTCGGTCGATTTTTTTTAGGAAATTTTTGTGCGCACTTGAGTAGGTTAGATTCACAATTTGATCCGCTAAGGGGTGCTAAAATCGTGTTACAGAAATTTCATTTAATTCCTCCTTAACGGTTGGCCCGATTTTGTTGAAAGGCCTGAGTAGTTGAGTACCTCAAATGTTTATTAACACAATTCTACCCAGTAGGTGTGCTCACTGGCGGACCCAGGTGGGGTCATTCGAGGGGTATATTTTTTTAGTGTTTATTTTGCTAAAACCAACTTTCAGCAGGGTCAAGCCCTCCCCTCAAACGAGATCTAGTCCCCCAAAAGTCAATCCTGTATCCGCCACTGGGTTTGCAGCTATAGGGTTCAAGGATTTTTTAATAATATATGCATTAAAATTAAACTATTTTTTTCTAATAAGGTATTAATATCTAAAATAGTATATGTCGGGTACTTATTATAAGTGACAGATAACTGGTAACTAACTAATCTAGATCTAAAGTGTCATTGTAGATATATAACAGGCTAGTCCAAGTCGCACATGACCAAATTCTTGTTTCTATAAGTTATACTTGAAAACATCTTGAACTATTAGACAGTGGGTGCTGAATACTTAAACTCTCATTTCAGACTAACATTCTTCAAACTCAATTTAGCAATTACATTTAATCTGTAGACAATTCGTATAAAATTTTAATAAGATCAAATTAAATGAAACGTCGCCTGTGCATCAGTGATGCTGACGCTTTGGAGCTTTTATAGTTCGGCAAATTCATCCTGCGTTCCTTTAAATCTTTATAAACGAATTTGAGGCTACGCCTTTGTCAACATGTGTGTCCGTTAATATTAATAATGGAACTTTTGAGTCCCAGTTGTGACGGCTCTAACATGTTCAGTGAATTTCCGGCCGACCTGTTTTAATAACAGAAGAATGGGATGAAAGCTAATACAGCGAAATGTTTCATAATGGAGTTGAAAAATAGAAAATATTATGTCGTTTGTGGAAATTTTCCGGTTCGAGGTTTTATGTAGGTGTACATTGTGAGTTATAAACCAAATTAATTTTAACCGGTTAACAGATTTAAAGCGTGAGACTATTCTTGAGGTACAATTTGGTCTTAGAGTTGGGAAAATTAATGAAGTCGTTAATTACATTCTATTCATGGAAGCTGTGAAAAGTTTACTTACCGGCTGGCTGAATAATCCAGTATATACGAGGCGTGAACAGAAATGCATATTAAGAAACGTCTAGAAATGCTTCTCAATTAGTAGAAATATAAAGAAGTAAATCAGTGGTTTGTAAAGTAAATAATTCATGGAAAGCCATGTTAAAATGCACGGAAATTGCTATAGCGAGTTTTTAGTTGCTTGACGTTGTTCAATTTCTGTAGAAATTAATGATATTCTTATATATTTAAGAGGCAATTTCAAAATGAAGTACTTTGTTTTTTATGTGGATTTGATATGTTTTTAAATTTCAGTAAAGCAAAAAATATGTTTCAGCTCCAAATATAAATTCATTTTCAGACACTTACTGTATTACTTATGTTACACTACCTTTAGCCAGTGACTTCGCATACATAAGTACCTTGATTTGGACACAGTGTACAAAATTAACAGTAACGTTTCTGAATTGTTTCGCATTCAATTACAACATTATCCACGTGTTTAGAAAATATTACTTAAATGTTTCTTGTACTCTATTCGTCAAATTGTTTTCTGAAGGATATTTGTGACATATTTTTTCAATGTTTAAACACTTTCTGGGAAATAAAACAAAGTAAGGAAATTTCTGTATATTTCCAAACGTTTCGGGTCTAGGTCAGTCCAGACTCCGTTGTCAATGGCAAAGAAACTATGAAAAAAGGCGCAATGCTTAAATGTAAATTTAACATATTTGACAATATCTATTACTTGACTTACGACGTAACTAAGAGAATTTAATTTGATAATATAGAGGGCAGCACAGAAACTTCTAGAGATCATATTGTAATGTTTTTATTTTCACACTCGGGTTCTGTTCAGTTCTTGGATTTATTTTAAAAACACAGTCTAACTCACTCTAATTTATTTCCACTACTTTGACACAAATTTATATTCACAGAAACTACTATTTACATTTTATCTTAACTGTACAAACGTCCGACGAAAATGAATCCTCCTATCGCCAGCTGCTTTATATTTATACATTTGTCTTGGAATTATCTGGTACGTCCACGAACCATCGGGAAATTCCATCACGTTCTGGAAGCTTTAAAGGAATTCCCAGTAACGGCAGCGGTCCGCCGGTTGAGAGACAAATATTTCGGGTTCCCAGAATTTATCGGAATAATGTCCCTTCCATGAACTGGTTGATGGCCGATTGCACCAGCGGTCGGTTGAATTCTCGTAACATTGCCCCTCCTTAAGACCATTTCGTCCCGGAATGTCCCAGAATCCTTCCTGGTGTGACGATATTGGCAGGACCCTCCATTTCGACAACGGGAAGTTTGGTGGAAGTAACAATCAACGGTCTTCGAATCTGGGCTGCGAGTATTGAGACAGCAGACCAGGATATTGATGCCACTGAATCGAAAGATTGTTTCCATCATACTTCTCACCACCCTCCAATTCAGTCCATCTAACCCGCAGGCTATCTTTGGGACCGCCAATTTCATCAGAGTCTTCTCCATCATCACATTCCTCAATTCTACCAGAGTCTTCCAAAGATCGCTATATGTTGGCTTGTCTTGCGAGAATGTTTTCGTTACCAAATAAAAGATGTCTCTGGTACCCACTGGGAGTTTATCTTCGAGATGAAGGACCTTCCCTACCACTGGATCTTGTTCCGTAGCTTCTGGAACTGGCCGTACTTCTTGGCAAACACCTTGACTATTCCTCTGGACATCCGGAGATCTCGAGCCACACAATGAGCCAGGGCATATTCTATGGGCACCTCAAACAGGTCTCCCGAGGTTCCTCTGTGGTCACGTCGTGCTGCACTTTCTGCCCATTAGAGTACAGTGCCATAAACTGTTCGAAGGTCATCTCGTCATCGGGTGGTTGGATGCTGCGGACTTGGGCTTGGTCATCTTCGCTGTCATGACTTCCGGCATAAGGGGCTAACCTGTTGAAATGTACGACCTTTGGTTTTCCCCGAGGCAGCTTCTTTATTCTGTAGACAACATCGTTGATTTTCTTCACAATTTGGTACGGCCCCTCCCAAGATCTCTGTAGCTTGGGCGAATATCCACGACGACGTTGCGGGTTATACAACCAAACAAGATCATCAACTTGGAACCCTCCGCCCTCGGCTTTGATGTCGTAGGCTTCCTTCATTCGGGCACTGGCATTCTCGATGTTTAAACGGACTCGTTCATGGATGTCGTTCATCTTTTGACGTAGTTGCTGACATAGTCTTCATCTGCGGTCTCTTCTCCTGGGGGACATCCAAACTTCAAATCGCATGGTAGTCTTAATTCTCGTCCCATGATAATACTGGCCGGGGTCTGACCCGTGGACTCGTGCACAGACGAACGATATGCCATTAGAAACAAGTGCAGATACTGGTCCCAGTCTCTTTGGTGGTCAGAGACTACCTTTGACAAATGGCGGTTAATGGTTCTATTCATCCGTTCTACCATTCCATCGGATTGCGGGTGTAATGCAGTCGTCCGTGTTTTATTGATCTTCAAGAGTTTGCAGACGTCTTGGAAAAGAGTAGACTCGAAGTTTCTACCTGGTCTGAGTGCAACTCCAAGGGAACACCAAAACGACTGATCCATTCCTTGACAAGGACATCAGCAACGGTCAAAGCTTCTTGATTCGGCAAGGCATACGCTTCGGCCCATTTACTAAAATAGCCATCACCACCACAATGTATTTATTTCCACAGTCGGATTCAGGAAATGGACCGGCAACATCAATGGCTATTCTTTCGAATGGACTGCCCACGTTATATTGCTTCATAGGAGCTTTTGGTCGCTTCTGAGGCCCATTACTTGTTGCACAAACCGTACATTTCCGGCACCACTCCTTAACATCTACTTGGCAGTTTACCCAATAGAAGCGTTCTCTCAACTTCCCCAGGGTTTTCGTTACTCCCAGATGTCCTCCAGTTGTACCGTCATGTAGTTCTCGCAAAATCTCTGGTCTCCTATTTTTAGGGACTACAATCTGCTTTCTGTCCTTGCCTTCCTCTGGGATTTCCAGGACGCGCTTCAGAAGTCCATTCTCCAGGATGAGAGAGTTCCACTGAGCCCAGTACGACTTTATGGTTGGTGAGTATCGGGAAATCTCTTGCCACGTAGTTTGCGGTCTTCTTCCTTCCACCGGATAACCTCTTTTAGATCTGGATCTAATTTCTGGTCTTTTTGGATCTCCGCAGATTGCCAATGGTCATCGATGGCGGTAGTTCTACCAAGAACAGCCCCTTTTTCTTCTGCTCGCTGACAATGTTTGCAATCATCAGGGCATGGTCTCCTCGATAGGGCATCAGCATTCTTATGGCTTGTTCCAGCTCGATGTTCAGTCTCGAAGTCGAATTCTTGCAATCGCTCAATCCACCTTGCCACCTGTCCTTCAGGATTTTTAAACTGCAGAAGCCACTTCAGTGCTGCATGATCAGTCCTCAGGAGGAATCTTTTACCATAGAGGTACTTGTAGAATGTTCTACCCCCTTTACCACAGCCAGGAGTTCTCTGCGAGTAACGCAGTAATTCCGTTCAGGCTTGCTCAAGGTCTTGCTGAAATATCCGATCACTCTCTCCTGGCTCTCCTGGATCTGCGAAAGCACAGCACCAATTCCGACATTGCTTGCGTCGGTATCCAATACGAAGTTTCCATCTGGCAAAGGATAACTTAATATGGGAGCACTCGTCAAAGCTCTTTTTAATGTATCGAATGATCGTTGACATTCCTCGTCCCATTGGTACTGCACCTTCCCTTCTGTCAGTCTAGTAAGTGGCTTGGCGATGTTGGCAAATCCGGCTACGTACCGACGATAGTACGTGCATAATCCCAGGAAACTTCTTAACTGGTGGATATCTTTAGGTATCGGCCACTCCTGGACAGCTTTGATTTTCTGTTTGTCAACAGCTACTCCCTGTGCGGGAAACTACATGTCCAAGATATTGTACCTCTTCTTGGAACAGCTGACACTTCTTCGGGCTTAACTTTAGTCCGGAACTTCGAAGTCGCCGAAATACCTCCTCCAGGTTCCTCACGTGGTCTTCAAAAGATTTTCCAACCACGATAATGTCGTCAAGATACACCAGGCACGTTTTCCATGAAAGCCCTTTTAACACTGTTTCCATCAATCTTTCAAACGTCGCTGGAGCATTACACAACCCAAACGGCATCACCGTGAATTGGTAAAGTCCTGAGCCGATGGTAAAAGCAGTCTTTTCTCGGTCTTCTTCAGCAAGTTCCACCTGCCAATAACCGCTCCTCAAGTCCAGGGTGGAAAACATCTTCGATCCAGCCAACGTGTCTAGGGTATCGTCTATTCTTGGAAGGGGATAGCTGTCTTTCTTTGTAGCGTGATTTAATTGCCGATAGTCCACGCAAAATCGGGTTGAACCATCTTTCTTTTTGACCAAGACAACTGGAGAAGCCCAAGGGCTATGGATGGTTCAATAACACCTTCTTCCTCCATCTCGCGGACTATCCTGTCGGCTTCTTCTCTTTTAGCTAGGGGTAGTCTTCTCGCCGACTGTCGAATAGGTTGAGCGTCCCCAGTATTAATTTTATGTTTCACCAGATCAGTTCGTCCTCTTTTGCCATTCCCTACATCGAAGATATCCTGGTAGTTTCTAACGATGTCCCTCAGCTTTGCTCTCTGGTTTGGTTTCAAATTCTTAGATGAATCTGTGATGAGTCTTTCCAATTCCTCAGATAGTTTCCCTGGTGGCATTTCTGCATGCTGTGTGCTTCTGACTACAGAGGATACTGTTGAACAATGGCCCAAAGTAGTTCCTTTCTTTAGCACAACCGAGTAATGATTCAGGTTCATTACTCTTACTGGCACAATCTCCCGGGCACGAAACAGAGTCTTCCCCAGTGCGACTCCTCTGCCTACATTTCCTTCGTTAAATTCGGGATCAAACATCATTATTGTTCCAGCTTTAGCTTTTCCATCTAAGCAAGCATCTATAATGATTTCAGCCCTTTCTGGAACATTGACATCTTCTGCTAAGATGGCTCGAAGCATTATGTCATCTTTTCATGAAGCACCACTTCTTCGTCATTCACTCGCAGAATTCCATCTCTGAAGTTTAACTGGAATCCCTTGGAGCTCATGACATCCATTCCAATGATTACTTTCGTCTTCGATGTCTGCCACTAATGCCCGATGTAGGAAGGTTGTGTTTCCCAAGGTCATTTCAATCACTATTTCACCATGGACTTTCGCTGCTTCTCCTGTCGCTGTCGCAGTTGCCATCTTGTTGGTTTTATCATTGCCTTGTCTAAAACAATGTTGGGCCTTATAACTGTTTTGTCGCACCTGTATCCAGCAGCATTGCACATTGTTTCTTATTAATAAAGCCATCTACAAAGACACTGTTAACGTGGTTGCGTAGCGAAGCGACATATGCGTAGATAGTGGGGCTTGTTGGCTACAGGTCGACGATGGCCCCTTCACATCGACCCTCTTTAGTTTTCCGACGAGGAAGTCGGGCCTACGTTGCTCTCCTTGCAACGACTCCTAATGTGCCCTACCTTACCACACTTCCAACATCTCAGTTGTCTTTTCTCGGTAAGGACTTTCTCTATTATCTTTCTTACAGAGGCTTCATCGTTTCCGCCATCTTCGGATTCTCCATCAACGATTCGGACTCTGGCTTGACCTCTGCAGGTATTTTTCGCAGCCTCGAATTCTAACGCTCGAGCAAGTGCATCCACTAATTGAGTCGGTCGAGCTAGCGTTAGAGCTTGTCTGGCTTCGTTGTCCCGCAGTCCATCCAGAAACGCTTGTACTGCTAACCTTTCTATCACATTTTCCGGTGTGGCTGGATAGGCAAGGCGGACCAGACGGGCAATATCAGCTTCAAACTCCTGTAGGGATTCATTAGATTTCTGGTGGCGATTTTTCAGTTGGGAGTGATAAACGTGCTCCAAATGGGTTTGCCCATACCTCAATTCTAAATGTTTGACCAGTTGTTCGTAGTCTTCTTGCTCCGAGGTATTCAATGTTTGTAAGATATCTGTAGCATCCCCTCTTAAGGCTAGGGTTAATGCGATTGCCTTTCCTCTGCCGACCATCCGTTTAGCTTAGCTGCAGCCTCGAATTGGCGACGATAATTAGTCCATGATGATTTTCCATCAAATTGGGGAGGTTTCATTTTCTGCCTTGTCCCCTCGAGGCCAATTTTGAATCCACTACTTCTAGACTGCTGCTGCTTTCGGTCTTTGATGGTATTTCTCCCCTTGTTTTGCCACTACCTGTTCTTTTATTTTGGTGATCTCGCCTTCCATTATCTGTTTTAACTCTTCTATGCGCCTTTCGTTTTTAGCTGTCGTCTGACTCAGTTCTTCGACTATTGTTTCCTTTAGTTCTTCCATCCGGGTTTCATATTTGACCGTGGTCTGCTTCAGATCTTCAATTCGAGCTTCATTTTCGACTATTTTCTCTTCTAACATTTCTGAACTTTGCTGTACCATGCTTTTCAAATTCTCTTCTAAAGATTGCGCATTTTCGTGTAATTTTTGCAGCTTATCTTCCAAAGACTTCGAATTTTCTAGTAATTTGACTACTAATTTATCTTCTAGGGTTTTAGAATTTTCTAGCAGTTGGTCTTCTAGAGCTTTAGAATTTTCTTGTAGTTTGTCTACTAATTTATCTTCTAGGATTTTAGAATTCTCCATTAATTTATCTTCTAACGACTCTTTCAAGTTTGCAGAATTTTCCAGCAATTTATCTTGTAAGGTGTCTTTTAAATTTTCCATTTGTTTCAATAGCATACTCATGTCTCCATTACCAGAAACTTCAAACAAATAAGTATCGGGATCGTTACCTTCATTTATTAGGGCATCTCGCAGCCGTTGTATTAATTCACTTTTTTTTCCACTAATTTCTAAATCCCTTTCCTCAAGTTCTTTTTTTAAGTCCGCCACTTTCAATTGGTCTAAACTCACTGTTTTAAACATTGTCTGTCTATTTATTTTTCACTTCAAAAAGTTCCACAAATACACCGCACACCTGTCACCACTGTAATGTTTTTATTTTCACACTCGGGTTCTGTTCAGTTCTTGGATTTATTTAAAAACACAGTCTAACTCACTCTAATTTATTTCCACTACTATTTACATTTTATCTTAACTGTACAAACGTCCGACGAAAACTGAATCCTCCTATCGCCAGCTGCTTTATATTTATACATTTGTCTTGGAATTATCTGGTACGTCCACGAACCATCGGGAAATTCCATCACGTTCTGGAAGCTTTAAAGGAATTCCCAGTAACGGCAGCGGTCCGCCGGTTGAGAGACAAATATTTCGGGTTCCCAGAATTTATCGGAATAATGTCCCTTCCATGAACTGGTTGATGGCCGATTGCACCAGCGGTCGGTTGAAACTTCTAGAGATCAATATAATGTGGCGCTAGTAGGTGTGACTTCGCCAAAAATGCCATCAAAGAATATTGTTGATTCACTGATTCACTAAATCATAATAGCTCGTTTACATTATGCCCCAACACTTACTGCTCGAACTGCCGGCACGTTACCGGAATTATTGCCGAAATAGGGTCGAAATCTCGTCTACATTATGCCGAAGTGGACCAGGAAGTAGGCAGGTAAATATGAAGAGCAGTATGTAAACACCATACTTCTCCTAAAGTTGCGACTGCTACTTGCACTACCGAAAAGAGTGGTTTTTGAGCGGCAGTCAAATGACAAAGGACTGACCCGTTCATTGATCATTTATTGTCCAGGTAATAGAATAAATGCTGAAGAAAATTGTTTTCTGGTCTGGCTCCGGCCCGTTCATCGACGGTTTATAGTCTAGGTGATTTAAATATATGCCGGACAAAATTGATATCTGCAAAGGAACAATTGTAGGCATTTGCCACAAAATTCTACATTTTTTATCAATGGATTTTTATTAAACAATAAAAACCTTCAAAAAAGGACAAACATTTAGTTTATTGTTTCTGTGCAAAATCTAATCTTAAAATCGTCTTTGGTTTAATGGACATTGTTGCAGAGAATTAAAAATCCACAAAATGAACTACACTAAGTTAAATTTCCTCAATTTTTAAATAAAAAGGCAATTTTTATACTTCTAAGTGTATAATTATACTTTTAAACACTTTTAATATTAATAATGTAGATTTTAACAAACCCAATCTACGCTGGGAGTTGTAGGTTCAGTTAAAAATATTAAGTTAATTTTAATTTTATAAGCTATAATTAGGTAATATGGGTTATATAATATAAAATTATCAATATTAAATAAAACATCAAAGACTAGTGTTTAAAATGAACAGATATTTACTTATTTTCTAAAAAAAACCCAAAGATAGCACAATTAAAATATGAAATTATTATTTGAGTTGTATTTCTTGTATGGTAAAGCCATGTAATTGGTAAATTGTAAAATATCAACAAATTTTCAGCTTTTGTTTATTTTCAAAGTGAAAAATCGTGAAATCAGGAAAATCAAAGTTTCGCGTTGATCACTTCTAAAATGTATGTTAGAGTAAAAACATATACTATAAAAGTTGAAGGTAGGTAAAAGTAAGGTCTATCGAGTGACAGCATCAAAGTTAAAAAATATTGTTTTGTTGCTGTACAGATTGCAAAAAACCCTTGACTACTTTTGTGTTGCGAAATTACGCAAGTCTTTAAGAATTTATTAATTTTAAAAATTACTATAGTGCTATAGTAAATTTTAGTTAATTCACAAGTACGCAGTAACCAGACTCTTTCACGCTGTAAACTCAATTATGCAAGGTTTTTGTTGTAAATTGAGTTATTGCTAAAATACTGAATTTTATCTCGAAATTGCTTACCTACGTTAATTTAGCAAGTCAAGAGCTTTTTATTAAAAAAATATATTAAGCTTATCTTGCTTTTCCATAGAAGTAATTAGTTATTGCAAAAACTATTCTTTTTGCAATGTTCAAAGCAACAAAAGAAAATTTGTCGATTTTATTCCATACATCTTGCTGTTACCTAAAATTTTTGTATTCACATATTGTCATTACAACTTATTGCTCTAGGAAAAATACCGAATTTCTTAAATAATTTCGATTGTTCCATATACATCGTTTTAACACGCAAGCAAAACAAGTAAAAAATTTATAGTTTTTCTTGACACGGAAAAAAAATTATCATTATACCATTTAGGTTATAAGCAGGGACGTACTACATTTTTTAGTGTGATGATTTTTTTTCTTCCAAAATGTTGTATGAAACTGAACATACAATATAACACTGTATCAATGTTTCAATGCCTTTTCGACATTGTAACAAAAATGGAAATGTCCATATTAAAAAAACGAATATTTATTTTTTTTCAACGATAATATTACTCCTGGAGACAAAAATAAATTTGTGTAATTAATAGATGTATCGTTACGACTATAGGTTTTTTAAAGTAATTGCGTTTCGTTACCCAAAACAGTAAATTGACATAATACGAGTTTTCTTGTAATCGTGCCTTAAACAATGGTTTGTTTTATCAATTTTTTGTTCCGATTGAGGATTTTTGAAACTACCAGAAATATCAATATATATATATATATATATATATATTAAAACTCTTAAAGGAAATTTAATACTCTACAAAAGACATTTCTTAACATTTTTCATTAAATTCACTACTTTTATAGTTATTTTTATTTATTCAAAAATAATTTTGAATTTAATTTCAACCTCGGAAAATTTTAATGTTAATAAGCTTTTTGTAGAGTATTAAATTTCCTTCAAGAGTAAGTATTTTGATCAACAAAAATATGGATACTTATGGTATAACTAAAATCCAAAATCGAGCACTGGCTGAATGTAATAAATAGTAGGAGAGATAAAGCGGGTTATTGCTCGTCATCCTGAAAATGGACAGAATGTATAGTATTACGTTCAATTCCTGAACTACATCAGGTTTCTAGGTAGTCGCCAGTGGAAGTGATAACCGAGGATAGTTACAGGATGTGAAAATGGTCATTTTTATTTGGTCATGCTCATCATCGAGTAAACGTTCCAAAATTGGCTGCATACAAGATTGTGATGCATTTAAGCAAATTCCCGAGAGGCGTCTGCCTAGAGTGTTACCATCAAGTTGGCGGACAGGGGTAAACTTGTCAAAAATAGGGGTGAACTTTGTCATTAAGTAAAAAGAACGCCATTAGCACCATTTTTTGCTTGCACAAAAGAAATCATAATCCAAAAGAACGGACAGCTAAATGACATTAATATATTTTTCATGACGTCATTAATGTGGTCTGTATGACGTCATACACATTTTTTTTAAATGCGAAGCCACATTTTTTATTAAGGATTCGGAATGAGCGGAAATTTTCATGTCCGAATATAACTTTGACCATGACCTTGAACTTGATCTTCCGGGTGATTTCAAGATCAAAGTTTTTTTGAAAAATAAACCAGTTATAGCTAAATTAGGTGTACGGGGTTTTCGACATCGCTGATTTCGACTCTGAAATCAGTTTTTCAAAATTCACAATCCAAGATGGCCCATTTTTTTGAAAAAAGTCAACCAATTAATGCACAATCAATTAACTGTAATCGATGTTTTTAACCTTGGCCACTACTTGTTTGAAAATTTTCATAATCGTAATCATCGACGTCGAAAACCCCCGTATAACAAATTGGAAGTAGGTTAGTTGATTTTTTTAATTTACCAATTTTCAAACTCTGATTACGAATCTGAAAGCAGATTTTTTCGATCCAAGAAGGCTGAACAGATTTTCAAACAAAAACTGATTTCAGATTCGAAATCAGCGACATCGAAAACCCCCCGTACACCTACCTTTTTGGCTATAATAGGTTGATTGTCAGACAAACTTGGAATGACCTTGAAGGTGAAGTTACAGTTCATGGTCAAAGTCATATTCGGACCTGAAATTTTCCGCTCTTCTATGCAGATGCCTCTCGGGAATTTGCTTAAACGCATCACAATCTTGCATGCAGCCAATTTTGGAACGTTCACTCGATGATGAGTACGACCAATTAAAAATACCACTTTCACCTCCTGTAGCTATACTCGGTTATCACTTCCACTTGCGCCTGTCTAGAAACGTGATGTAGTTCAGAAATTGAACTTAATACGATACATTCTGTCCATTTTCTCGATGACGAGCAAGAACCGGCTCTATCTCTTAGACAATAAACACTCACTGTCGCACGTACTGCAGTCTTTTGACTTCCGAAAAAAACGCTATTTTGACGAGTATAGGAAGTGGCAACAGCAATGGCACTGACTCGAGAAGTACAGTGTTTACATTCTCGCACTTGTGGCTGCCGTGCCTAATTCCCTGCTCAATTCGACATAATCTAAACGAGCCATAATGGAAAACGTAGGAAAAACCTTATGTACTATCCAAACATTGGGTTGTTCATAAGGACATGACTATTAATTATTTCTTCACTGGCAACCAGGAACGAATGAACTCCACGAAGGTAGTAGTTTTTGTTTTTATTGTTTTTTAGTTTTCGATTCGTATTGTGTTCTTCGGTGTGTAATATAACTCAATTTTATGACAAAGGTCCTAAGCACGTTCACAAATTTTTGATTTTCAAACTGTCGTTTTTTAATGTAATTTTTGTGTTCGTTTATTTAGAGGTGTAGAGATGTCTCCAATGTAGAATATATTTCCAAAACGTGGCAACAACCAATAATATGGCAAAATTACTCCATCCACAAATAGCCAAACAGTAGACATAGAGATACCTCAAATGGTTAAATTGTTAAGTAACTCTAGGGATATACAGTCAAATTGTTTAAAAAATATTCAATATATAAGGTCCACTAGAATAAGTGGTCCCATCGTGAAATAATTACCTGCCGTAGTAAGAAGATATTATCTTTGACCAATTGTTTATAAATCTGTAGAGAAAATTGTCAAAAAATTGAGATAAGAAAATATACTGGCCGAAACCTCTCTTCACCAACGTAAATAGGACGCTTATGATTTGCATGTCGAAATATGGAGTAGCATAAGTTATTTAAAGTAAAAATTTATGCAAGACCAATACATTTTTTTCTATTTATTTTCGACAGTTTTGTCAATAAGAGAAAAGAAAACAGTTTTGTTTGAGCCCTTTTAAGGGCATATAACTTCCTACGGATTCGTTTTAGGGGACATGTTAATAGTGACTTTTTGACCTGATTTTAATGAATTATATACACAGCAGAAGTTTGGAACCTTATGTTTGAAACACCCTCCATTTTTTTCCGAAAGTAATTATATGATAAGGCTATAATTATCTTGTATAAATTCAGACTTGGTTAAGGCCGGTATTACAGTGCCAAAGATCTTTGATCAAATCTTTTATAAAACATTTCATTAAATATTTGATATGAATGTCAGAACAAATTTCATTTAATGTCATATTACACTGCATCAAATATTTGATCAAATATTCTGTGTTTTTATTGCTAGAATTTCAGAATTACAAAAAAAGAATGAGCGCTTAGCAAGAAATAGTTGATCAATAGTGTACCTGATAAGCAAAATTTCTTATTAGCAGTTTAAGCAAAATGTTAATTCTACGATTGTTATTGGATCATCTGTTGGAATTTTTCCAAAAAGGCGTGATACTTCGTAGAAGAATAGAAAAGGGGCCAATAATCACCAACGGTCAGCAAAGAGCTAAACACACTCCCCTTTTACGGCCTTTATTTTGATATTAGGGTAATGAAACATATACCATTCGAAAGGTTATGTGCCGTAGATGTGCTGAATATATAAAGAATCTTTATTTATTTCTTTTAAAATAAGTAAATCAAATATAAATTATTGATACAAACCAAGTAAGATGGCCACCCACTATGAACAACTACCTTAACCCTTAAAATCTAATTTGATTGCAGTCGACAAAACCCCAATCGAGTAGCGAAGTATAAATATTTCTTACATAATCGACTTTTACTTACTATGATGTATGCTCTAAAAACCTTGTCTTCTAAACGTTGTTTGTGGCATGTTCTTGATTATTTTTATGTTTCTTTGGGGAATAACACCACAATAGAAATAAAACTACGTATATTGCAGAAATACCAAACGTTTCAAAGTTTATTCTGACTTCCTAGGAAGTTGATTTCAGAAACTATTGCGTTGTGATCGAATTGAATGTGTTTTTAAGAAGCACATTTACACAAGAATTCACATGCAAAGTTTTAAGTAAGTACAATAACTCTTTAGAGATTCTAAAGCTAATTGATAATTTTTATTTCTACTCCTGACCAAGTTGAGTATATACATTTCTACAGTCATAAATTTATCACAAACCTAATAACAATTTATTAATATTTTTGTGTATCCATTAAAGCGTTCAAAGGCAATCTTTTAAATAAATTTTAAGATTACATCTAAAATACCACTCAGTCAAAAATTGTTTAATGTTCTTTTAACTAGTTGTTATATATATGCTGCAAATATATTTTCACTTATTTATCTAATAACATAATACATATAATGTTTGTTTATTTTATCATTTTGTCAAAATTCCATTTTGGGGTTTTGGCATCTATAAATCGATTGCTCGGGAAAAATCGTATTACCGAGAAAGAATGAGACTGTTACAATTATGACAGCTTTGTTCAATACAGATTTGGTGACCTACTTGAGAATAAAACTGTTATGAAAAATTCTTTCAATGCAAATTGACGTGTAGGATCTAACAAAAATTTCATTACTGCTTTTCTAGCTTTACATTTTTATAGCTGAACCTTTCAAGATTTTAAAGTAAAAAGTGCTGGTTAGGGCATTTTTGGATGGGTAAAAAGTTGTGTTTTCATATTAATTTGAGGCAAACAATAAAGTTGTCTTGAAAGTCGTTACATATGCTTATATAAATAGACTGAGATATAAGGCGCTGTAGATTACAAATATACAGGGTGATTCCAGATATGTTAGAAACCAAATGTTTTATTGTGTGGCCCAATTGCACGTTCAGATTGTTTAGAATATTGAGTGGAGGTCAATTATAGTCAGACAGGGTGGTTAGAAAAAAAAATTATATAGGGTAGCCTATTGGTGGTTGCATTTACAGGGTACTAGGAATAGAGGGGCAGTAGAGTCATAGTTAAATAGGGTGGTGCAAAAAATATTATACAGGGATACATATACAGGTATCTTGGAAATATGCTGGAGAATAACTATAGTAATACAGTGTGGTTTAAAAAATGCAACATTTCGTATCCCACAATCAGTTGCATCTATAGGATAGACGCAATATTGTGTGAGAGGAATTACAGTTATACAGGGTAGTTACAAAAAAGTTAGAAAAGGAAATGGTATCCGAGATGCATATATATGATGATTAAAATATAGTTATAGAAGATAGTTTAAAAAATTTACAAACAAAAAGAAGAAATACGGTCGCTAATAGGCAGTGTCGCATATATAGAATGGTTAGATTGGAATTATAGTTTTACCGGGTTAAAAAAATATGATGCCTGGTCCATGAGCAGTTGTATATACAGGGTGGTTAAAATATCGTCCAGAGTAGAATTACTAGTTTGATAGGGTGGGTAGAAAAATGTTAGCCATTTTTAATTGGGTAGTCCATTAGCAGGTATATATAAACGGTGGTGGAAATATAATATGAAGTGTAATTATTATAATGAGTAGCTTGATAAATGTTAGAGAATTGAAATTAAACTGAAACATTTCATCTTGAGAAAACATAGTTTATACACCAAATGTCCATTATATGGATGTATGTACCAAAAGTTTTAATGAATCCTTGAATTTACGAGTAAAGTTTGGTCACCCATGTACTATTTATTAAATGTACAAATCGAAATTGAATAAGTATTAGTAATAAATTAAAAAACAGATTATTTTGTAATCTCTACTTCATAACTATTCAATATTTTCAAATGGAATTGTCATTTACCTTTATTCCATTTTCGTTCCCGACTTGACCATACAATGTATGGCAGCACACTCCCTCTAAGGCACGCATAGCGTACCTTTAAGGGAAAATTCACTAAACCCCAGATATCCTAGATATCAAGAGGGTTTAGCTCTGTGGGAACCCTTGCCAGGTTTTCAGGCCCGTGGTTGGAGTCGTGGCAGCAGTTTTCCATAAACTTCCTGACCGTCCGGGCTGTTCCTAACAAGACGGCTTTTTGCATTTGTTAGTAAAGATGTTCGCCCAGACCGAGGTATTTTAAATTGTTTATTAGATGTTTTGGAACTAGTCCTGTCGTTGATATAACAACTGGTACAGTTCGTGTGTTGTTCATGTCCCACTGAGTCATTATTTGAAATTCCAAACCCCTTATTTGGTTATTTTCTCAGCCTGCTTGATATTTATATTATTGTTGTTAGGAATTGCTATGTCAATTAAAGTTGTTTTCCGAGCGACTTTATCTACCAAAGCTATATTTGGTCTATTGTGAGCAACAGTCCGATCAGTCAGTATCGTGCTGTCTCAGTACAGCCTGTAGTTGTTATTTTCTAAAACAGATTCTGGTTTGTATTTCTAGTAGTAATATTACCGACTGTGATAGTTCAAGTTTCAGTACTAGTTCCTGGTGCAGTATTTTAGCCACAGCATCGTGTCGTTCTTGCCAACCTCCTGTGATATGCTGGATCCATTTTCTATATTATTTTACCGGTTAAAAGCTGAATTATTTAATTCTAAGAAATTTCATGGGAATAAATTTGTGTGATTAATTTCCACTTACTGTTTTTTCATATTAAATTAAGAATTATGAATTTCAACACAAATAAAGTCCTATTAATTATATATGAACAAGAAGTTGCATTTCATTACTCACTGACACAATTTGTCGAATTTCGACCAAAGGCGAATCTAGTCTATATAGATCTGTGATATGATTTATAGCTCCCTATATAACAACAAATAAAATTACTTTAATTTTTTTCGGTATATTTATTAACTTTTCAGTTAGTCGATTTTTCTTCAACGGTCTTTGTACGTCCACACAATGGCACTAACAATTTTCATTGTAAGCAGTTAATTCCTTGTTTTTATTTTATATATAACATCATACAAAATCATTGGTTTTCATACTCAAATATTAAAACTTTGCTGTACAATTCTATAATAAACTACGGAGCCGTAAATGTTCATTTTCACTGACAATTAATGTCAAAAATTTTGAATCAAATATAGGACGACGCGTGTAAATGTTATCAAAGATATATGTCAAATAAATCTTTTGTCAAAGTTTAGGTATTACACTATCTATTCAAAGATATGGGTAGAATAAATGTGGTATTGCTATTTTAATAAATTGCAGACAGGCAGAGAGTCTATATAATTGCCCCTATATCGAATACATAAATAAATTATTCCATTTGAGTTAGCAGTAGTGTAGAAAAACTGGGGCACTCATTTGCTTTATTGTTAGCCTTTCTATTTCCGGATTTTTCTGAAAGCCTGCAAGCCAATCGCTTTAATTAATCCAAGATTGTTATTCTTTTATGGTAATTAAACTCAAGAATTTCTTGAACCCTGTTAGTTATTTAGTTCTACTTTATCTATTTCCTATCTTAGGAATTTGAAACATATATTGAAACCTTTTTTTTATCTTCCGACATTTACATGTTAAAATAATTTAAGAAGTTTAGTTTTGCATCAGTATTTAAACACTATGTGCGAGCCTAGATTTCCTAATAGCCCGTATGGTCGCCGCGATCAAGGCGTGGCAGTTTTCAAAGGGTGCTCGCTCACTTTGGTAAGCTCACAAATTTATGCGCAATTATGAAGCTTATACTCAAACAAGACACATACATACACGATGGATAGATACCCTTTTCTATCAGATAAATGTTAAATATAATTCCAGTGGGTGTTTTTTGAAAGGTATAGAACTTTGAATTGGAATAAAATTTTAATTTAATTTTAAATTGAAATGAAATTTACTTTATTCGAAAGATAATCTTCTGGCATTATAATTTGAATATGACTTCTGGCCACGGCTGGCTCGGACGTAGTCTAATCTGGAGGTTCAATTTTCGATGACTTTTTCCAACATTTGTGGCCGTATATCGGCAATAACGCGGCGAATGTTGTCCTCCAAGTCAAGCGGCGTTCAATCGCACGATCTTGGATGCCAATTCACGGGTCCGAAACGTGAAACTATGCGGTTACCAAAGGCTTCTTTTAATAAATCAATTGTGGCACAAGCTGTGTGACATATTATCTTGTTGAAACCACAGCTCGTATACATCATGATTGTTCAATTGATGAACGAAAAAGTTAGTAATCATGGCTCAATAGCGATCACCATTGCTTGTAACGTTCTGGCATCAATTATTCCACCAGTCCATAAAGCACACCAAACAGTCAGTTTTTCTGGATGTAACGGTGTCTCAACATGAACTTGAGGATTATGATCATTCCAAATACGGCACTTTTGTTTATTGACGTCTCCATTCAACCAAAAGTGAGCTGCATCGCTAAACCAAATTCGCTTATGGAAATGGGGATCAACGGCAATCTTGTTTTAGGCCCATTCACCGAATGTACGCCTTGTTAGGTGATCGTCTGGCTTCAATTCTTGCACGAGAACAAGATCTTTCCCCAAAAACTTCCATAAAGTGGATGGACACATATCCAAGTCCTGTGCATGATGGCGGATAGACTAATTCGGGTTTTCCTCTACGCTACGCTCTACAGCAGCAATAGATTCTTCTGTACGCACTGTACGATATCTCTGTGGATGCATATTATCATTTAGAGTAAACGTGGTGCGAAAACGTTGCAGAGTTAATCGAATTAATTGCTCTGATGGACGATTATGTTGACCGTATGGATGTAGTGCGCGATACATATTTCGTACAGAACCATGTTTTTGAACCCCCAGACCTCCCCCCCGGTGGCTACAGCCTTGGTCAGTCTATTCATGATGAAATGCCAAACCAAACTAAACATAACTCACTTGACAGCTGACAAGATGGCCGCCGGTTAAAAGAGTGTTGCCAACTTAAAGTTCTATACCTCTAAAAAAAACACCCTTTACTTACCCACCTTATATTGCAACTATCCTATATATGCCACTGCTTTTGTAGCACCCAATATTACATTTGTTTTAAACTTACCTGTATAACTATAATTTTTCTTCGCCCTATATTTCAACCGCGCACAATGCTTTGCTTGCTGCTTGAATTTCGATACCTGCAGGCACAACGCACACACACACACACACACCTAAATCCGGATTCTCTACAGAAAAAAGTTGCCGAAACAGCAATTTTCATAAACTAACTGAATATATTTTCTGCCAGTTCGCTCTATGGTAAGCCGAGTAAAAGAACTTCGGTTCAAAAAGAAACTGGCTTCAAATAAACCAAAATGAAAACCGTTGCAAACCTCCTAGACAATTTACTTTTATAAGATATTTTCACATTTTGGTAGAAATTTATTTACACATCTTAACGTTTGCATTAATGTTTACCTTTTTTCACATAGTTAACAGATTTTCTAAAAAGATGAAATATACTCAATTTGATTGAGCTGTTTTAGAGAAAAAAGTGAAGATTCATTAAATTGTAGTTCATTAATTACTGTTTATTCTGCTTTTCAGTAAACATTAAACAGTAAATCGCATTTAATAGAAAATTATATGTTACCTTTCCGTAATACTCCTTAATACAATACAGTTTAAATCATCAAAATTGCTTAAGCCGTTTTTGAGTAATTACTGAGCAGACATAAAAAAATTATGAAGTTTTTATCTTATTTTAGATGACGAATCTCCAGCTAAGCGTTGGCGCATGTTTTGTCAAACTATTAGAGTGAGCCAATAAAATCGACTACTCTTTGTTGACTGGATCACTAAAGTATTTTTTAAAATGACAAATAATAGCTCAAATTTTGAGCTCTTAATATTAAGCGGTCTTTCATCGGGAATTTCGAGTTTTTACGCATTTTTCATTCACATCGTTTAAACCATATTGAATAATTTATATTTAACAAAGAGCCGACTTTAACTGTCTTAAAATAAAAACCATTTAGAAACCGTATACAATCAATAACTAATTTCTGACATATTTTTTTAAACTAATTTAAGGTACAAATCAATTGATTATTTTAGCGTATTCTTATATCTCCCTCTTTCTCTAATTTGTATTTTTTTATGTTATCCACATACTTTTTAACTTTTTTATTTGTTTTATTATTTGGGCCACTTTCTATAAGTGTAACTCTAATTCACTATATATTGCAACCACCCTGTATATGTTTCTCTGTATTGATCACCCAATATAAATTATTTGTCTATCATTTTCTGAATCACCCTGTACAACTATAATTCAACTCTACACGATGTTGCAACCATCCTTTATAAGTATTAATTCTATTTTTCTATTGTTTAAATCACCCTGTATACCTATAATTCCAGTTCATCTTATATTTCAATCATCCTGTATATGCAACTGCTTGTAACATTTTTCGAACTCTCCGCCCTATAACTTGAATATCCTTACAGCATATGCATATTTAACAATTTTTTACATTTTATTTATCCACTCTGTATAACTATAGTTTTACTTCAGTAGCAGTAAATTTGTAGACGCGAGATGTAAGACCGATTTTCGGGAAACCTAGCGCACAGAGGTTCCGAATCTGGAGCCATTCCGTGTAATAGCTGCTCTCCCGTAACTCCTAGGCCTGAATGTGACAATCAAATTTACCTACATACATAAAAAAACGTGACGACGAATTGATAACCTCCTCCTTTTTGGAAGTTGGTTAAAACTATAAACGGTGCTGTAGGACTTTTTTTGTGAATGACTCTTACACTTTTGGCACTCTTGAAATATACTGATTTTTTCGCAAATATGATGTTAATCTAGAGAAATAATAAAAACACAACTTCATATATAGTTCCACGAATAATTTATTTATTAAAATGTTGGTTTTGAGATGGTAGTTAAATAAGTTTGTACATTTAAAATCAAATTTTATGGTTAAAATATTTATTACTACTGACATCTGAATTTATTTTAATTGCATTACATGAAAACTTCCTAACTTGGGGTGATTATCACTTTCCGGATTATCTGATAGACAAAACCAATGATCAACAATATAAACCACATTACCCGCGCAATTAGTTTATATATATCTGATATGCAAGATTTAGCAGTACCTTATTGTTTGTTGTGTTTTAAATTAAAAAATAAGCGTAAACTTTTATTTTATGTTTTATTAGTAATTTTAATTTATTGTCTGTTTAAATAGTATTCTAGTAATTTAATTGGGACCTCTAGAAATGTGAAATGTTTCCATAGATCTTTCCTTGTTTGGTACAACAAACCAATTATGTTTAACATACATATATTTTCGTTTGTAACTAAGTTCTCAGTAATGGATTTCCGTTGATAAGAGTGACTCGAACTATCATGGAAATTTATGCTCGAATGAGCTGCTTTATGGGATATTGAAAATTTATGATTATTGTTTATTCTGATAATGGTCTACCCTAAAAACTTAATTTGGGTGTTTGCGTTTTAGTAAACTGTAATATGGTTTGGGCGTTTTATTGTTCCTTTAGATAATGTGAGGTAAATAAATAAATTATTAAATAATTTGGTCAAGTGCGAGTTGGACTCGCATTGTAAGGGTTCCGTACCACCTTCAAGATTCGCTGTATTTACTTTTCTAATTTGGCCCCCAAAAATTAACATTAGAGTTTTATTTTACTAATAAACTTTTAGGGAAGCCTTCTATAATCTATTGTCTGAATTTTGAGGCTCTATAGATTGGAAGATAAAGGGCACAATAGGTCAAGTTTTAAATTATAAATTATTAAATCTGTTATTCAAATTATTTAAAAATACAAATAAAATATATTTTTCAAAATTTAAATAGTATAGTTTCTAAACTGGGAATTAAGTCGATGTTTAATATCTTTGGTAAACAAATAATTTAAAAATATGATATATTTGTAATTCACATAATGAGTCTTTTATTTGATATATTACATGATTCGTTTGAAGATTGAATTTTTATTTTCCATTTAATTGTATAATTTGTCCCTAAAATTACCATGGAGGTTTTCTAATAATTTTTCTTATAAATTTCAAGTGAGCCCCAGTACCCCTAATTATTTTCAAAATTTTAGGTAGTATGGTTTCGGAAATAAAGCGAGAAATGAGAATTTTTTATATCTTTATGTTAATATCTTGTAAACAATTAATTTTAAAAATATATATTTGTATTTCTCATAACGAGCCCCTTCATTTGATATATTGCATGACACGTTAAAAAAATATTTTTTATTTTCCGTTTATTTCTATAAATTGCCCCCCATTATTAATATTAAAGATTTCTTCGTATTTTTCCTGTAAATAAAAATAAATAGGTCTTATAGTTTGGGGAATAAAGGGGGGAATGGGTATTTTTTTAATATTTTTTAATATATTTTAAAATATTTATTTAAAAAAAATGATACGTTAGAAACAAGTTTTTTTTTATTTTCCATTTAATTCTATAATTTGCCCCCCAAAATGAATATTAGGGGTTTCCCCTTATTTTTCAAGTAAAGTTCAGGGTGAGGGGCGTTCTATACCTATTTTTTTCAAAATTTTCCAGCTTATAGTTTCGGAGATAAGGGGGGGGGAATGGGTAAATTTTTTTATATTTTTTGTTAATATCTTTTAATTTATTTATTTTAAAATATGAAAAAAATATGTTTATTTTCGTCGTAATGAGCCCTTTCATCGATATAAAACATAATGGGTTAGAAACAATTTTAATTTTATATTTTCCATTTAATTCTGTAATTTGCCCCCAAAATGAAAACTAGATGTTTCTCCTTATTTTTCCAGTAAACTTCAGGTCAGAACCTATGAAAGTATTTTTTTTCAAAACTTTACGTTTTACAGTTTCGGAGATAAACGGGGGGAATGGGTAAATTTTGGTATATTTTCTTTAATATCATTTTAATTAATTTTTTTTAAATATGAAAAAAATATATTTGTGTTCCTCAGAATGAGACCTTTCATTTGATATATTACATGATGGGTTAGAAACAATTTTAATTTTATATTTTCCATTTAATTCTGTAATTTGCCCCCCAAAATGAAAAGTAGATGTTTCTCTTTATTTTTCCAGTAAACTTCAGGTCTGAACCTATAAAAGTATTTTTTTCAAAAATTTACGTTTTATAGTTTCGGAGATAAGGTGGGAAAATGGGTAAACTTTGGTATATTTTCTTTAATATCTTTTTATTAAATTTTATTTAAATATGAAAAAAATATTTTGTGTTCCTCAGAATGAGACCTTTCATTTGATATATTACATGATGAGTTTGAATTTTTTTTATTTTTAAATTTTTATTTAATTCTATAATTTGCCCCCTAAAATTAATATTAATGGTTTCTCCTTATTTTTCCTGTAAAGTTCGGGCAACGTTCTATATTTTCTATTTTTTTCAAAATTTTAGGTTCAGTAGTTTCGGAGATCAGGGGGGGGAACGTTCGATTTTTTTAGTTTTCCCCCCAGAAGTACCCCTTAAATCAAAATTTCTTCTTTTGCGATATGTGCTCCTGATCAAGTCACCAAACTATACCTTCATACCAAATTTCAACCTCTTCCGTCCAGTAGTTTAGGAGAAAATTGCTGTGATGTGACAGAGGCAGAAATCCTGAGTGATATTATAAGGGTATCCGTATACTGTATATACGGAACCCTAAAAATAGTATAATCTAGTAGAAAACTTGAATACAAATTTAGAAAACAATTATTTCAAGCTTTTTTACAACTTAACAAAATGTTGTCGTCCTGGTATTAAAAGTTTAGTCAATTTGCAAAACGGCTGAAAGTTACTTAATTTTATACAAAAAGGAGCTGCTAATGGTTATACCTACGAAACCTTAAAATAGCGAAATTTACAACCCTACTTTGAGAATACACATCTAAATATATATTTAATAATATATATATATATATATATATATATATATATATATATATATAAAGACTAGAATACTAATATCTACTAATGAAACATTTTTACTTTTTATTTATAAAATAAATATTTCTGAAAAAATCGAAAAGATAGACCAAAGTCAAATGAATATTGAGAGTAGAACTTAACAATTTATCTGTTCAGTTCCAGCAACCTGGTATTAAAAACTTAAACATATAATAATTTTCAAATAAAGACCTACCTTGATCAGGTCACATTTGCGAAACTCTCAGCTCTTCGTCGGGAACATTTATGGGCGCGGATTAGGTAATAAAACCACAAAACTAAATTTATTTAGGTCACCAGAGAGATAATAACCATGTGAAACATACCTTAAAACTAACAAAACCGTTATCGGGATTAAGATCTTAAACTTCTACCGGCTATATTTTAGATAAGTATGTTCCCTAATATGAAAAAAATTGTCTACTTTCATCTATGAATAGGATAGGGTAACAAAGAAATTTACCAAATAAAAACAAATGATAATTTAATAAAAAAATAGTGTTTTAAAAAAAGATTAACATTTAAATCATTGAACCATTTATATTTCTAAAGCAACGTTATGAGATATTTTAGAATATGCAATAGTGGCTCTACTACTTCGTCGTTAAAAAATATGGGTATAATATGTTAAACGTATTACCTTACTTTGTACATATGAAAATGAAAAACTTTATGTCATAAATAATCCAGAAAAAATATTGGTAGTGTACTATACAAGTATATCTTTATAGGAAACTCAAACCCATTGGATACACTCAAATTATAGTCTTATTCAAGACTTTACTGCGAGCAAAAAATAAAATATCTAAACGGAAGAAATAAATTGTTAAACATGTCATTGAATAAATACTCAAACCCTCCAAACATGGCCAAACAAAAAAATAATCTCGTGGAATAATATCAGACCCAATAGAATAAATGTAAGGCCCCAGCCAAAACTACAGATCATTACAATAAAATAAGGCCTAATCATACATACCTCAAATACTGCTTTACCATAAAATATATAGCTCTATGGTAAGATATTAGGCCCATAAAATTCAAATCTACCGTAAGACTTAAGGCCTATCCGTACAACCCTAAAATCACATTGTTTCGTGAGGATTCCATTTCAAAATCGCAACACACTCACCTTTTAACAAAGGGTTAAAATTTCAATCTAATAATTCTTTGCACATCAGTCACAATTGAATTTCTAAACGATGCCAGGGAATAAAATCCCAAAACACAGCTATACTTTACGACCCCTATTTCTCCGGTCGGCTTCCAAAAAGTGGCAAAGAACGAAATAGTAAAAAAGAAAGAAGCTTCGGCACCAGATTGAAACAGTCTCTGATACCATAAACATTTAACTAGAAAAAAAAGGTACTAGTAAAGACTCATCCTGCAATATATCTATAGAAAAAAGCATAATCCCTTATTGGTCCTGTCCAATTTTCAGTTTTCACAAAAGTAAAACGTCTTTATATAACGTGTTATCCACTTCGTGGTTTTGAAAGTATAAATTTGACATCTGTCAAATATTTCAGGTAAACATAAGTGTATTTAACAAAATTATTAAAGCTTATTACAAAAGCTTTAACTTTAACATATCCACTTCTCGGGCAATAAAGACCGATTTGGGTCTTATAATAGTCACCTATTGAAACAATTCGTAAGGTAGTGGAAAAATTTGTGGCAACTGGAAGCATCCTGAATGAGATAACATTTGATACCCATAACTTTTTTTTGTTGAGATACTTTGTTGATCACTGTGTGTGAATAATCTTCAAACCTGAGCATGTAAGAACGAAATTCCTCAAATTATGACTAAAATCATGAATATTAATCAGGAATTAATTAAAGGACGATTATTTTTAAAAATCTTCAGGCGGCCATCTATAACACATATTTCAGTTCAATACTATGACTGGAGGTGCTTGAAAAATAGCCATTGAATGAGAAGTTTGTAAAAAAGAAAAAGGGTTCGTGTTTAGTTATTTTGAAATATGGCGTAAGCTTATATAATAGTTAGAGCTTAAAATAATAATATACAAATATATTCAAAATTTGCAAAATATATCAGGGTTATATTTAAAAACTCTTGATGAACTTGGATATCCTAATTTCAAACTGACAATTCATGTCGACATAAATTTATTTTTATTTTGACATTAAATACACACCTTCCGATTAATTAATAAATATCACATACTGTAGTACAAATGCCTTCCACGGCTCTGTTAGCACACTTTGGTTCCTGTAATAAAATTTCTGACGGCATTTTCGCATCTGCTTTTTAAGTGCTTGAAATTTTATGGGATTTTTAGAGTAGGTGTGAGACCTTCCAAAACCCAACAGTTAAAAATCATAGAGCGTCAGATTAGAGCATTTGGGTAGTCGATTTTCGTATTCACGGCTTGAATTACGTTGCTACGAAAGAGCAAAGGACACGTAATCAGAAAATAATTCTCTCTTAAATTTGCTTACACTTATATTCACTACCTATGACATATTGTTATATGTAATCGTGGAGGCAAAAATAAACTTAGAATTGACGCTTTAATCTAATTTACGTCCACATTACGATAAAATTAGGCATATTTAGAATAGCCATTTATTATAAACTACTTAACTATGCCTTCAAATTTATATTTTTGTAGTTTATCTGCTTTGGTAATACGAAATAATAAATTCGGAATAGTCGAAAGTGACTTGTTTTATATAAATAACTCACATGTATAATATGTGACATAGAAATCGGAACTCCCGATAATAACGTTTATTTCAATGTATTTCGGTATGTTGAATTTTGTGTTTTGATTTTAAGAACACAATAAAACATTGCTCGATGGTAAGTTGTTTATTATCCATATAATATAATAGACCGTAAAAGTGTGACGTCATAACATGGCGGATTTTGATATTTGGGTAAAAACAAATCGGTTTTCGGTTTCTTTTTAATTAAAGGAATGTTGAATTAGTTTGATTAAAAAATGTCTTTTATTATTGGACTTTGTGATATAATGAAATTATTTCAAGATGAATTGAGTGTCTTGGAAAAAGGCGAACAAAGTTTTGAAGCTGGGAATGTTTGGAAGGTTATGTATGCTGGTTCTTTGGGAATTTTACGGGGTGAAATAGCAGCGTCAATGAAAAATAAGAAGTATACAGCACAGGTAATATTTACTGATACTATAACTTATAACAAACTACTTAAAAAAACAATTATTTTTAGGTTACACTTGATGAAAATAGTCAAATCAAAGAAGTGACCTGTACATGTCCTAGAGGTTTGCACCAGTGCCACCATATAGGTGCGCTTTTAATTCATGCAAACAAAAATAAAAGCAAAACAGAAAGTATATGTTCATGGAAAGCTCTATTCACAAAAACTGAAAAGTCAGTTACGATAAAAGAACTGTATCTAGAAAAGAAAGACTATGGAGCCATCAATAGACCAGTGAATGATGAAGACAAGAACTTCTTCTTAGAAAAATTGAAAAACTTGAACAAGTTAGTAAACATATTTCATATCCAAAATGTCATTAATTGAAATTTATATTAGGTTTTCAGGATTTTACTGGCTGTTACAAAAGGAACCCAGTATTAATACCATAAAATGGAAAACAATTCAAGAACTTATAGCATCATACAATAACCCTGAGGACAAAATATGCAAGTGTCAGAAGAAGATATTGTGCACCTTGCAAAAGCTACAACTGGTCAGCGTAGTAATCCACTATGGCATCAAATGAGGATGGGACGTATTACTCCAAGCAATTTTGGCAGTTAAACGAAATAGGTATGAAAATCCTATAATAAATAACTAATAAATTTTAAAAAAAAGATATTGATTTTAAGAATTCATTTTCTCTCCTCTCAGTTGTTACAGCATTACTTAGAAGAGAGAAAACTGTAATGTGAATTATAGCTTTTATTTGCATTAAAATTTTTGTCTTCATAAAACTAATTTTGATTTAGATTTTTTTAATTATAGCTATCCAAAATCTTTGTTCTCTACCCTGCTTGAAAAGAAAAATTTGGAAGGAGTTAAGAGTATTCAATGGGGAATCGATCATGAGGAAGCAGCTATAGATCTGTTTGAAAAAACCACAAAAATGAAAGTGACACGAACTGGATTATGGTTGCACTCATCAGGAATTTTAGGAGCCTCCCCTGATGGCTTAATAGGTGATGATGGTATTATAGAAGTAAAATGTCCTTTCAAACATCGGTTGAGTACAGCATTGCAAGTACAACAAGACAAAAAGTATTGTTTTGATGGTGAAGGGCAGTTGAAGGCTTCACATACTTATTACCACCAGATTCAAGGACAATTGGCTCTTTTAAATAAATCTATATGTTACTTAGTAATATGTATGTCAAATGAGAGTATAATACTCCCAGTAAGGAAAGATCCCAATTGGGGGGTATATATTAATTATTTAATGCAATTTTATAAAACTTATTTTCTTAAGCAATTAATGGAGTAAATAAAATACTATTTTATTAATACTGACTTTTAATTATTGATATACAAAATTTGCTAAATAAAATATAATTAAAGAGAAGTTACTGTTATGTAATGTCTTCGATAAACATTACATATAGAGAATAATATTCAAAAAAAATGTATGAAATAGATGTTGCGGTTTTAGTTCAATGCTGGTTCAATGCAAGTATATAATTGACGAAGGACCTTTAGCGGAACAATCAATAAACACGTAAAGTAATTCACCAAATAAAAGTTAATCACTAACCTTTTACGTCGAAGCTTTGCAAAGGGTGTTTTCTTGGTGGTTCTTTCTTCTGAGGCTAGCCCCGTGAACAGGAACAGTTTCTTAGAGCTTCGTCTGGACAACACGTTACACAAAAAATAGCGACGTAATGTTCATTGATTGAATATACAAAAAATGCGGGTTTAACAACAAATGATGCGCTTTTGTAAACACAAAAGAAACAACAAAAAGCGGCGTCTCTTCAGACGTAATCAAAGCCACCGAAAAGTTCGGAGTACATTGCACGAAACTCCCAAGCGTCCAAACAGCTCGGGACCCAAAACACGAAAAACACAATACTGTCTATATTTTACACGCAAAAACACACTTTTACGATTAGCATTAGCGCGACGGAATGTTTTAGAAAAGGTGCAGAAGTTTAAAAATCAATGAAGTAATTCAATCAAATTGAACACAATACACTAAACAAATGCGGGAACGCACCAGTTACACTATTTCACTGAAATCATTTTCTTCCAGCATACACTGCTCATTTTCTTTCAGTAGTGAATACTGCATGTTAACAAGTGCTCCACAAGTTTGCACAATTGTCGTTGCATGCACTTTCATATGTGATGGAATAAAATCTAAAATACGAAAAGATTTTAGTTGAGATATTGCTCGTTCAACATGAATCCTGGCTCTAGCAATTTTTCGAGTAGTGATCACTTGCTCTTTTGAAAACTGTGCAGTACTGAGAAAGGGTGGTATATTCACAATGCACTCCTAGAGGTGCACACAAGGCTGTTATAAGGAATCCTTTATCACACAAAATAAGATTGCCTGCTTGCATATGTGATAATATACCACTATCTTTGGTAATACCTTTATCAGAAGCAGATCCTGGAAACATATCACTAACAAATGTGATAGTGTCATTTGGAGCTATTCCTATAAACACTTTAAAAGTGTGCCTCTGTTTATAATGAGAAAAAACACATTTCTTGTCGTTCAATGTAGATGGTATAGCCACTTCCATTTCTGTACAATCCAATACAATTCTGATATTGGGAAAGACAGCAAAACACATTGGTATGTAAAATTTATTTTTTTCCCTGCTAGGTATATCTTTCAGCATACCTAAATACAACACCTCATGGAGAACATGAACAAAAGTGAGAAAGATGTTATTAATTGTTGCAGAACTTACTTTGAATCTATATGCTAGATCAAAATATTGTAAGTCTAACTTTAGTTTCATTAAGGTAATTAGCAACTGATCTTCAATTTCAAGTTTTACCACTTTCCATTCCGTAAAATAATTTATTTCAAATCTTTTAATTAGATCTACCAATATCTGAAAATGAGTAGCAGTAGGTAAGCCCGTATATTGGAAAACTTGTAAGTCAGAATTGAGACATTTAAATGTTAGTCTGCTTTCTCCTTTATTGTTTAAATCCTTGAGATCCTGATTCTCTTTATTTAAAAAATAAATTTCTGATTCAGATAATACATTTTTTACTTCTTGATGAATTTTGTTTTCCGGTAGACTGCAAGAAGGTTCGTCATTTTTTAGTTTACTGTGACTTGTAGTTGGATCATTTCTTTCAACAGCTTTTTTTGCCTAAAACAAATCAAAATTTTAATTATTTTAAATTTCACTTTTCTTTTAAAGTCTTGCTCTCACATGTTGCACTGTAGGAAATGAGAAAGTTCCTTTCGAATGTGCAAAAATGGTTGGTAAGTTTTGCTTAGTATTATCAATAAAATGGCAACAGCACAAGCGGTCCTCTCTAGTAGGATCTCTGTCTTTACGCCTGAAATAATAATTATAACAAATTGAAAAACAATTAATTGAAAGAAAGCATAGTTACAAAGATTTAAAATGAGTTGAAAAAATTTAGGTTAATGTATTAACATTGCTTACCGGCAAAGTGTTTACCATTTCTTGAAGATTTTTTTGTCAGCAGGAAATCTAAAAAATGTACACGTTTCTCTCCGTGAGACATGATTACAACCAGGTGCAAAACAATAAGGCATTTTGTGCAAGTAGTTAATATACAAATAGGGACAGTTGTTGCACATTTATTTGTTTTTACCCAGATGTCAAATTCGGCCATGTTGTGACGTCATCACTTTTACGGTCTATAAGAAAGTACATGACTGAGCGCGTAAATTCAAGGTTTCATGAAAATGTGGGTGCACATATACAAAAATCAGACATTTGCTATGTAAACTCTTTTTTTTCCAAGACATAATGAAACAGCTTAATTTCAGTTCCACTAACATTTATACATCTCACGTCTTCATACTTATACAAAACTGTTTCTCATAACACTGGTCAACAACAAATTTTTTCCTCAAATTTAACATGTATTCTGAAGAATATTGAAGGGATTAATAACGAAAAAAATATTAGTTTATTTGAATCAGCTCTACTTTTTTAATTAATAAAATCAATTTTTGTTAATATAATTTTTTTAAATTTAAATATTTATTTGTTAGTAACGCCCATAAAATGTACTGTTATATGATTTTCTTGATTGTTCGGCAGCAGACTGGTCAATACAATACAATACCTCAACAATAATCAGCCATCATATATGACAGTCCCACTGTCCTTGATAGCGTTCTTGCATTATCCGAATATCTTAGTGAAATCATTCACCCTGCTATTCACTGTAGTGTCTGCAGTCGCCAAGAAAAGCTGTTGCGATTGAAACGGCGTGAGATCTATCCTATAAAACATCTATTATGTTCCAAGAGGCTTCCGTAGTTATAATTATGAACTAGGCTAGGTTCAGTAGACAGATAGAGACCTCGAGTTTGACCTAGACTCTGAAACTCATTTAACAGTATTCCACTGGGGTTTGGGGAGTTGGCAGATTGAGGGCCTGAGTTCCGTCTAGGCCATTTTTAGGCCTTTAGTGAGGTTTGGGGTATAGGAAGATTGGGCTCCATGTTCGATCTATACTCCGAAATTATCTTTTTTATTAGTACTCTACTGAGACTTGGGGAGTAGGCAGTTTGAGGCTCCGAGTTCGAACTAGACCATATTTCATTTCCATTTCTTTTGGCTCCTGATATTGGATCCAAAGCAGAAGCCAAAACGCCGAGTTTGATTGCAGGATGAATTGCACTGAAACTCATAATTTTTCGTTAATCAAAGATTTTGATATATTAAAAATAAGTTAGCTATCACCATTATATTATTATTAGATTGAGACAACGATTTTATGATTATCATATAATTTTATAGTCTTTGGAAAATTAGTATTATAATTAAAAGTAAGCTTTTACGTAACGGTAAAGTGAGAAATCAAATTGATTAATCAAACTGCAAACAAATAATACTTTGCGAAAAATAAGGCATTTACCCCCTCCCACACACACCACCCCAATGAAGACATGCAAAGATCTTAATACCCCCTCACACTTGGGACATGATACCCCACGATAAAAATCACTGAACTATAGAGGCGTGTAAAATATTTTAAGGGTCTACAATGTAAATGAAAAAATAATTATCAAATTGAAATTATTTTACTAATGTTATATGCCGATGTGTTTTTTTTAATGATATTGTTTACTTAACACTATTTGCTATTTGACTGTGTTTGTAAACTACCGTATATAGTCAATAATGTTGTAATAAGCTAGCGTTTTTTCTTTCTTTATTAATTCCTTTTTTTAATCGGGAATTAAATTCAAATATAAATAAAGACACCATAAAGCCTTTTTTGAGGTCACGTGATTCGTGTGACGTAACTAAAGTAGCTTTAAAGTCGTTGAACGTTTATTTCATTGTATTGTTCTATGATGACTAGAGATGATCTTGACCTTGACGGATATGGACTTGCCAACCCAATTTTGAAATCTGAAATCTCAAAAATTTGAATACAACCTTTGATTTCTTACTCATACTCATTTTTTGGTGAAGCTGACCCCGAAAAGTCCTTCACTCTGGACATATTACGACCTTATTGACCTCGAATTAGTATTCAATGGCTGCAGAAACATAGCTTTATACTTTTTTCATTGGTCTGTACTATTTCACAGTTTGAATTTGAGACGATCTTCACTGCCCTGATACGGTCGAGCTTCAGCGGCTCAATTCACTGTCCTGATACGGTCGAGCTTCAGCGGCTCAAATTCATATTAAATCGCTCTTTCACCTGGATCCTGATGACTTATAAGAAAACCGACATTCAATTTCGGAGAGAACAAATCCATGGGCATATAACTTAATTTTTTGTAGGCCTGTATAATTTATTACGAAAACAGTTAGACTTCATCCATAAAACCCTGTACCATCTCTCGACAGTTCCTGAACATTTACGAAGTTTCAAAGCTGTACGAATTGAAAAATTTTACTACATTGTACCTTGCCGTAGCGGTTACAGCACGCAACATGATTTAAAATCGAACAAACTCCCAGCAAAAATACGTTTCGGAATGTTGCAAACATCATTCTTTTAGAGATTTACGTTTCAATTTTCCACCATTTTTAAATATATTGCTCTACAGGTTTTATGAAATATGATATCTTCGCATCGATTGTCATTTCGAAATTGATAATACGTTTTCGAGCATCATAATACAAATCTGTGAAACTGTTTCGAGACGATTGGATGATATCCGAACGTGATATAGCTGGAAAGTCGGATTTTCGGTAATGTCTTGTGGTAAATTAATATCAATTTACCACACTAATAGTAGAAAAGCTGGATGGCATGTTCGATATAAAGCTGAAATTGGGTTTCATATCAATTGCCAAAGAAAACCATGATCTGACGGGGTTGACGTGGGTGCAAAATTATTTACCATATTTTTCAAAGCACGGAGGCAATGATGATAATTTACTAACACAAAATGGGACTTTAACTTTTCGTTAACATATTTTTTTAAACACCAGATGATTCTGCTGGAATCATGATCACTTGATAGTAAAAACATTTATGTTTAATATTGATAAGTTACAACAGAAAGTTCGAGTTTTGGTTGTGTTAACAAAAGATCCTAATGACCACCAAAGAGCTATGTAGAATGTTTTAAAATGCTACGGTATGAAGGAGGAACAGAACTGGCATATATAGGCAAGTATTTAGATCAACGTATTTCAAATTTATGTACCCATGTCTAGAAATTTTCAATCTATGTTAACTAGAAACTATCTGCCAACTAAGAATGGGAATTACCGTATCCTGGTAAAATATCCATATCGTGGAGGCTTGCGACAAAAAAGTTAGTACTAAAATGGCCAAGAGAAAAAACCTTGAAATTTCCTGAAATAAACGATAGGGGCCGTAGCTGCAATCTTCAACCTAAACAAGTAATGTTTCTATGAATTCCTGATCTTTAAAGTCGTCGATAGTGTCAACATTTTTTCTTAGACAATTCAAATGTTTTCGTAAAAAACACCCCGTATCTTCGAAACAGCTGGGCACATCTTAACAAACTTGGACTAGTTGAAAAGAGCTATTCTTGGGCTACAAATGTTATGATATTTGAAGTTTTGTTACTTTCGGATGTCGCTGCTATAGGGCTTTTTTCGACATTTTAATAGAATGGTTGATTTTATCAACAAAAAAAAATTCATTGGTATGATTGTCTTTTTCATTATTGCTCGAATTGGATTACAAATCCAGTTCTTTGATTGCAGGTTGAGTTTGATACACAATATCCTTTAAACCTCTCCATAAATAAACATCCAGACAAGTTAGGACTGGTCTTCGCGGAGGCCATGGAAACAGACTTCCTCTGCCAATCCACTGCTATTGAAATACTGCATTAATATGATCTCGCACAATACTAGCAAAATGCCAATACAACAACAAAAACAAGCTTTCCTTTGTTTCCACTGGCACATGTAAAACAGACATTGCAATTCAGGAAGTGCTCGAAAAAATTTGGGCCAATAATTCTGCCCTTCAGTATGCCACTCCACACTCAAACACCAACGTTCTTGGTGATAAACTTCACCAACCAATGAGGAACTTTCTGCAGATCAATAATACATATTGTTCAAATTGACTCTCCCGTCATTATTAAAGTTGACTTTATCGTTACTTTTATGTTTTTTGGGCAATAACACACCACAATCGAAATAAAACGACGTATATTGAAGAAAAACCAAACGTTTCAAAGTCTATTCGGACTTCGTTGTCAATGGCTTTATATTTATCGGTCCAAAAAAATCTTCCTCTTTCAATGTCTGATGAAAAACTACATAATATGGGTGCAGTCGAAAAGTAATTAAAAAATGTTAAACAAATCACTATATTCTCTTCGAGGTGTCGTTCTTTTAACGCAAGACAATTACAATAATTTATATATATATATATATATATATATATTATATATTTATATGTAGCTCTCTTGATGGTCCGGGTGTTCGTCCGTTGAAAGTTTTGTCCCTGTAAAGGAACGGTCGCCTGACGTTTCGCCAAAATCTAATTGGCATTTTCATAAGGCTCTTCCTCTTCTTCAACAAGAAGGGTGGCTGCAGGTTCGGACCTTTCCGGACTACTTCGTATCCGAGATCGTCCGGCTAGGTCGTTCTCCGCTCTGAAGACGCCACGGAGAGCAGACCAAGCGGAGAACGACCTAGCGGACGATCTCGATACGATAGTCCGGAAAGTCCGAACCTGCAGCCACCCTTCGTGTTGGAAGAAGAAAAGCCTTATGAAATGCCAAGTGAGATTTTGGCGAAACGTCAGGTGACCGTTCGTTTACAGGGACAAAACTTTCAACGGACGAACACCAATAGACCAAACGTTTTAAGAAACATTGAAGACATAGTATTTAAAAGATTTTAGGTTAGGAACAAGATATCGAGATCCGATTTTTGACAGCTTGGTATCATTAAGCTACTTTTTAATAAAAAAAATCATTTTGAACAAAATCAACCATTTTTGTCGGGTTGTAGAAAAAAGAGAGAGCGGCAACATGCGAAGTTAACAAAACTTCAAATTGTATAACATTTTTAGCCCAAGACTGGCTCTTTTCAACTACCTCTATTGTTAAGATCGGCTCAGGTTTTTCGAAAACATTTGAATACCCGCTATTTTATTTTTAGAGATACAGCAAAAATTGTCAAACAAAAAAGGTTCATATATCCTATACTTTAAAGATCATGTATTTTTTTGTTACGTTAATGTTGTAACATACACAGAAACATCACTTTTTGTTTCAAGATTGCAGTTACGTCCCCTAATAGGTATTTCAGAAATTTGAAAATATTTTTCCAGGTTTTTCTGTTGGCCGGTTTAGTAATAAACTTTTGTGCCGCAAGCTGGATGGATAGTATCACAGTAATTCACATTCTCAGTTGCCGGTTTTGGCTTTTTTTCAGCTCCTCCTGTGCAGACTACTTTGTGATGTTTTGAGTAATACACTTATTACAAACTTACACTTTATTTAAAAAATTGTGACAATTGTTTCGCGTCCGATGGAGCTTAATCATACAATGGTAGTACCTTAAGAAATTCAATACTTATAAACTAAATAGAATATAAAAAAGTAAGTTTACAATGTTTCTTTAATCTTCTAGTTGTGTTAATATTACTAAGAAATTAGGATAAACAATAAAAGAGATATGCCAGATTATGGGTTTTTCCAGATGTAATTTACACAAAGACCTACCATTGAATATGAAGGTTCAATTTTTATGGTTCTACGGTGATTCAGGTAAACCGTAATAGCTAAATGTTTGCCTCATTTTGACATTTATTTGATAAGTATTATATCTAATACTAACTGATTATGTAAATAAATTTAGTAGTGGGGACTTATTAAGATCTATTTGGTCATTGAGTAAATTTTCGAAGTATTTTAAACGATTAATTTCAAGACTCTGAAATAAATTTAATTTTATACCTTTATTTTCTGTATGTAGAATTTTGAAATCTTGGTCAAAATTATGATTGTATTCAAGTAAATGTTTTGCGTAATTGGAATCTTGTTTATTTTTTTATAAAAGAATTGCGATGTTCATTTAACCTTGTCTGAAAAGATCTACCTGTTTGACCTATATATGTTTTAGGGCAATCTTTGCATGATAATTTATAAACTCCTGATGATTTGAGTTTATTTGTTTTGCTCTTATTGTTCTTAATTAATTTGCCTAGAGAGTTATTGGTTCTATAGCTAACTTTGATGTTTTGCTGATTTAAAAATTTTGAAATATTAACACTAGGGGAACCTAGATATGTAATAGTTTTATATGATTTATCTAGTCTGTGGTTTTCGGATATATCATTTGGATAGTTTTGAGATATTGTTTTTTACGTAGGATAGAATCGACGATTTTAGTATCATACCTATTGTTGGTTGCGATCTGTTTTATTATATTAAGTTCTATTTCGAAGTCATTTTCATTAAGTGGTAATGTTGTCAATCTATGAATCGTACTATGGAAAAAAGCTAATTTGTGTTGAATAGGGTGGCAAGATGGATTATGAATTATGGTGTCTGTGTGTGAGGGTTTGTGATAAATCGAGAAAACATGTTTACCATTTACTTTTTTGATTGTTTGATTGTTTATTTTAAATAAAGTGTAAGTTTGTAATAAGTGTATTACTCAAAACATCATGAATTTCAACTTCTACCAAGTATCAGCATCCTCACCCACCCTCACTGTCTTTTACTAAATATCACACTTTGGAATTCGGAAGTCATGAGAGTGCTACACATAATCCGTAGCTTCGCAATGCTCTTGCTAATCTTTTCATCCAGACCTCCTTCCTACCTGGCTCTCCCCTCCAACTCCCTTAACACGGTGTCCAACTTTTCCAGGATGCGCTTGGCCTTCACCCGGATTTTATCTCCCACCTCTCTTTGCGTGTAAAAGATTCTCCCCGCTAGGAATGGGCTCTGGCAACCTATCTTTTCATCGCTTGCTCGTAGCATCCGGTTTTTCAGGTACGAGCTTATCATTGTTCCACGTAAAGTCTATTAGTATAGGAAACCGCCAGTTCACTGACGCTCCCAAAAGACTACCTCCTCCCGATCTCGATCGCCTTTTCAATAGCTTTATTCCTAATGGTTTCGCCCCTTTAAACCTCCATATCATCAACGCTTTTCCTAATACCTCGCTCAGTCCCGGACTTTTCAATACATTAATTTTTCTATTGTTGAATCCCATATAATTCCCACGAGTAGGCTCGATATAACTGTCGAGCTAAGCCATACTCAGGAAGGTCACTTGGTATTCCTGGGGCTTCGTTCATAAACAACTTTCGTATGGCCATTTAGCCCTCAGCTAAACCGGTCGTATAACACCTTGACTTACAGATTTTTTAACCAGGTTTTCTCCGGTATCTTTCTAACTCAACCTTAAGTATATAATATCAAAATTAAAAGAAAGTGTCTTTAAAGTGTAGAAAAAATATAGAAAATACAATTCTTTAAGAAGAAAAGGAGTTCATCTAATAAAAATAAATTTAAAAAAAAATCAAAAACCGACTTCAAAATAAAATTAACTAAAAAGCACGAAATAATTTATGCTACAACAATTAAATACTTTTTATGAAGGCGGTGCCGATCGAAAGTGAAAGTATTTTGGGAAGTACATCGATGAGTTGTACTTCGCAACTTCGCTGTTCAAATTGGCACCGACTTCATAAACAGTATTTAATTGTTGTAGCATAAATTATATCGTGCTTTTTAGTTAATTTTATTTTGAAGTCGGTTTTTGAATTTTTTAAAATTCACTTATTTCACACTTTTTAGTGTTGCAATGGCTTTATTGGATGCAGTCTTCAAATCTAATTAACTTTTTCGATATTGCCTTTACTCAAACCGCAACTATTGATGGCCACCCTACATAACAATTTTATTCATTATTTTTAAGGACTGCCTTCTGTAGCTAAAACTTCGATCTATATTTAAACTATCTTGTATATATTGCTGCCAATTAGTCACCCATTAAAACTTACTGGTCTATCAGTTTTTTAACCATCCTGTATAACTACGCTAAATAACCTTTTTAGAGATATTTTATAACCATGCTGAAAAATATAATTTGTTTCCACCTTATATGTCAGCTACCCCGTATACGCAATTTATTCTAAAATGTTTTAATCATACTGTATAACTGTAATGTTAGTTTGCCCCATATTTCAGACATTGAATATGTGCAACAGTTCATGTTATATCTTAAAAATAATGTAGAACAATTTTTTTATCAACACTATTTAAAATTTCAACTCTATCCTCTATATCAACCACCTTGTATTTGCACGAACTTTTCGACCAATCAGTTTGACATTTTTGTACCACCCTGTATAAATATAAATCCATTAATTTCCAAGAAATTTCATCAAAACTGCCACTGCTTTTGGAGCATCCTTGAAACAATTTTTTTAAGGTTAAACTACTTACCTCTGCTCCTCTCTATATTTCAAGTATCCCATCTGTGCAACTGATTATGAGTTACGGTATTTAACATTTTGTCACCATATATTTTAAAGCAGTATAAAATATATTGTCTCTTCATTAAAACCATCCTTCATTTTCAAATTTCTTTAACCTTGTTTGAATCACACTGTGCAACTATAACTTGAGTTCGCCCCATATTTCAGGTACTCCGTATATGCAACAGCTCATGCTCTACCCTATATAACAAAATTCTTCAATTTTTTAACCCACACTGTATAATTATTATTCTACTCCACGCTATATTTCAACAATCTTGCATATGCAACTACTTATGGGTCACCCAATATAACATTTGTTCACCATTCTGTATACTTCGAATTCTAGTCCACCCTATATTCATCTATCAAGTATGTGAAACTGCTTCTGGATCATAACATTCCCTTTTAATATTTTTTAAACCTTCCCGTATAGCTGTTATCATACATTGCTACATATTTCAACCATCCTATAATATGTTACTTGAAAACTTGTGAGCTACTTTGTAAACATTTTTTTCAACCCATTTCATTACTTTAATAATAGCTCAAGAAAATTCTAACTGCTTACAAACAATCATTTTTATCCACCCTGTATAAATATAATTCCTTTTTATCCTTATTTCACTCACATAGTATATGCTACTTCTTATGACCCTAACAATATAACATTTTGTTATCCACCCTGCATAAATATAATTCAACTTCACCCGTTTTTCAACTACCTGATATATACAACTTTTTATGGTCCACTTATAATATCTTTTTCGAACCACCCTGTATGACTTCCCCTTTATTTCAAACACATTGTATATATGCAACTACTTACGTACCCCATAATATACTTTTTTCACGATTTCTTAAATACATGTAATTTAAGTAAGTAAGTTTTGCCTATTCTATATATGGAACACCCTTTAAAATTTCACTTTAAATATCAGTTGAATTTTTTTAAGCGAAACATGTTACATTGGCATATTAATTTTGAATGGAGCTAAGCTGATTCAAGTATCTAATATTTGGTGCATACCGTGTATTACCGAAAATGGTAGTAGTTTTTCCCCGATATCTGCCGTTTCTGTCAATTTATGGAGATAAAATGTATGCCACATTTTATAAGTCCAACTATAAGCTATGCAACAAAAAAAGATTATGAAGAATATTTTTTCTCTAAATAATATTCATAAGAACGTTTTCCGTTTGAGTTCAACTTATGAAGATACACTGTTATAGAAACCGAATGAGAATCTCCACCTTGAAGTTGATTAACTGACATTTATTGGGATTTATTTCCAATCAACTTTTAAATTACATCTTAACAGAACTGAAGACACTATAATTTGTAATCAAGTTAAAAAATTAACATGGAATGTTTCCTGTTTATGTTTTAGATCATGTAAATCTGTTTGTGAAGAATAACTTCTTCCTTCTCTTAAAATTATTATTAATTATAAAAGAAATCATTTGATTTATGAATACACACTGTATATACATATTAGCTGACATTTATTTTGATTAATTCATCTTATTCACAATTTACCACAAGTTCCGAACAGTCAGTTCCAGCAACTGCATCAAAGCAGTAATACTGGCGAATCCACCAAAACATAGATTATAAGTAAATGGGTATAAAGTTTTTCCCCATTCTCTAAGAAACTATACAGCTATGTTATTGAAAAAAAGACCTGACCACTTGGGGATATCCCGGAACTAATCCAATTTATTTTCAATTTGTCCCATGTTCCGAATAAAATTTTCCAAATTTTAATAATCCTGCGCCTCCACCAAGACATAGAGTATATGAGAATAAGTAAAAATAGTTTTTCCCCATTTTCTAAGAAACGGTACAAGCTATGTTAATAAAAAATATATGGAACCACTTCGGCTATCCCCCTAAATAGGACTGAGTAAAGCGGTCGAAATTCCTTGAGCCGTTTCCGAGTAATTGGTGAACAAACATAAAAAAGCAACAAAAAAAATATAGAAACAGACGAATTGAGAACCTCTTTCTTTTTGAAGTCGGTTAAAAAGTAGTTTATCTAATCTGAATGATTGAGAAGACAAATGTTATTTTGCATATTTATTTGGGTTTTCACTACTCACAATGGTTTTTGAGAAATACAGATGAATTGAGTAATTGAAAAATCAAGGTGTAGTACCTAAGGGCAATTTATAGAAACTGTCAAGAACACTAGTTGCCTCGCTCGCAGGTTGAACTAAGAGAAACTAGGTCTACCAATTTGCAAAAGAGATTTCCTGAAAAATATTTTTTTGGGCGTATTTTGTATGATTCTTATCGTATGATGTGATGTTTGGAGTCCTTATCAGCAATAGTTGTCCAACAAGGTTTTTTTTTGAAGCAATAAGTAGAAGAATATTCGTATGCTTGACTTGACTGATTAATTTACTATAAAGTTTTCTTTGTAATTGTGTGTCTTAATTTATTCATTGCTAACAACATGCAGACACTTTCTTTTATTTTCCTTTTTTGGTTTGATCTTCCTTATGTAGTACTTTTGTCTTGTCCCAGTCTATTCTGTGTATTCTATTATTCCTGTGTAAATGGTTTGATCATAATCTTAATTTTGTTTTCTTGACGCCCAAATTAATAGCGATTGTCACAACTTTCTAAAGTTTTGTCTATATTGCTTTTACCTCCTTTCCCCTAGTATTCTTCTGATGGTTTCAGAATATCTTTAAAAATAATTTCTTTTCTGCACTTGGGATTTCGAGTCCCAAATACCTGAAATGTGACACTTGGTCTAATGTGTGACCATCAATTTTTGTTCTAATCGGATCTTTTCCCACAAACGCCATATAGTCTTTGTTTCATCTATAGATAATTCCAGAAAAATGTCAGAAGAAGCTATACTATAACGAAACATCAGTCACAAGTGTGTTTACTTAAATTGGACTGTGCATTTTTATAACATTTTCTATTTAATTTCATGCATATGTTCCTGTGTTGTTTTCTGTCTTACAGTTTACATGGTAAACAACTGATTTAATTATGAATGTGGTTGACACAGAAAACGAGACTGATAGAAAATTACTAGTGAAATGTTTACTGTGAATTTGTAAAAAAAAGTAAAGGACATTTGTTTTTGTTGGAAAAGCTGTGGAACCTTTGGTGTGTCACAAATGTAAAAAGACAGCCTAACACCAAACCTTTATTTTAAACACTCAGCGCAGTTTCAACAACTCTAAGTTGTCATCTTCAAGGAGTTAGTTTGGGTTTACTCCTTGAAGATGACAACTTAGAGTTGTTAAAACGGCGTTGAGTGTTTAAAATAAAGATTTGGTGTTAGGGTGCAAAACTGTGTTTGTACATTCGTGGCAATTACTTGATTATAACCCAAAGAAAATTCGTGGTAATATATCACTATTTTACAGCAAAAAATATTTAAAATATTTTCTCAGTGTACTTACTGACTTTTTCCATTGTAGGTATTTAACCTTTCGTTCCTATTACTGTGGAGTTTTATATTTCTGACATTACACAGAACCAGCGTTCTTTGTACTCAGAAATTAACATTTTTTATACATTATTCTTTACATAAATTTAGAAGCCGCTATGTTTAATTTTTACTGACAATTAATCTTAAATCTACAATTATTGAAGAAAGAGGATTGGTGTAACAGTGATGAAAGGGGATTACACTTTGATATTTCTTTGACAAAGATGTTTTATAATAACGGTAGAAGATGAAATGCCAATGTCCAATGTTAATAAGAACTTGCAAATTAATTACGGTCTGTTGTGGGTGCATCGCTATATATAACGTCGGCAAATTGAATTCAGCAAGGAGCCCGTAATGAGATAAAACTGCATCTGAATAACGATTTCACTTGGGTTTCCTGTCTCGGGTTCTAAGTATTTGTTCCTGACAGGCAGCGTCGGTGTAGCAACCTTCAATAGTTTTTCAAATATTTATGGAAATTAATGTGCTTGTACAAGGCTGAACTTTAAACATGTTTATTTGCAGATTATTAAATACGAAAAGAAAATGACTGATGATACTTGGGGAGTGCAAATTCTTATCATACGATTCAAAAGATGTTGTCTTAAAAGGGTTAGACGTCAAATTGGCTAACGTATGTGTGTATGTGATGAGTGGTACCTAGGACCTACCGAATTATTTTTGAGCTTTTAGAACATTATTAATATCAATATTTTCTTAAGTTTATATAAAACCGTTTCACTTAAAAATCTTTTTTACTTCAGTTATTTTCAACTTTTTAGCTTTTTATTTTGTTAGATTATACTCTTCATTCTATATAACTCCTTGACTGGTCTCATTTTTACAAAGTTTGTTCCCTGACAATTTGTTGCAGTCTAACTCCCTAATACATAATCCTTCTAAAGCCTATAACCGACTCAGGCCAACGTATGCCTATGTTTCTTCAAACAATTTCGAGCCTTAATATACAGCTGCATGGTCATCAGTGGTACATTGCATTTTGTGGCAGTGGAAGCCCATGACAAAATTAGAGGCAACATCCTTCTTGCAGTCGTCCCATAATGAACTTTGCTGGAAATTGTATGGCTTTAGGGTGAATGAGGTGTCCGCCGTCTTCTCCAAAGTCGATCCGAATTGATGGTATGACGAAACTGAGGCCGTTACTTCATTATTGGACAGCAACATTACTTTTGCTCCCACAAATATTTCCAGTTCCACAGGTAAGCCTCCAGTCTTGTTTATGTCAGTCGGTATTATATTAGATAAATTTATCTGTAGTTCTTGTTGCTGGTTCTGTGCGTTTATTTAATTAATCGACCACCCTTTTTTGAAACAAATTCAAACAGCAGTGTTGTGGACATTTACGTGCTAATTAGTACACCCTTCAAATAGACGATTGGTAGGGGTCGACCCCCACAGAGGTACAACAGGATGCACCCAAATCTTGAGAGGAAAGCGCTAATGATATCATTTTTATCCAAAACGCTAATGATATACGACATATTATTTTTAGCTATCCTAACGCCACACAGACCTCGATGCGATACAAAATCTTGTATCAAAGCTCTTTCCTTTGATACCCATAATAAACGGGTGCGAAAAAATATACACTTAATCCGCCATTTTGTTGGCGGCCATATTGGATTTTCTTTTCATAGTGAACTTTATTCTTCTATTGTTCATTTGATACCCATATATTTAAGGGGATTGGACAAATATATACTTAACTCGCCATTTTGTTGGCGGCCATAGTGAACTTTCTTCTTTTTATCCGGCCAATTTATCAATTTGAAGTTATTATGTACCCAGAGTATTTTCTAAATTACTACATATGATTTAAAGAAAATTTGTGAAAGTTTTGACGCAAATGTAACCAAAAAAGCAGGTATTATCGTCCTGTTAGAGGTAGATAGTCGATAACATCTGTGAATGAATAAAACTCTAGAAATGGTCAAACCATTCTACTGCATGAACTAGGAAGATATTAGAACTTAAAGCCCTAACTGTGATACGTGTGCAACCCATAAGTTATCAAAATATCTTACTGTAAAGGAAATGAAGTAGCTTATCGCAGACATCACTGTTTGACAGAATTGCTGGCGAAGCAATCCGTCCTCGTAAACACGGAGATTCTGAAATTTTCTAAATATACTTAGTTTCAAGTATAAGTACAATCGAATATTAAATGAATAAAGGTAGTTGATTGTTTAAGCACGCTATGAGGTAGTACACAGTGTATACATGTCAAGGCATTCATGATGCTAAGTGCAAAGCGTCTGCAACATTCAAATATGAATTAAAATAACGAAACGATATATTCCCGTATAAATAGTCCTTTATATATATATATATATATATATATATATATATATTAACAATGCGTTCCTCTTTATACAAAACCGCTTTTATTTTTCATTTTAATTTTAAACACAAAAACCCACTGACAGATTTTACTATATAAAAGTCCTTTGAATTTCATCAACTGACGGGCTTCGCTATATTAAAACTGCTTTGATTTTCAAATTTATTTATAACACGTTTTCAATTTACAATGTAGTTTTCAGATACAGTAACTGTCAATATCAGATAAGCTAACATAAATATTAGCTTTAACTAAAAATTCGTACGGAATTGTTGAACAGCAATTGAAAATATATTGACGAAAAATCCGTTTGAAATTGTTCGACTGCCACTGGGAAAATTAATCTGCAGAAGATAATTTAATCAAAACGTACAGTTCTATGGGGGACCGTCGCAGCTCGGTTTCGATGATTCATTTGTGAAATTACAATCGAATATTCATTGTAATCAATCAAAAACGTGACAGGTTTTTGCTAGTTCAACGAATGATTATCAAATCAGTTTAATTTGAGAATAATCACGGTCAGTGATTAAACGAAAAGTTTAATTCATATTAAAATATTCGTATGCAGATTTACCGAAATTTTTTTTCAGATATTTTTACGTGGGAAAAAAATTTATGATTTACGTTACTAATTGCCAAAATCTGCAAAGATCAGTGAAAAAGGTTTTTTTAGAATAACATACTCCAAATTAACCCAAGTATGTAAATGTTACAGGGATACACTAATTAGTACCAACTATGAAATCAACAAATTAGACAAAAGTTGCGTTAACCAGTTGTCATTTTTTCCTGTAAAAATATGGAAGTCGCTTCCGGGGAAAGCACTAAATTATGCGAATTATTAATTGTGGAGATGATCTGGACGCTTCTTGTGCAAATAAAAACTACTCTTTTTCGATTAATTTTGAAAACTTTTTAAAATAAACCACTTGACCGAACAACGCTAATTCATAAGGAACCCCGCACCAAACTAATAGGAATTGGGTGCCGGTCAAATTGGTTGAAAATGCAGGATTTTGTCGGTCTCGGTTTCCATTCAAAAGTTCCAATAGGCACGAAGTCCAAAAATTTGAGATATACTGGGCCGAAGTTAGGGTAATTAATTGTATTCGCCCTTTATGTAGAGTGTCTATGACACATTCTGTCTTTCTCCTCCGTTCTCTTATCCATCTTCACTTATAACTGCAGTTAGGTTACATTTATACGAATACAAAAAATTTGCATACAGGGTGGGGCATTTATGTTGAGACACAAGGTGATATTTTGAGTGGGTTTCACTAGTCCAAAAAAAGATTCTGATAAAAGTTGTATTTGTTACAAGTAGGCCGTCAAATGGTCTTTATTGTTATTTCCGGTGTGGACAGGTAGTGGCCTTTTCCGACCGGGAATAATTTTTTAATGGGTTTACCCATCTTTTACCGTGGAAAATAAAAAGCTTACCCTTTTGTTTTTTGTCATCTTTTGGTGAGGGTTTGCATTTTATTTTCCACGGAAAAAATTGGATATATCCATTTTTGTCATAAATTAGCCATAAATGGTTATGAGCGTTTCATGATTAGTCAAGGAAATATTTTGGATGGATTCCATTGTATCGAACAAAGATTCACAGGATTGCACTTGGGCCCGTTTTCAAACTTCCGGTAAAATGAGCATTTCCTTCCGGTAGTACCCACTTTTTACAGTAGGTTTCAAAAGATGAATAAAAAAAGCCCAATTGTCTGAACTATTGATCATATCAAAATATTGGACAGAACAACAGGTCTTTACCTATCCAGAGAGTGACTCGTAATATAGACCATTTGTAGGCCCTCTTGAAACTCTATAACATCTATGTGAGACATCCTTCCAAAATAATGGAATCCACTCGAAAAATTACTTGTCTCAAAGAAAATGCCCCACCCGGTATATAAACTCACTGACACAGAAAACGCACCACCCAGAAGGACATGTTTATATTTAATATTGTTTTGGTAAATCAGTGATGCTATATTAATTAATAGATGATTTAAATTTGATAAACCTTGGTGAAGGTTTTTTCATTTTTTTTATCAATTAATATTGTAGACGTTCTTTGCATTTTTTTATTTATCAAAAAACAAACTGTTTGATTTTAACATTACTAAACAATGTTTAGAAATGTTAAAATGCCTATGTGAATTATTGATTAAAAGTGGGGCGGGTTATTCATATTGAGAAATTGCTAACCGCACAAACAGAAATCCAACTACTGTTATGAGATGTTCTCAAGGGTGGTTTGATAATACCCAGAATAAAAGAAGAGTAGGTACCGGATGTGAAAGGGGTACAAACGAAGCTCAAGATCGATGTCTCAGACTTATGACCTTTAGAGAGCTATTTTCGACAACTCGAAATTTGAGTGCTGAGAGGTTAAAAGGACAAGGTCATCTTGTAAGTTTCCAATCGGCTTACCGCCTTATACACTCTTTTGGACTGTTGCTTTATCGACCCCATCTTGTTCTACCTCTGACAGCTAAGCATCGCTGGCAACTACTACAGTGGTGCAGAGAACGGCAATATTAGAATGTGAAGTGGCATCAGGTCTTCTTCTCTTATGAATCTCGATTCTACTTGGGTGTAAATGGTAGCCAAAGAAGATTAGACGATGCCGAGGAGAAAGACGTCAACCTCAATTTGATGTTGTGCCACATGTACACCGAACAGAAGCCGTTATGGTATGAGGTGCTATTGCACATGGAAGTTGGTCACCTTTCGTCTTTGTTTGAGGCAACATCACAGCGGCACAGTATCTTCAGGAAATAGAGGAGCTCTGTGTACTCCCTTACCTTAATAGGCTCATGGATACCATATTTCAACAACATAATGCTCGGACTCTTGTTACTCGAGTAATTTTAAATTTTTTTTAATCGACCCATGTGAATCTGTTGCTATATCCGCCCAGATCTTATTCGCCCATAGAACATGTTTGCGATACGATTGGTAGAAGGCTTGGAAACTTAGCCAATCCCCCACGGGGATTTTGGGGGTTCTAAGACATGAAATACAGGTGGCTTGGGATAATACACCTCAAGAAGAAATAGACCACCTTATTGAATCAATGACAAGATGTTTTGGGGAGTGTATAGAGAACCGTGGCGGCCAAACATACTATTAACAAAAGTAATGAAAAAAAAAGCGTTAACTCCTAGCTATTTTTTATTCAAATGTTAATCATTTGCTCCTTACTATAGTATATACGTTTTATCAAAACAATATTAAATTTACACATCTCAACAATTTTATTCATAATTTTTTTTGAACTGCCTTGTATAATTATAACTCTTCAGTGTTACCCGACATCGTAGCTGTTTTTTCGCTAAATCTACCGTTTCTGTCAAACTAGGATAATAAAATGTATACCAGATTTTAAGTTTATCTATAGGCTTTGCAACAAAAAAAGATTCAGCAAAATCAGTTCAACAGTCCTTACGTGATGCCCGAACAAACCAACAAACAGACAAACTAACAATTTTATAATAGTATAGGTAAAATAAGCATTATCGAAAACGTACTGTGGCACAGTTTTATATTTTACCTACAACTAATCAAAACATTTCGCCTCACAAAGTGTATGAATTCTGCAACTAATTTCTGGGCTCACAAATGGATTTTTTCTTGGAGAAAATAAGGGCTGTAGGCAATGAGCACAGAAAGTGGTTTCATTATTTCATTGGACCAACGGAAAGAAATAAACATGTTTTCAGGGTAAATTGGGTCCAAGGATGTTGGCCCACTACAGCTGGGCGATTAAAATGAAAGTCAAATATTCCAGAAAATCGTAGATATTTCATTTATAATTTTTCTTCTTCTTCTTAGAATCGTATCTCATTATTTCCTAAATATTCATATTTCTAGACCAAATGAAATTCATATGTAATAAAAAAAATTAACGGCCTATTTTTTGCTACCACCCTATATCACTAATTATAAGAAAACACAAATAAAGTTCATGTGGCACAAACAACCTTAAATTTTGTTAAGCAGTGAATTATAACATACATTTATATTTGTGAACTGGGATGCGGTTTGAACTTCTCCAGCCCGCTCTCTAAGTGTTGAAAATGTAATCTGAAAACGCCACTATATCGCATCCAGGACATTCTTTTATGTTCGATTATCAATACCTTTCAATCCCCTTTCATTTATTTACTTTTTACATCAAGCCAACCTCAGAACTGTGACTTGAATTTTAATAACTGGAAATACTTCTGTAACGTTATCAGTAACAACGTAAGTCATTTGAAACGGTTGTCACTCTTTCTAACCAGCTTCCTACATCTTGACTACCTGTAAATTCAGAGAGTAAATCATTACTTTGTTAATATTGCGTAATAGAATATATAAATCTTCTATAGTGGGCTTTGCTCGTTTGAACTTTGTTGTGTTATACTCGTAATGTCGCTTTCAGGTTTCGTTGTCGTTGAATCCCACTCCTGATTTCGCGAGGGATGGCATGGGCGGTTCTGTGGTAAATCAGATTAAAAAACTTTTTCTCTCTGGTTTATTTCGTAATGTTCTCGTCACAACATCAAGCACTTAACAAACTCTCTATGAAATAAATCGATTTCAACAAATTCAGATTACACATCATTATTAAAAACATATATATTATTTCATATACTCAAAATATTTTTGTCAACCAAGGAAAAATCGTTATGTTGTACCTTTAAGGGTATAACTGAACACAATGCATCAATGAGGCTAAATTAGATTCAAATTTTATGCTTGTTGAATACTAAGGTTTTTAGGGTTAGCATATATTTTTGTGAAGACGCGAATTATGTTAGTAAATTCCACACTGTAGATATAAATTATTGTTTATCTTGCACATCCTGTTATTATTAATCTGCATCTTGATGATTGTACAAAACTGATTATTTATTTTAATTGTTTTAATTGTCATTGTAAAAGTTGTCTTACTGTCAACACGTTCTCAAATACAAAATTGGTAGATTTTGAGTTGTTAATTTTTATTTTTTTAAAAACTAACTTCCCAAACAAACAACCATTACTCGCGAGATGTAAGACCGACATCTATATATATATATATATATATATATATATATATATATATATATATATATATATATATATATATATATATATATATATTTGTTTTTAAGTTTTCGCGGGCACTAAATGTTTTAGGTGGTTTCCGGGAATTCATCCGCGTAGTTGATAACTGATTCCTGCCGGAATAGATGGAAAAATGACGACGTTTCGGCAGAGTCACATCTGCCCTCCTCAGGTCGGTTCGCATAATTCTCGTAGCCTTCTGCTTTCGCTTCTAGTTACTCGAATACTGTATATATTTTAGGTGGAGGTAGTATACACCAAATTAAACAAAAAACTCTTATGCCACTATGGTCAGTAGGCCTTAATAACCAAGAAAATCCCTAAAACATATTAAGTAAATTATTGTCAATCCGGCAACGTCGCTCGCGTTCGAAGCAGATTCACTCTTAGCGCGAATAATAAAGGACTGACTACGCCTACAAAAAAATAAACACCTGTGTTTTTGTATTGACTGATGATATTGACCTTAGAATTAAATAAAAATGTATGAAATATTTTGTTGAAAATATTTACGTTTTTAATACAAGGTATTGCAATTAGAATTTGTATTTGGCGGTTTCTTTTATGCAATTATACAAAGTTGGGTAAATATGATATTCTGTATATGTAGTTTTTTACCAGTTAAATTATTCGAAGAGTCATTATTACTGATTTAATTAATATTATTTATATTAGACAAGTAAATATGTAATCCTACTTACCGAATTTATTATAATGATAGAACTGAGTTGAAACAACGGATTATTCACAGCAAATGTTCAAAATGCCCACCATTACTATCGACACAAGCACGACTCCCTTTAATACAATTTTCACGTATGCGAGAAAAAATTCCTGGAATATTTCGGATTTCGTCAGCAGCGTCAAAAATGCGTTGTCTAAGGTCATTCTGGTCAATAATTGGAGTCGTGTAAACCTTACTTTTCATGTGTCCCCATAAGTAGAAATCTAAAGGATTGAGATCAGGAGATCTTGCTGGCCAACGTTTCGACCAATCCAACGACGGGGAAATGTTCTATTTAAGTCGACAACTAGATGACTTGCGTGGGCAGGTGCTCCACATATTGGAACGTGTTTGTAGGTTCACTTCAGCCAACAAATCTGGTAGCGTGTTGTTCAAAAAATAAAGGTAATTCTCACCTATCAAACGTGCAGGCAGTATAAATGGCCCAACCAAGTATTCACCAACTATTCCAGCCCACACGTTAACTGAGAATTGGTGTTGAAATACTGACTGGCGTATTTCATGCGGATTTACCTCAGACCACGAATGCGTATTATGAAAATTTATTATAGCATTCCTATTAAAACTTGCTTCATCTGTTGTTAAAATATTGTTCACAAAATTAGGAAATTGTCGATGTTTTCTGAGGAACCAACGACAGAAATTGAGTCTTGGTTGAAAATCATCAATTAAAAGCCCTTGAACCCGCTGCATGTGATATGGATAGAGCAATTGTTCCCGTAATGTTCTATGAACAACAGTGTGAGAAATTTGCAGCTCACTTCCAATACTCCGTGTGCTACGATATGGGTTGATGTCGATAAGGTCTAGTATTTGATCCTCAGCAGCTAAGATACGATTATGTCGCTGTGGTCCGCGATTGTTTATTTGTAGTGTTACACTACCTGTTTCCAGAAGCCTCTGCGAAACAGCTACGAATGTCCTAGCATTGGGCAGGCGTCTGTTTGGAAACCTTTCCCTGTATAACATTCTTGCTATTCTGCAATTACGTCTGCTTTCCCCATAAATTAAGAGCATGTCATGTCTTTCCCTAATTGTATAATCGGCCATTATTTATCACAAATAAATACTGTCGCACTATTCTTAATTTTCGAACTTACACACTAATCACAACCGATTTTATTTATTTAAAAAATATATTAAATGGAAAGCAAACCACGTCTACATCAAATAGATATCATTCAAATCACTTTACCGTTTATCTATTGTTATTTACAAGAATCGAAATCGCAAAAAACAATCGTAACTCTCAGTCGTCGTTAAAGTAAAAAATGTAGTAAATAAGTTGGTCTGTATGCCACGTTGCCATATCTATTCGGAGAAACTTACACTAAATTATAAAGCATATTTCGAGTTTAAATAATCAATTTTCATTTTTAATGTGGCTATTAAAGATGTATAAGCTATTGAGTATTTACACATTTAGATTTACCGACATTTTGAAATCGAAATTATTATATTATTCACTGTAGCAAGGGCTACATAAAATCTAACTTTATGTGTTCCTTTTGGCAAAACTATAGTTTATTTTAGAAAATGTTATAAAGCTTTTTGATTTGTTTTTGCCTGAAGTATTGTTCTTCAAAATTTTTGCACTCAAACCGTTTACACCCTCTATATATTATATATTATATATAATATACATTGTTTCTGGTCAGGGAACCTTCATCAGTTGCGCTTCCCACAATTGAATGTCCTCTCGAACACTTCTTTATGTTTTTGAAACATTTCGTTAAATTTGAAGACGCCAGATGTAAGACCGACATCTAGGATTTTCGAGAGAATCAGCACACAGAGGTTCCGAATCTGGAGCCGTTCCGTGTAATTGCTGTTCTCTCTTAACTCCGTCATGAACATGTCCAAGCCGAGGGTCCGAGCAGTTTCCTTCAACCACCATTTCAAGCGCTGCTGGCTGGTCTGAATAAAATATTAGAACGGTCACAAAGAACTGGCACCAGAGGGGCATGTTACCGCTGCGGACGGATAGGACACTTCCTACGTGACTGCCGAGTAAGGCTACCGGAACGATCACCGACCAGGGGTAACCAACAGAACAGCCACATGTCCAGGGACCAGTCCCAGTCAGCATAAGGTGGCTCCACCAGCCCTCAAGACGTTATCCATCCGGGGATTTTGCCGAGATAGCGGCAGCCTAGTCATCAGAGGCACCATCAATGGGCGAGCAGTTACCATCACCATCGACACCGGCGCCGCTGTGTCCATTGCCTAGTCCAGGGTTTTGAGAGCAACAGAAATTCGGCCAGTTACCAATAACATCCAGCTCAGAACAGTCACCGGCGAGTTCATGTCAATACAGGGTGAGGCAGATGTCGTGCTACAGATAGGGGACAACATTATCCGGCATGGGGTCCTGGTAGCGAATATTGAGGACGATTTTATACTGGAAATGCACCTAATTAGCCAGCATGGATTTATGTTCGACCCGAGATATGATGTTCGTCGGTTCCTAAATGAGGAATTTGTATTTACATGACCCGTCATCAGTTCAGTCACCTCCATAAAAATTGTGGCAAAGTCTTCAGCTAGAATTCCCGGTCGAACGGAATAGGTTATTGATGGACAGCTAGACAGCAATCCTGGGAGCTGCGTTGGAATGGTGGAGCCCGTACACTCAGCTCATGACTACTTAGTTGGACGGGCTATAGTTAAAACCGGACGAGATATACCAATCAGAGTCCTGAATTTGTCCAATCAATTGCGAAGAGAGTACGTCGGTGAAGGAGACAGGGCCCAGTAAACAGTTCCTACAACATTTTGCTGACCATTTGACACACCTGACGCCAGAGAACCAGAAGAAAGCCAAGCAATTTATCATAAAGCACTGGCAAATTTTTAACAGTCAAGATGGAACCACCGGTTGCACCAACATCATCCAGCATCGAATAGATACCAGAAAGGCTCAACCCATCAGAATACCACCTAGACGACTACCATTGGGACAACAACAGGCAGTCGAGGAAAACATCGAGTCCATGTTACAAAATGGAGTTATTGAGCCATCCATCAGCCCATGGTTTGCTTCCGTCTTGCTAATTAAAAAGAAGGATGGAACCACCCTATTGTGTGGACTACAGAAAGCTGAATGACGTCACGAAGAAAGACAGCTATGCACTACCCCGAATAGATGACACTTTGACCACACTAGCAGGCTCCCGTTGGTTCTCCACACTAGACCTAAAAAGTGGATATCGGCAGGTTGGTCTACACGCAAACGACAGAGAAAAGACAGCGTTCTCCACCAGTAAAGGGCTGTTTCAGTTCACGGTCATGCCCTTTGGGTTATGTAATGCACCCGCTACATTTGAGAGGCTAATGGAGTATGTACTGCGTGGGTTAACATGGAGGACGTGCTTAGTATACCTCGACGACATTCTAGTCATGGGTCAGACATTCGACGACCATCTGAAGAACTTGGGCGAAGTATACTTCAGAATTAATATCGCCAACCTGAGACTCAACCCGAAGAAGTGTTCCATGTTCCAAAAAGAAGTAGAGTTTTTGGGCCACCTCGTTTCCGAGTCAGGAACGAGGACAAGATAGAAGCGATCCGTGATTGGCCAGTCCCGAGAGATAAGCATGAACTGCGAAGCTTCTTTGGCTCTGTTCCTACTACATACGATTTGTTGAGGGATTTCCCACCATTGCCGCGCCTCTACATCGGCAGACCACTGAGAAAGAGACCTTCCGTTGGAATCAGGATTGCAAACATCATTCAGGCGACTGAAGGCAGCACTATGTTCCAGCCCAATCCTAGCCTTTCCTACACAGTCCGGCAAGTTCATCTTAGACACTGACGCCAGCAACACCGGTTTGGGGGCCGTCCTATCCCAGGTGCAAGATGGTGAAGAGAGGGTGATCGAGTACTACAGCCGTGGATTCTTGAAACCAGAAAGAAATTATTTCGTCTCCAGAAAAGAACTTCTTGCAATAATAAGGGCTGTAGACCATTTCCACAAATACCTCTATGCTCGTCATTTCTTAATCCGAACAGATCATGCCGCACTCAAATGGCTGCTGGACATGAAGACACCGGAATGACAACTGGCCAGATGGATGGAGAAATTACACCAATACGACTTCAAGGTGGAAACCCGTGCAGGCCGTTTGCACAATAATGCCGATGCCCTATCCAGAAGACCCTGTAGAGCGGAATTCGGACATTGTCTGAAGGCGGAACAGCTAGAGGGTATGTCCATCAGGCGCAGATCCGAGTGCAGGCCAATGAAGACTGGACAACGGAACAGTGCATCCAGGACCAAATGGCTGATCCAGACATCGAATCAATCTTGTCACTCAAAACGAGAGGGGCACCCAGGCCGCGATGAGACGATGTAGCTAGATACTCAGGCGTGCTGAAATCATTATGGGCTCAATGGGACTCTCTAAGAGTAGACAATGAAATGCTCAAGCGAGTCTGGGAAAGCGCTAATGGACAAGAAACCAAGTCCCAACTGGTAGTTCCGAAGAGAAAGGTACCAGCCATCTTGACCGAAGTACATGATGGGATTACTGGAGGCCACCTGGGCATGAATAAAACCCTAGACAAAGTTCGCCAGCGGTACTACTGGGTGAATTACTTCGAAGACGTCAGAGCTTGGTGCCGCAAATGTGCCACCTGTGCGGCCAGTAAGGGCCCAAGACCCGGATCAAGGGCAGAATGCAGCAGTACAATGTGGGCGTCTCATTTGAGAGAATCGCCATCGATGTCGCCAGTCCGTTTCCCTAGTCTGAGAGGGGCAACAAATACATTCTGGTCGCAATGGATTACTTTGCACGACGTTGGGGATCAGGAAAATGAGAACAACATCATTGCACCCACAGTCAGACGTAATGGTGGAAAGATTCAACAGGACCTTGGAACAACACCTATCCAAGGTCGTCAGAGGGGGACAAAGTCTGGCTGTACAACCCCCAACGGAACAAGGGTAAATCCCCAAAATTACACCCGCCTGGGATAGTCCATACGAGGTGGTCAAGAGGCTTAATGATGTCGTCTACCGGATCCGGCGAAACCCCAAGGCTATGTTGAAGGTGGTCCATTTAGATCGACTTGCTCTCTACCATGGAGAGGATGTTTCTGATCGGGACGATCAGAATTAAAGGGGGGCAGTGTTACGAAATTTACCAAAGTCGACCCTGTTTCATTTCAGTACGACAAGTATCGCTGGGATATAAATAAAAAAATTAGAATGTTCGGACGGGAGAAAAACTTATCTCGATCATAACTCGACAACTGTAATATTGACACTAGAGAATTCGACGCTTATTTTAAAAGGAGGACCCATCCTCGCAGCAGTTAGTTAGAAAGGACGACAAGCGTATTCGTAATGTTATTGTGAATCAGCTGTTTTGTATAATTTGATGTAAATAAAGTTCTAGAAAAGTGAAAGTGAAAATTAGTTTTATAATTTTAAATTGAACCCACGGACTATATTGCAATATTTTTGTACTCTAAAATGAAATTCCAACTCAAGCAAATATGTTTTGTTTAATATTATTGAAGTAACCATTACCCGAATGTGATCTCCAAATGAAACGAGATTTTGACTCGACTGTATGTTTAATAATCTGACGCGAAGTGAATATCGACACCTAAGAGGTACAAGGAAAATTAGCCCATTGAGTTCCCAAACCGGGAGTCGTGCAGTGTGATTCCTAGGATAGATATGACATGAAAGAATTTGTAGGTTAACTAAAAAGTAATATTATACAATCCTTTCGAGATTTTCCAATCTACTGAACGAAAAACAATATATTATTGCTGGTCGAAAACCTTCATCAGTTGCGCTTCCCCCAACAATATATTTATATAATCCCGTTCAATGGATTGTAATATCCCGAAAAAAATATATCATAATTGCCTAAATGGGTTTTAATTAACCTAAATGAAAACAGCTTTATTCACACCAAATCACCTGTTTGAAATCCTCTATGGGTTAGTTTTTCCTTGAAACTTATAGATGTCGATATTCACTTCTCGTCAAAATGTTAAATTCAATGGTATGTACGCAATACATAATAATTACTCTAGATTTATATCAGTGAGAAGATTGAGGTTTTCGTTCAATGGATCGTAAAGCCTGGAAAAAGAAAGTATCGAGTACAGATGTTTAATAAACAGAACATTGTGATCATATTGTTTCGTCTTCATTGTTTATTTAATGAATATTTATTTAGTTTTTTGCGGGTTATATAAATTGAATATTCAAGTGCATTAGACTGAATGTATTATTTATTTATTTGCTGGAATTAGGTTTGATATCCTTAAATTCCTATTATTTTCATTTCTTCCTGTACTATATGTTGGAAAAAAAACCACATACTTCCTCGTTGAATGGGTCAACGAGACTTTCGCATCGTCTCTCGTGCCGAACAGTTCGAAAATATAATTTTTACGGTTCGTGACATATGTGCACATTTTATGGACGGAACTACATACTGGATCTACATATAGTATTTACATACACCCTTTTACCTTTCTGGTAAGTCTGCCTAATTTATCCTAATAATTGTAAATTGTACCGTTACATATTTATACACTGGAAACATTCTATGCAATATAAGATTTTAACTTCTCCCAAGTAGTATAACTTGAATCAACACCTCATATAAATTACAGTCCACTTAAATACATATGCAAAAATGGCGCTAAATGCTACACATATGTTAAAAGACATTCATCTGACGGATATATAAAATTGTTGGAGGCCGACAGAAGCTGCTGCACCACAACACAATGCTGCATTACCCTAAAAATTGATTAGCAAGAAGGCCCAAGCTTAGGTGTGCATGTAAATCAACGTGGAAGATATGCAGGTAAGCAATATTTGAGTATTGGTAATTTACTGCATTTTGAACACTATGATATTGACAGAAAAATGTAAAAATTGTTTGGTAGTTATTAATAATGTGACGAGAATTCCTCCGATAATTCGTGGAAGCGGCATCCCTCCGATATTTCTGGGAATCGGAAATATTGTTCGACTGGCGGATCGAGGTCGGCGGCTTGCTTTGATGTATTTTTCGAAGAATCTAGTCTAGTCCCGGCGGCTCGTTGACGTTCTGGAGAATTCCGAGAAGAAATATATAAATACCAAGAGCTGAGGAAGCATTCATTTAGAATTCGGTGGTCATACAGAAAAGAGATCAGGTGTTTAACATAAATTGTTTATAGTTCTGTGAATATAAATTATGATAAAGTAGTGGAAATAAAATATATTGAGTTGGACTGTGTTCATAAATAAATCCGAGAACTGAACTGAACCCGTGTGTGAAAATAAAAACAGTATAATAATAACTACCAAATAATAATATATCATAGAACTAGATATAAGCCAACATTTACACAAGAAACTGCTATTTATATGCCATGTAAAATTATTGAGGATCGTGGAAGCTATTTATTCATCTTTGTGATGGTCAATGTTAAAATAATATTATTTTAAGAAAAAAATGTGGCAATAACAGAGGTAGATCTAGAAATAACAGAATCTGTCAAAATATTACGACACTTTTTTGGAAAATAATAAATGCCACTAAGCTATTGTTTTTTTCCGTTTGATTCATAACTTCAGTTAATCAATTTTTCCTGGAAATATTGGACACTGATCACAACATTCAGTGTGCTTGATAGTTAAGCATATTATCCAATTTCATTGAGAATTATATATAACAGTTGCTAATTATAATTATATTTGCTTTTCCATTCATTTATCATCCAACCTGTAACAGATAAACGCAATTGTGAGTTTTGTTATTTATTTAAGCTTTATTATACCACTAACAGACTAATTATTAGTTCAGCATAGTATTAAAAATGTGTTATATATAATTATGTATATCTCGCAAAACAAAATGCAAAAACAATTATAAAACAGAAGACAAAAAAGTAACAATTATTTAGGTCAGAGCATTGTTTAGTATAACAAGAGGATTCGACAAAATCATTTTTGTTTTTGGCATATGTTTTTAACAATTTCCATTTTTGGATAAAGGGAGCAACTACTTTTTATCCTTAAAAATAGGCCACACAAAACTGATTCATATATAGGGGACCCAATACTTTCAAGATAAGCAAATTGAGCTGAAATGATTTTTTCAAGTGTAATAGATCTAAATCAATCTTTTATGTAGTAAACATTACGAAATTTCTTATATTCTTTACATAGTTTTGTATTCTTAGGCACATTAATAGTACCCCCAATAGAAATTTAAAATGTTTTCATGGAGGAATATAGAAATCCAGAATTTGGGGCTTGTTATTATTTGAGATCTAACACAAAAGAGACATTATTGTCACATTATTCCACCTGGGTTCAAAGCACCTCTCAACAAGCCTTCTTGACGCAAGAAATCTGTGATATTTTTACATAAAGATTGATAACACTCCCGAACTGTCGGCATGTGGTTTCTTAAAGTATTACACACACTAGGTATAAGAAAGAAACACAAAGATCATATAACATACGTAATAATAAGGAAAACAGACCGCCAATTGGCTAAAAAGAAAATGCAATTCTCTGTATAATTTTCTAATATTCACAAAAATATACCATTTTTTACTTGATTCTGGATACTGCTTAGCTCACATTACTTTGCACTAAATTGTTTTATGATTTGACCATATGTTCAAGACTATTCATTGAACTTTTTATGATTTCCATTTCATCATTAATTGCCTTTATGTCTTATTCTATAATCTATCTTTGCTGATTCATTACGCCCTGACCGTGTATTAATAATTGCATTAGTTCCTGTTGCATTTCTAAATCATCTGTAATTCTCAATTTAGATATTTTGAGCTCACCTTAAATTTTGAAAATACTTCAGCTAAATTCTGTTGTTCATCATTCATAGAGGCTATAAGATCTTGTTGTTTATCGTTCATAGAAGTTATAAGATTTTGTTGTTCATTTTTCATGGTCATTACGAGATTTTATTGTTTGTCATCTACTGTGGTTACAATTTTGCAATAAGCTTTGTTGAATTTCATCTCGCATCTCCTTTTTGTCACATTTTTCTAGTAATTTATTTATCTTTTCGTCAAGTTTCCCCATGACCCTCTTAAAAATGTCTTTGGTAGTCTTATCCATAGCAGCCTCCATATTTCTCATTGTGGCCATATAATGAAGTTATAATTTAATCTGACGTAATCCCACTTCTGACACCACCATCTCTGTGGGTTAAAAATCATTATATTTACTCCACAAAATAATCTTATTTATTTCTACACCAATAATTCAAAATAAATATTACACTATTACACGTATTTGTTACATATTCCAGTTGCTCTCGAATATTCTCGTAGTATTGTAGTTCGAGGTTTGTTCCAACTACAATACAAAGTGATTGACAACGACTCAAGAGTTTTGAGTTGAAACGTCTCCAACCATAGACAAGTATCATACAATATACAAAACACTATTCATATACAGAAACACTGATTGATGATTTTGTAGACATTTCTTTCTCTCAGAATAACTGTGAGGAAGAATTTCAGTTACGACAGTCAGTAATATGGGCAATTGTACGATATTGCCATACTACTCCATGTTCTCCAGCTCCAATTTTTAAATAATTATTTGTTGCAGCAAAGAAGAATCTGAGATCAGAAAATCTTAATGAACAGGCAAAATAAATTGTTTATGTTGTACATTATTAATACTAGAAAATCCCTTTATTAGTAAGGTGAAATTAAGCATTGTATCAATATGATTATTTTAGTTATACAAAGTTATTTCCCCCTTACGGACCATTCTATTTGTATATTATAAATAACTCACGCTGGCAAGTTTGGTCATAGTAAACAACACATTAATGTTAGTGTAACCATCGGACACAAAGGATTAATTAAAATGATATTGAAACTGTTAACATTAAAAAAATCTTATGTTGAACTGGAAAATATCTTCTACCTACGAAATTTCATATGGTCATGGATTCCTGCCTGTTATCTGCATAAAGGAACAAAAAAGTCTAGACCTTTAGTTAGGTCGCGAGATGTTGATAATATGTACACTATTTATTGACAAGAATCTTGACTTTTACATGAATTGTTAAGCGGCATAAATAACAAAGGACCAACTGAACAACTTGCACTGGAAACCGAATAAAATAGCACATTACCTTTTTAAGACATTAATCACAATAGCTTATATTTAAAAATGAACCAACTTCAACTGGCTTAAAATAAAAACCGTTTAGAAAGCGTGTGCAATCAATCACTCTTTATGACATTATTCTTTTTTATCTGAGTTAAGGTACAATTCATTTGATTATTTTAGCGTATTATTCTCTCTCTCTTCCTCCCTCTTTCTCTAATTTGTATTTTTCTCTATATTTGCTACATATTTTTAAATTTTTTTATGTGTTATTATTCGGACCAATTTCTATACCTGGAACTCTAATTTACCCTGCATATGCTTATTTAACACCTTTTTTAACGTTTTTTGATCCACTCTGTATAAGTATAGTTTAACTCCACTCTTATGTCAACCACCTTGTGAACGCTACTACTACTTATGAGCCAGCCAAAGCAACATTTTTTTAACAATCCTGTATATCTTTAATTTTAGCTCACCTTATATTTCAACCATGCTATATATGGAACTGCTTATGTACCACCCAATATCAATTGTAAGATGTTTTTGAACACACCTGTATAACTATAATTTTACTTCACATTATATTTCAATGGCGCACATTGCTTGCTGCTTGAATTTCCACCGTATAGAAAAGATCGCTCACATAACAATTTTTCTCTTTGTTCACTAATGGAATATTTTGTGCTAATCACTTAACTGTAAGCGTCGTAAAATGAAAACCGTTACAAACACCCTGTTCGATTTTTGTACATATATTTCTGATTTTCACAAAAACGGTATGTTTTACGTTATAGAAAATTATATGGAATCAAGCTAGAACATCTCTTTGAAGAATACAATTTAAAATATTCAAATTAATTGACCTGTTTTATAGAAAACAATATAGATTCATTGAAATTCACTGAAGTGTAGTCCCTTAATTACTGTATTTTATGATTTTCTGGAAAGCCGTAAACCTCACGTTATAGAAAATTATAAGGTAATATTCCTCAATACAATGCCGTTTAAATCATCAAATATTGCCCAAGCCGTTTTTGAATAATCACTGAGCATAAAAATGTGCCGACGAAGTAATAACCTCCTCCTCGTCGATTAAAAACTAAAAAAAAACATTTTTTCGTAACAGAAATTCACATAGAACGGACTCACACTCTCATTTTTAATTCTAATCTCACATACACAGTAAAAAGTAGTTAAATCTTTATATAATAGGTAAGAAACCATCTTTTCCAAAATCGATAAATTTAACAAATAGAAAAAACATTATAAATTTCCTAACAATGTGAAAGTTTCAGTAGTAGTAGTAGTACAGAATTAAACAAAATTACACACACAGCTATCGTTAACAATCATCCCCAAACTGGTCCTAATACCACTGACACGCAAGATAATCGTATTATAACAACAACCATACCCTATATTCAAGAGCTTTCAGAAAGATTAAAACGAGTGGGCTATAGATTTTGTAATATAACCAAATTCATACTCAGAAATTCTCCAATATCAATTATGCCATAAAAAAACCAAAAACTCTAAATTATTTAAATCTTGAATTAACATATACTAAAAGAAAAATTAACAGATGTTGCGTCACCTTTCTGACAAAATTCGATAAAGGTTCTCTGTTTTCAAATTAAATAAACACCAAATTCATATAGCCACACATATGAATTTACCCTTAATATGCATTAACCCTTACTTGTCTAGTGGGACAGCTGTGCCTCAAGCCATGTTTATTATATTTTACTCGGATAGTTTTAATTACAAAATACATATAAACTATTTAAAGTGATGCTTATAAATTTCGGTGCTGGAATTTTTGTTGGAAGCATTGATTGAACTTTCATTAGCAGCAGATGTCGTAGATTTGTTATGTAAGAATTGCTTGTGTCACATAAAATGCAATTTATTAATTCCATATTGGGTGTCAATTTTAATCCTATAGTTGCTATAGTATCTGTTGCAACAAAACTTATTCACCTTACATAATTTTTATTCATTTGGCGATATAAAGGGAACTTAAATAATATTGAATAATTTCCTACAGAATGTAGCTTACTACTAGTGTTGGATACTATTGAATCTTTTGAACTACCGGGTGGGCCATGAATTAGTTAACATTTAAATTTGATTTCCCGCGCAAACATGAGCCGCACGGGGAGCGGGGAGGGGTCTACTGCTGACTTGTTTCGTGGAATCTTAGTCGCAATGGATCGGTTCACGGGCCACAGCGCCCTTTTTGCGTAAAGCAATTTTATTTAAATAATGGATCTCTCGTTACTGTGAGGCACTTATTTCGTGTTGAATACGATTTACACGACTTAACTCAGTGTCTAAGTGCAGTTTTAATTATGGGTAAAGAAGTTCGGGATTGACACTAAGTTTGAAGCAAACCGGAGGTCCACGGACTTGATGATGATGATGATGATGAAGAGAATGTGCAAACAATTTCGGCTTCAGTTCGACGTGAATCTGATTTATCGGCGCGCAAACATTCAGCTGAAATAGGAATGTTGGGCACAACCATACGCCCTATTATGAAGTTAGATTTGAAATTGCACCCATATAAGATTCAGTTAGTGCAAGAATTGGACCCTAATGATTTAAATGTACGAAAATTGTATGCGGAAACAATGTTGGAACGCTTTCGTAAATTCGACAACATCTGGTTTCCGACGAAGCCCGTTTCCACCTCAATGGGCACGTTAACAAACAGAACTGCAGATACTGGAGCAGCGAAAATCCCAAAACTAAACATCAAAGACTTGCATTCACCTAAGGTAACTGTACGGGCAGCAATTTCAGAAAAAGGAATAATTGGACTCTATTTCGTTGAGGATTTTCGCGGACGTACGATCACTGTTAACTCTACTGTGTAAGTGAGAATGTTACGGGAGTTTTTGGCGCCACAACTACAGGAATTTGTTGATTACAATCGGAACACGTGGTTTCAGCAAGATGGAGCCACTTGCCACACTTCTAATGAGCCACTGCCGGTCGTTAAATAGATGTTCCCCAAAAAAGTGATTTTTGGAAGAGGCAACATTCCGTGGCCACCCAGGAGTCCTGATTTGACGCCAGCCGATTTCTTTTTATAGGGATATCGTAAGCTAACTTCATTATTTCAATTGAAGGCAAGGATTAGGGAAGAGATGTCAGTGATTTCTCGGTCTTTATTCACACGAGTACTCAAAAAATTTCCGTTCTCGTTTAGAAGAGTGCCGATCGCGACGGAGGTCATTTAAATGATGTTATAAAAAAAAATCCTGTTTATTAGCTATCTCGGTAATAAATTGTTTTTATGTATGTCTTATTTATTTTTTTATATATATTTTTTTAAATTTTATCTGATTCATGGCCCACCCTGTATAACATAATTACTAATTGATAATATCATTCCCACACTTTTTGTTGTTAATCTGCCAAGCAAGCAACCAATAATGGTTCGCAATATGTTAGTTAATTGATTACATCTCCAAGACCTTAGTTTGAACTAAACTTTTACACTGATCTAACTATCTACATTTACATCTACATGTTGCAGGTTAGTTAGTGAATAAATTAAGTTATTGAAATTACTAGATAATTTTTGTAGATATAAGTGATTAAATAAGAAATAAAAATGACTGCGGAACTGATTTTTAGTGTTACTTTAAGTATTTCTTCAGTGATTTAGATACTAAACTAGTTTTGGAGGATTTATACTAACGAATGGCAAATCCTTTATATAAATTTTCTGAGAAATAAGAGACTCTGTGAAAAGGATTAGTGTAATTCATTGTCAGTCTTGCGCCGGTTAATTGTACCGAAAGAGTCGCTCAGCACTGAATACGTATTAGTTAATAACCTGAAACAGATGTTTACTGTTAAGCTTGATCTCGAACAGTTGTCTTACCCTTCTGTAAAATTCTGTTTTTAGGTCTTTCATTTTGGGGGAATAGTCAATTCGTTGGGCTTGCTTTACTGCAAGGTATTTATAGAGGTGCCATCTCTCATTTCGTATAGCCCTTGCTGTATTTTGCCTGTAAGAATATTATAATCCTTCAGTTCTCTAGACCAGATTGTTTAAGGATGTCAGTAGAATACTGTTCCAGTAACTTAAGCATAACATGGAGTGGTAGTTTTTTAGCTGCCATTAACTTCAAGTCGTCCATATAGAGTAATTGATTTATAATTCCATCATTGTTGTGTTTGAGATTTGAGATAGAACCAAAAGATCATGTATGGTTTATGGGAAAGAAGGGTTCATAGCAAGGCAAAACCATAGCGAATGGGGCTTGAAAAGACCTACTAATAAACAAACGATTCGAAAGTGTATAAAGTTAATGGAAAAAACTAAACTTATGATTGAAAATACTCTCAAGAATATACAAGACGGCATAACAATTTTGAATGGTAATGATGTGGAATCCATTAAAAAAATACCATCACAAAGGAGACGAAGAAAACCAAAGGTTCAAATAAAAAAAATAAACAAAAAAGAAAAACCTGTAAATGAACCTCAAGAAATTGATATGAATATGGAAATTGAATATAACCGAAAACGTAAAAGGGATACCAGTGATGATGACATTTATAATTCTGAAAATATAAAACGTCGTCTAATATCTCCTCAAACTCGTAAATTTCGAGTGGGTAAATGAAAATTACAACAACTTAATGACGAAGAAGTAATTTCTAAAAAGTTAAAACTTGATTTAGATGAACCTCTTATTTTTGACGATCAACAAAATCGAAAAAGAAAACTAGATGATAGTGATGGTGGTTTTGAACATGACACTACCCCAGTGACAAAAGTGAACAGAATCAATTAGTATAAAAAATAGTTTCTCTTAAAATTTTACCAGTATTTACTGAACATTCATATAAAACGTACTATAATCAAGAGAGAAGTATGGTTAAAATAAAGTCAAGGTGTAAAACAAAAAAGTTAAGAAAAAGTGGAGTGTTGAAGAAAAAACCGAGCAGAAAATTTCTAGGGTTTACAAGAGCTATAAGTCAAATAAGGAAACATGTGCTTAAACATAAACCTCGTACTTTAGGTGCTGCCATAAAAGTTGCATTGAAATCTGCTAAATCAATTAAGAAACATATCAAGTCTACTCCACCTCGTATCATACAAGTACCTAAGAAGGGTGGTATTTTACCCCTTATTCCCATTTTTGCAGGACTTTCTGCTCTGGGATCGATCGCCGCAGGAGGATCAGCTGTTGCAAAAGTAATAAATGATGCTAAGATGGCAAAACAAAAATTAGAGGAAGCTAAACGACATAATAGACAAATGGAGTCTATTGTTGTAGGAGGAAAAGGACTATACTTACGTCCTTACAAAAAAGGCTTCGGTCTTTTTTTACACCCTCCAAAAAACTACCACAACGTCCGCTAACAAATATTGATATAGATAAATATGCAAAAATCTGGAAAATTCCAAATTTCCGAGGAGTGTTCAAGAGAGACAATTTACCTAAAAAAATTCATAAAATTGAAAGAGGAGTTATCAACTTAGATTCTACAATTGGTCCTGGAACTCATTGGACAGCATATAAGAAAAGCGGTTCAACAGTAACCTATTTTGATAGCTTTGGAAACCTTAGGCCTCCATTTGAAGTTATAAAATATTTTAATTCCACTGAACTATGTAAAATTGTATATAACTATAATAAGTTTCAGAACTATAACAGTTTTAATTGTGGACACTTATGTTTATATTTTCTATCTCAATAAAAGGCGTAAACAAATCAATTATTGTTTTCCAGGTCGACATGGCATATTCTAAAAAAATAACAATACAGTTATTTGTTCCGAAATGCAGCCTCCTCTTCATTATTCCAGATGCCTCTGTTTAGTTATAAATAGTTTTGCTCTCCAGATTTGCTCTATTTCTGCTTACTGGAATAGTTTAAGGATTGATTTTGATTGATGTTATTGATAAGTTTTATATAGATCCAGTTTCTGATTAGCGGAATAGTATGTTGCCTAGTATTCGCTTGTTACAGTCTTACAGTCTCCCTATTCTGCTGTTCCTGACCCCTCGTTGGTTTTCATTCAAGCCTTTGGCTAAGTAGTATTCGAGGACTTTGTCTAAACTACTTTGGTCTTATTGCAACTCCCATGGTCCTGCAGATGGCTACGAAAGCGCATTCGATGATCATATATAGCGCCTCTAACTTATTAGCAGCTAATATATAGCTAAAAGAGCCTACTCCATTCCAGATTGGATCCTCTCATGCAGGTCAGCCTTGGGTTCTTGTTCTTGCTTCAGTTGTTGAGTTTTCTTCGCTCTTTTCTCCACAGGTATTTGAGCCTCTGGTAACGGAACATCTGTTATATTGGCAAGCATATAATTCGTGCTCAAGTCGTTCTTTATTGGTTCTAACCGGTTGCCACAGTTAGGCCATTTTCAAGATAACTTGATGTTCGATGATTTGAAGCTCTGGGTACACACCACAGAGCACCTGATGAACTATTTAACGTTATCCTGTGTTGTATTCACCAATGTTCATTACTCTGTAAAACGTACGCATTATAAATTCATTTGTGACGCTTGTCAATGACATGAGCTTTCCAGTACTGCTTGAGTGAGCTCTGACTCTTGATCCTGCGCAACACTTTTTGATGCCGGAATACTCATTTTTAATTATCTCAGTTGGTGATGGCTCCGTTGTTGATGTTACTGTAGGTAGGAGTGCTGTTTATCCTCGGCTGCAGCTCTTTGTTCGACGGGTTTCCTTCTCTTCAGCATCCTTCCACCGTCACCCCACATGCTGTTATTTTCTGCACCGGCTCTGGTGACCCCAAGACAGCGGCGCTTTTCCGGGGCATCTACTCTGTAACTCCATTATCAAGCTCCTGGTGTCACCATCTGACTCTGGTGACCCAGAAAACTTGGTCACGTGAGATTGTACTTTACACTTGAAATGATCAGATGATGACCAGACCATGCCTCGCGTATCGTGAAGAAGGAAGGCAGGATAAGTAGTTGCTCAGCTGACACTTTGATGGTCTCATATGACAGGTGGTGGATATCATGGGACTATACTACACCAAACATCACACGGGGTATTATTCCGTCGTAAAAATGGAACTATTTGTAGCGTTCCTAAAAGGTATAAGGTCGTTGCAATAGTGGTTATTAATGATTAAAAATACAATAACTTACTAACTAGTTAGTCAGATTTTGTATGTAAATAAGAAACTTACTTTTAACAATAAAATTGTATATTTTCTTAAAAAATCACCAAGTAGGTTTCTTACAACATTCAACATCCAATATAATTAATTAAAAAATACAGATTTCTTAACCACACCCAGTAGTATTTTTTTGTGTGTCTTATTCTACTGATCTTCAAGTTGCATACACTAATTCACAACTAAATCTAATGCGAAAACGGTTCACATCATCAACCCCTTACCTTTCATAACCACACCGTACTTTACACTGAAGAATTATTGCATGGGTAGAAGCTGCTAAATAATGTATGATAATTTTAAAGCACGATGTAAAGAGGTTGAAACAGCATTATATGTTCCACGCATCTTTGCACATAAAACAAACTATTTACGCAGTCAAGTGAGCCGACATACATATTTTTGTGTGCACTCAGTTCAAATTTATAGCTACTTTTAGTGTTTCCGCAGTAAAGGATAAGCGAATCAAAGCAATGATCTGATCAGATTTATTCAAGGGTGATTTATGGCAAGAGAACACAATGCTTTTAGCACCCGCGCCGACAATCTGCGAAGCTGTTAAGCGTTAAGATAAAGGAAAACTGTTTCTATAAAGCACAATTTGCTACTAAGTAAACATTTCCTTTCAGTCCATTTATTTGTTAACAGAGTTCGAAACTATTCCAAGAATGAATGATCTACCTCGAGGTTGATACTCTCGCTCATTCAGGATGTAAGATTGATGAAAGGAAATAGCTTTGCATTTTGTTACAAAAGGTAATAATATAGTAGATGGTTTGTCCTACGGGGTTACGAATAATGGAAGTTTCCTTGCTGAAGCTGCCAGGCGACTTTCTTTAAAAGGGCACCGGAATGCCAGTCATTAGGAAATGCAAAAAGGCAATGATTCTACAATTTGTTCCTACATTAATAATGAATCTTTCTAAAATTACTTAACATTTGAAAGGTACAAGGGTACAACCCCAGTTATTCGTCTACGTGCTCTATGTTTTGTAATAATCAGAGATATATGAAACTAGTCATTAGCAGGGCTGTAATTATATAGATCGATAAGATGCGACTTAAAATATCGGTACTAACTTTTTAAAATATTTCAATCCCTCGAACGCAAGACAATATATTGTTGCTAGTCGAGAACATTCATCAGTTGCGCTCTCCTCAACTGATTGAATGAAATTGAATAATTATTTATGTATATAGTACATATAACTCAATTTAATATTTTATCACGAAATTAATTCCGATATCTAGTAGTTTTAGGAAAATCTAGCTCACAGAGACTACGAGGGCTGCCTTTTATATTTCGGGATTACAGAACAAAAACAAATATTAATCATCGAAAATCGCTTTATCGTTTTTCAAAATATTCCCCATGATGCGTTTGAACCAATTGTAGAAGCACTTTTTCCACTCTGATTGAGGTATCTCCAAAACATGCATTCTGAACGCAGCAACCGCTTCTTCAGGTGTCGAAAAACGTTGACCTCTGAGTTTGTTTTTTATGTACGGGAATAAAAAGAAGTCATTTGTTGACAAGTCAGGACTATATGGCGGATGACTCATCAAATCGATGTTTTAAGTGGTCAAAAATGCAATTGTTTGAGCCGAGGTGTGAGAGCTCGCATTGTCGTGGTGAAGAGTGATCCGTCTTCGGCGGTTGGTTTTCCTCATTTGTTGGAAGACAACTGGCAAACAAATGGTTGTGTACCACTCAGAATTGACTGTTCTGCGTTGTTCTAGTGGTACGGTTGCGACATGTCCAGTTTTTCCGAAAAAACGGCGATCATTTGCTTGGAAGTGCTTCGTGCGCGAACAACTTTTGTTGGATTTGGCTCATCTTGAAACACCCATACAGTTGACTGCTGTTTACTTTCCGGCTCATACGCGTAAATCCACGATTCATCACCTGTCACTATGTCATAAACGTGTTTTGAAACACCGCGATCGTATTTTTTGAGCTTTTCTTTCGACCAATCGACACGAGCCTTTTTTTGAACGATTGACAAATTATGTGGGATCCAAGGCGAACAAATTTTTTTGACATTCAAATGTTTATACAATATTGAATGTATGCTGGTCCCACTAATGTGTAAGGTTGAGTCAATCTTACGATAGGTCACATGACGATCTTGCAATATCAGTTCGCGCACAGCATCAATGGTTTCCGGAACAAAGACTGTTTTTGGACGACCTTCACGAAATTTGTCTTGGAATGAACTACGACCTAGATTGAATTCACCATACCATCGATAAACAGTGGTCCTTCATGGAGTTTCATCACCAAAAATTAAATTAAGTTCATCCATGCACTCTTGCTGACTTAATCCACGTCGAAAGTTGTAAAAAATAATCGCACGAAAATGTTCACGATTTAAGTCCGGTTTTTGGCCGAGATGAATCCTTTAAGTTACTGTAAACAACACATAGCGCTCGTATGTCAAAACGTTTTGAGTACGTATAATCTCAAAAATGTCAAAGTTTGCGATAGAGCTGTCAGTTGTCAGATTGCAACACTAGGGTTGTCCAATCCCGAAATATAAAAGGCAGCCCTCGTAGTAGAATGCGGAATTCATTTCGCGATAAACTATTTAAATATCGATATTATTATCAATGTAACGGCACTATTAGTTGACGATTGATTTCTCTCTAAGGTTTTATTTTTGCTCGTTTTGTCAAAATAGTTCGTTCGATAGAATATAAATGTGTACAGTAACATTCAACTAAAAACCTTTGTGTATCAACGACATATAACATCATGCTGTACTAAGTATATATTCTTGATGAGAAGCCCTAGTTCGAAACGACCGTCATACATTAAATGATGTGGCTGAATATATTTGAAAAGTCATTCCGATTTTACTTTTATTTGGCAGCTTGTCAGAAAATTTTGTGAATTGTTTTAAAATATCGATAATATTTATAATGTTAACACCTGTCGATATGATCAATTCTCGATAACATCTTGTTGAACATGTCGATATTTTCAATTATCCTTATTTTTAATGCTTTCGATATCAATATAGATAACCATAACGGTGTTTTCATCAATATGCAACCCTCTTTAAGATACCTAGTAGTTGGTTTACAATTTCATAAAAAATTATAGCATTGCTCACAAAAATTACGACTGATTAACAGTCAATGTACTCCGACCTAAAGTTCACTATGATATTTATTCATCTGCTTATAATTATATAATTATTTTTTGTAACCACTCTGTATAACTATAATTCCATTTCACTCTATATACTAACCAGACTATATGCAACGGCTTATGGGTCATTTAATAGAACATTTAATTTCTTCCACATTTGGAACGACCCCGTATAATTATAATTTAACAGTGGCTTTCATCGCAACCAATTATGCAACTGCTTATGGAAGATTTTTTTTAAATATCCTGTATAACCATAGCGATATGTCTTGGCACAAAATGATACACAAGATAGTGTACGCCTCAATCAACATGTAAACTCAATTTTTTGCCATGCAAAAATCGACTGAACCAGCCAGGTTAAAAACTTGAAGAGTCGAGCTATAACACTGTAAAACCAGTAAAAATTGTATAATTAATTTGTATGTATATCTGGCCTAACTAAATTAATATTTATAATATAATTCAATTTTTGAATGAACAATATACTTAGAAACAAACGAAGAAGAAGAAAAAATGTTTATTTAATTGCAGAAATTATACAACATATAAATACAGTAGAACCCGCTTAATACGATCACGTTTAATACTATTTCTCGCATAATACGCCATTTTACGTCAGTCCCTGCAACTTAAGACATGTTTTCAGACGTTTCTTAAGGCTTAATATGATTCATCATCCCATTTAATATGCCAACACGCCGGCCGAACGCAAACCGAATGCCGGCGGCTGAATGTAAGCCCCGCACTCCTTAACAGATAATGATCAGTCGTCATTTGTTGACTTGCATGTTATGTCGTGCGCGCTATGTTTCTATAATTTTTTGTGTTACAAAATGAGTTTGATTAAGCGAAAAGCATTCTCACTTCAAGAAAACATTAAGATAAAGAAAGTTTTCGATGAAAAATCTCAAACAAAAAATTAAAACCCAGCTGCTGAGCTTCAGTTGCCAGTTTCTACGTTACGTACAATTTTAAAGAATAGAGAAGATATCAAAGAAAATTACAAATTGGGAGGTGTGCTGAGAAAAAATGAAAGTTTGTTAAATTAGGAAACCATTTAGTGGAATGGTTTCATCAAGCACGAGCATTAAAACTGCCGTGAGTGGCCCCCTAATATTCAAGAAAACGCGTAAAATTACTGCAAGCCTACCAATCAATGATTTTAAATCTTAAAATAGCTAAATAGACCGTTTTAAAAGTAGCCACTGCATTCAGTACCATCAAATCAGTGTAGAATCGCACACAGTGACACAAGATGCTGATTCATGGATGACTTATTTTTTATATTGATGCCAGATAAATCCTATGTTCTCAAGGGAGAAATTTCTCATGGTGGTAAAGCCAATAAAGATAGACTGACTATCCTGGCTTGTGCCATTTCTGATGGCTCATAAAAGTTAAGTTTGCTAGTTATTGGCTAGATGAAAAATCCACGTTGTTTCAAATACATAAGATCGCCCCTATATGATGCACAATCTCGAGCTTGGATGACCGGCATTCGTTTCATCGACTGATTAAGAGTTTTAGATGATCACTTCCAGATTAAATGTAGACGCATAATTCTATTCATTTGCAACTGCCCCGCTCATACTACAGGTGTTGAACTGAACAATATCAAGTTTTTTTACTTACTTCCAAATGTGACAAGCAAATTATAAAAAGGTCCTTAAATAAGGTTACAGAACAAAACTAAGACATCACTATCTTCAAGAAATGAAAACCCTGATAGTAAACGACCAGTGAGTTTTGCGTGATGCGATTCTAAAGATTGCAGCGACATGGAAAGCAATTAAGCCTGGTACAATTCAAAATTGTTTCAAAAAAGCAGGTTTCAGATATAACGGGGTTGGCGTCGTGTTGGAATAAGAAGAACCCAAGATACTGCAGGATTTTACTGGATATTCTTCCATTGTTAACAATGTGGCACGGTATGAAATTCAATCAACTGAAAATTTTATTCAGAATGTAAAGAACACACAAAAGGACGCCCTAAGTGATAATGATAAAGACGAAAATGAGTCAACAGCAATTAATGATTTAAGCACTCTATGTAGCTTCTTGAATCAAAGCGAAGACGCTCGACAAAAGTTAAATTATACTCTCTTCGAGGTGTCATTCCTTTGTACGCAAGACAATATTTATTATATATTATATATAATATACATTGTTTCTGGTCAGAACCTTCATCATGCTCCCACAATTGATGTCCTCTCAAACTTCTTTAGTTAAATTATGAAGACGCGAGTTAAGACAGAAAATCGAGAGATTCTCTGATAATCCTAATTGCGAATGCAACAAAATCTTTCTCTCAAACCAAAATAAGTGATTACTTTAAATAACGTGATTATAATTACGCTACATATTTACTGTAATTTATAAATGTACGAGTATGATTAAATACCTGCATACATGAAATTCAGACATAATAACATATAATATGTAAGTTACGAACCACGTTTGACTTCATCCGACAGCAGTATAACCCACAACAATAGTATTTTCATTTTCCCTTTTAATTTTCTTAATCAGCGCGTTTTTAACGTTCTTTGTTCCTGACAATCGTCATATAGGATTTAATTAGTCTGATGTTAGCTTTGACATTGCAATTGCATGAAACTTGTATGAAAAGGTTTCGCTTCAATAAAATTTATGTTTTAAACGGTGCTCATGCGTATAGACATTTTTCATGTTTGAGACTAGGGATGTATTTGAACGAATGTTGTAATTATGTAAAACAGGTGGATTGGACGAGGTGGACATCAGCCATGGCCCGACAGATCCCCAGATTTAATGTATAGTTTAGATTTCTTTCTATGGGGCCATCTGAAATCAAAATAAATAAAACTAGTGTTCATAACGCCAGTGGTCGAAATCGACCGTATTGACGAACTGAGAAATCGTATAATAGGCGCGTTTGATACAATTAGGAATACTCCAGGAGTGTTTGAAAGAGTTCGATCGTCTATGAGAAGAAGAGCAGAAGCTTGTATAAGGGTTGGGGGAGGACATTTTCAACAATTGCTGTAGTTTAGTTCCTTTGTTGTTATTTAGTTTTTTCACAAATTATGATTCCCCCAAATTTTTGAGTTGTACGTTTCTTGCAGTAATACATTCGATTTTTGATGATTATACCAGTTTATCCTTTCGTTTCAATCAAGTTTAAGAATCATTAAAGAAAAGAGAGGCTAGTTTAATAATTCACTTTTTTTTCTCGAAATCAAGGTTGTGAGAACATAAAGTTTGGTATAGCAACATAAGCTTTTCACATTTACAATTTTTGAAAGTACCAGTGGCTCACCAAAAAAACAACAATGGTCAGTGTTCCCGAAAAATCAATATGATCTACCCTGTACATTGACTATTTTGCAACCTCTAAACGCTTGGCATGCCACTTTCGCAAGGTGTATATGCTCTAATTGTATATAACAGCATCTAACGATCGCTCCGTGCCATAATACTCAGTCTTTGAGTTTTGACCATCTATCAGTGGCGGCACTGTCAGCTGATTGGCGTTGACAGTATGACTACGTAAATAATGAATTTTTATTATATTTTATTTAATGAATGAACCAATATTATGAAACTTAATATTACACTCTGCACTGAAGGTCTCAGTGCTAAAAACGAAACAAAAATGAAAAAAATTTGCGGACCCATGTTTATGGGACTTTTTCTTTCTAAATGGTACTATTCAAGGAATCTCCCCTTTTCGTTTGTACCGCCTATTTAGGAACACCCTGTATAGATAAAATATTTACAAGATCACTTTCACTCTCAAGTAGATCACGAAATCACCCTGTATTGAAAGCATCATTCGATATCTAGCCTCAAAACCCTGAAATGGGTAAATATCATCAACATTGAGACAGAAGGCAATTACATTTAAATATATACATATATATGCAAATGAACAAACATTTCTCGTATTATATTTGGACATTTATTATATTTTAATTGCAATTACATTACATGCAATTGTCTTTTCTCCACGAAATGTTATAATTTCTTTTTCAATTCTAATATTAATATTTTTAAGCACAATTCACAATTTTTGACGAACCTCGTATACAATTTTTTTTATGAAGAATAACTTTTTTCAAGTTTTCCATGTGATTCTATCTTATGTAGACACATTGTATATACAGTGAGAATGTCCATCTTTAGGTTGGTTAATTAACATTTATTTTGATTTAATTCCAATCAATTTTGCAATTAATTATACCCCAGGTTTCGATTAATACCAGCGCCTTCCCCATAGGTTACTATTATTTTTTACCGATTTTCTATAAAATGGTATACGTCATGTAATTCATAAATATGTGGGAGCACTTCGGGATCATCCTTAACAGATTACCAGTTTAAACGATCCTAATTCGTTTAGCCAATTTCGAGTAATCACTGAACACACATAAAAAAATAAGTCTGTTAAAAACACTATATAGACTAATTGAGAACCTCCTCCATTTTTGAAGTCAATCAGAAACAGGGATATATCAAACAAGTTACACCTATAATGTCATATTGGTCACACTGCTGACTAATGAATAACAAGAGTAGACCAAAGGGAAAAGCAGTTGAAATAACTTACCATCCTCACCAGTAGAAATCTAGAAACGGTGCTATAGGAGGAAGACCAAAGATGGAAGGTACAGTAACCCAATTGAAACCCGCCCAGTAATTTGGACTTAGGATGGGTAAAAAAAAATTTCTCGTTTTTTAAAAAGGCTCAGCGATAAAAAGGTGCCAAATGGTTTAGTTAATTTATACCTAAAATTTCATTTAATTATTTTAAGTTTAATTGCCTCCGGATTGTAAAAGAAATTTTTGAAAAAATGCATTTTTAACTTCGTATTTCCCATACGTTTTTCAAGTTGTTGACATCCGAATTTATACTTAATAGTTTTTAGTAACGACAAATAAAGACGTTTGTTTGGTTGAGTTCATTAAGACAGGCGACGCTCTATTTACTCCTAAAACAATAGTTTGCGTAATAGACTGCGATCATCTGAAGAATGGAACGCACTCGAAATAGTTGGAAATGTCCCTTGTTTGATGATTTATGTAATTGAAAAGACAACATTTTGCCAACCTATGAAGATGTGATGAAATTTTATGAGTGGAACCGATACAGATTGAAACATCAGAGAAAACCTAAAAAAGAGCCAACGTATAAAGAAATTTAGACCCTTATAGTTGCAAAATTGATAGAAATATGGGCGAAATCTTTTAATCCTATAGGGGAGCCAAAATGAATGAAGGTAAATTTACAAGATAGAATTTAAAGTGCAAAAACTTTCTTCAGTCTCACCCAAAAATACCTGAAAACAAGTTGAAAGAGTTTCATCTTGGAACTAAATTTTTGTTTAATATTTCGGCTTGCAAGTGAGGACATATGCTCAAGAATGCTTGTACTAAATTTTTTTTAAAAATCCTGCAAAGATTACAAGAGCACTGAAAAGAAAAATCTGTAAGCAAATAACCAAATGTAGCCAAAATAAGTACATAAAAGTTGAGTCTCTCAGCTGAATCTGAATGCGCTCAGGTGGATTGTGAAGAATCTTAGTTGCGGACTTCACGTACTGAATCAGAGAGTACCTACTACAATTGCAGTTGATTATGGTTTACTGTCAAAAACATGCAATATATTTGGAGTGTCAGACAGGGCAGGAGCAGCTATCGCATCAGCAGTTCTGCATGCGTCTAGTTAGTAGTAGACAATAGACAAAAATAAGCTGCGCAGAGGAAGAAAAAAAACTACAGATGTTAAAATCGAAGAAAATCTCCGATTATTTGATTAACAAAAAGAATAAGAAGAACAAAATTTACAACGCCTTCCTTGTCTTACAAACAGTAGAAAGAGCAGTCAAAGAGTTGAATGGAGCTTCTATTACTTTATGCAATAAAACAGCTAGAAAAAGATTCTTCAAAGCCCAAAAAGATGCTAAAAAATGAATGCAGAAATTAGACATCAAAAAGTATTTTGCCACCAAACTTTTACGTTTAGACTTATAATTTGGCACCGTTTTATCACTGTGCCCGAAAGAAAACTGACAATTTTTTTTCTTCATACTTAAGTGACCCACCCTAATGGACATGTTATGCGGATAGATCAGCAATTATGGCCAAAAAATACCTGAAATAGGTGCCAAGGAATAGAAGATCATATACATCAATTACCTTATTCGCGAACCCATAGAAATAGAGAAGCGTCCCTGTCTTTGTTAGGTAAGTGAGAGGAGTTTTTAAAAAGGAATCGTGTCAGGCAAAATACGTATACATAGCAAACTTGGGGAAAAATCGAATTCACCACCGACCCTCGGTCACCCAGATACTAGTGGTTATGGGTGTAACGTTCTCGACCCATATCAAAGTATACATATACGATAAATGCCATTTGTTGACTGTTATTACCATGAGTTGTATGCCAACAAATCACTTCTCTGTTTAAAACAGTTATACTATAAGTTTTTATGGCACATATAAAATAGTTACATAAAAATTAATATTAGCATTTCAGGATAACATTTTTTACTAAAAATGATACATGTTCGTATAATAAATGTAATACTCATAAATAGAAACGATATCGCTAAGCGCTCTAACAGGAAACAACATGCTAGCCATTAGGAACGGGCAATTTAGCCCAGATTCAGTCATAGCGGAATTGCGTTTCAGATAGACGGTGGGTTGGCACCGTTTAACGGAGTGCCAAACCGGAGGGTGATTCCGGTTTATTGATAATTAGAGAGTATCGTGAGGCGGCAACAGAAGTTTAATGAATTATTTGATTTATTGTGATAGAGATAACGCGGAAAAATGTGGAGAACTCATCTCCAATTGCGCACAGTATTGGATAAATCTGAGAGCGTGTTCGTTCACCTGGAACTTAAACATCACAAATTGGATTTTCTATAATCACTTTTTATATTGCTACTGGCTTATAAATGACGCTCTGAACAAAACGACTGTATGATGACTTGAAGATGTTACTTCACACCTAATTAAAGGTTGACAATCTGAATGAATGCTGTAATTCTGAAAACTGCTACTCTACTACTATTTTTTCGGAACCAACTGCAACGTCAACTCCGCCTGGAGGGTGGTCCACTGAATTGACCAGCTCGATGACTCTGATGGCAGTTCCAAGTCGGGATAAAGGAAACAGCATCTATTTGGACCAGGTTAGCACCCTAGGCGAAGGCTATAAATAGAAACCGCTCATAGAACAAAGAGTGGGCCTCGAATAAATAGGACGGATGCGCTAATGAAATCAAACGCAAATAAATGAACAACGCAACAATGAAAAACAAAGTATATATTACAATAGCCACCTGCAGTACCAAGTCAGAAGAACAGGGACTCACAGAAGGACTTACCAATGCAAAAATTGGCATATGCTCAATGAAAAGAGGCAACGGTCAAGGAAGAAGTTGCTAAATTAATCCATGAAGATTGATTTACCAGTTTGATAAATGCAAATAAGTATTGGACAGAAATACAGAAATCTGAATGAAGGTGAGAGGAAAACAAGTTAACATCATAGGAATGCAGGCATCGAAGAATAACAGAGAAGTATACATTAGAGAAGGGTTCTTTCAAGACCTACTGACAACGATAAACCAAACACCAGCTGTGATTATTCGGGAGGCTTCAATATTTGAGTTGGTTATTCCAGGGATAAAACAAAAATTCATCCAAAATATGAGGAAAGAAATACAGCACAAACATATAACGCATAAAAAACACATTTTTCCCACACAGAGAACAATATAAGTACACCTTTGGGAATACAAGGGCACACAAATGTATAGCCGACTACATACTAAGTAGTATAGGACTACACCGTTGCAAAATTAGAGACGCAAGAGCATTAATGGAGAAAAATTGAACAACAAAATTTAAATACTCTCTTCGAGGTGTCATTCCTTTGTACGCAAGACAATATATATTATATATTATATAACATATATTGTTTCTTGTCAGGGAACCTTCATCAGTTGCTCTTCCGACAATAGAATGTCCTCTCGAACACTTCTTTATGTATTTGATATATTTCGTTAAATTTGAAGACGCGAGATGTAAGACCGACTTCTAGGATTTTCGAGAGAATTGGCACACAGAGGTTCCGAATCTGGAGCCGTTCCGTGTAATTGCTGTTCTCTTTAGTAATTTCAAATTAACAATCTCTCAGGTGAAGATCAAGTTGCAAAATTCTTCACGATTACAACTGTGAAAGTCGTGTGGCTGAAAATGACATGGTACAGAGGTACTGTCTTCAAGACAGTATATATAATATATATTGTTTCTGCTTCATCAGTTGCGCTTCCTACAAGAGAATGCCCCTTCGAACACTTATTTATTTATTTGATTTGTAGACCTGAGATGTAAAGACCGACATCTAGGATATTCGGGGAAAATAGCGCACAAAGGTTCCGAGCGTTCAAAAGAATGAAATCTGGAAGAGAGTATTATAATCATCTAGAATTCAGGAATATTGTCTTATTTGTAATTAAAAACTACTTAACAAAGCAAAAAGCACTTGGAGCGCAACAAAGGTCTCCAAAAACAACTTACTGGTGAACTGATATGGCGAGCAGGCATTTTAGGAACCCGATGAACCTCGATACTAAGAAAATATACCAGAACTATGATAATATTAGCGAACCTAGGGTTCAACAAGAAACATATAGCGACCAATCTTGAGCGTTATCGTCAAGCATCAGTAAATGTGACCCTGTTTGATGCACCCAAGGCATTACGTGGCCCAGTTCACATAACCAGTTACATAAGACTTTTTTCGGATATAATTACACATCTTCTGAATTCTTAATTATTAATTCTGATGACAGATTCTAAGCTATAGAAATGTTGGGAAATCAAATAAATTTAATATGAAGGAACGACAAGTAGTAAGTTTTATTAAACATTTTATAAGTAATGATCGGTTCCTAGATACCAATATGGCTTCCCTTTATCTACAGAATCATTGTCTTACGGGTATACTGACACTGAAATGCCGATGTGAAAGAAGAGAACAAGGTCTATGACACGAAGGCTGAGTTTTTAATCACAGAAACTGAAAAAAGAATAAAGATATTCAATAGCAATAGTAAATTCGAATATTGGTTACACTGCCATTTTGCAAAGATCCTAGAAAACCTGAGCATATTTATTGTTCTACCTTGGCTTAGGAAGTTCTACTCTTTCCTTCATTGTGTTGTCTCTTTATATTATAATATTACTCAATCGTTTATGGAGTTGGTCATCACCTCTTCCAAGTGCTTACCTGCTGGCGATTTGTGTCTTGCAATTCTTACTACCCTATTATTTGCCTTTTTCTTAAGTAATTCTTACACCTTCGTTACCTATTCAATACCTAGTCCTTTATTTTTTCTATATTACATGTTGTTCTGAGTTTGTCACATCTTACTCAGTCTCTTGGTTTTTTCCCCATGATTCTTTTAAGTATTCTCATCTCTGTCGGCTCTATTAGCTTTTGTGTTTTGGAAGTGTCAGATCTTGAATCTAGCGTGTATCTCATTATTGATATTATAGTAGCTTAACTAATTAACATTAATTATAATTTTCCGCCAGCTTGCCTCTATTCTGCCATCTTCCATAACTCGGTTGTTGTTGATTGCTTACGTTACACTTATCTTGCGTTTTTTTGTTGTAAATTTTGTTTGAAGACGCCAGATGTAATTTGCGAGAGAATTAGCACACAGAGGTTGCGAATCTGGAGCCGTTCCGTGTAATTGCTGTTCTCCCTTAACTCATAGGACAGAATGTCATGATAAAATTTTCAGGTTACTTCACCTGTCACAGGTATTGAATACTTTCTTCGAGGTGTCATTCCATTGTACGCAAGACAATATATATTATATAACATATATTGTTTCTGGTCAGGGAACCTTCATCAGTTGCGATTCCCACAATTGTATGTCCTCTCGAACACTTCTTTATGTATTTGATACATTTCGCTAAAATTTGAAGACCCGAGACCAGAAACAATATGTGTTTTATAATATATAATATATATTGCCTTGTGTACAAAGGAATGACACATCGAAGAGAGTATTCAATATCTCTGACAGGTGAAGTAACCTGAAAATTTTATCGTGACACTCTGTCCTATGAGTTAAGGGAGAACAGCAATTACACGGAAAGGCTCCCAGATTCGGAATCTCTGTGTGCTAATTCTCTCGCAAATTACATCTCGCGTCTTCAAACAAAATTTACAACATAAAACGCAAGATAAGTGTAACGTAAGCAATCAACAACAACCGAGTTATGGAAGACGGCAGAATAGAAGGCAAGCTGGCTGAAAATTATAATTAATGTTAATTAATTAAGCTACTATAATATCAATAATGAGATACACGCTAGATTCAAGATCTGACACTTCCAAAACACAAAAGCTAATAGAGCCGACAGAGATGAGAATACTTAAAAGAATCATGGGGAAAAAACCAAGAGACTGAGTAAGAAGTGACAAACTCAGAACAACATGTAATATAGAAAGAATAAAGGACTAGGTATTGAATAGGTAACGAAGGTGTAAGAATTACTTAAGAAAAAGGCAAATAATAGGGTAGTAAGAATTGCAAGACACAAATCGCCAGCAGATAAGCACTTGGAAGAGGTGATGACCAACTCCATAAACGATTGAGTAATATTATAATATAAAGAGACAACACAATGAAGGAAAGAGTAGAACTTCCTAAGCCAAGGTAGAACAATAAATATGCTCAGGTTTTCTAGGATCTTTGCAAAATGGCAGTGTAACCAATATTCGAATTTACTATTGCTATTGAATATATTTATTCTTTTTTCAGTTTCTCTGATTAAAAACTCAGCCTTCGTGTCATAGACCTTGTTCTCTTCTTTCACATCGGCATTTCAGTGTCAGTATACCCGTAAGACAAGGATTCTGTAGATAAAGGGAAGCCATATTGGTATCTAGGAACCGATCATTACTTATAAAATGTTTAATAAAACAATACTTGTGGTCCCTTCATATTAAATTTAATTGATTTCCCAACATTTCTATAGCTTAGAATCTGTCATCAGGTTAATAATTAAGAATTCAGAAGATGTGTAATTATATCCGAAAAAAGTCTTATGTAACTGGTTATGTGCACTGGGCCACGTAATGCCTTGGGTGCATCAAACAGGATCACATTTACTGATGCTTGGCGATAACGCTCATAATATTATAGTTCTGGTATATTTCTCTTAGTATGTAGATTCATCGGGTTCCTAAAATGCATGCTCGCAATATCAGTTCACCAGTAAGTTGTTTTTGGAGACCTTTGTTGTGCTCCAAGTGCTTTTTGCTTGGTTAAGTAGTTTTTAAATACAAATAAGACAATATTCCTGAATTCTAGATGATTATAATACTCTCTTCCAGATTTCATTCTTTTGAAAGCTCGGAACCTTTTCTGCTATTTTCCCCGAATATCCTAGATGTCGGTCTTTACATCTCAAGCCTACAAATCAAATAAATAAATAAGTGTTCGAAGGGACAGTCTCTTGTAGGAAGCGCAACTGATGAAGCAGAAACAGTATATATTATATATACTGTCTTGAAGACTGTACCTCTGTACCATGTCATTTTCAGCCACATGACATTTTGCAACTTGATCTTCACTGAGAGATTGTTAATTTGAAGTTACTAAAGAACTCAAATTTCGGATCAATTTTTCATGGCTTACATTCTAGAAGAATTGGAGCTCCTTCCACACTTTATGTAAAAAACTATATGTGAGGTAGAGGATTTGGACAGAACCTTGGGTATTTCTCTAATTGAAGGAAGTTTTAAACTATTTAAAATATTTTTAAATACTAGTAGTTCTACATATAGAGGGTAGTTTTATTATTACATCAAATAATCACATGCCAAAAGAAAGAAGAAAATAACATACATTTTCCAAATACAAGAATCACACCAAGAGGATAGCGAGCAGGTCAAAACAAGAAGTGACAAAACTGACAAGATGTAACAAAATATGTGAAGGTATGAAGAACACCTATACACCTAAAAGTTTAATGGTGATTGAGTGATAATGGCAAAAGATTTGTACTACATCAACTAGAGGAGAAATACCTAATAACTAACAACACAGACAAAAACATGTAGCCTAGAAATGGACGATAACCGTATAGGTCATAAGGAAACAACGACGGGTATAAAACAAGCAAATTCAGCTAGGTGGAGTGTACTCATAAGTAAAACATTAAAACATCTAATAACTACAATATTGAAACCGAAACAAGTATGGTAATTAAAAAAAGTTTTTTTAATATTTGTAGAAGAGAAAAAGGAGTAGTAGAATGGATACCAGTTATTATCAAGATACGTAATCGACTAAGAAAATCCTGGAAAGACAAAGTTATATGGAGACGAATGCTGAAACCAGGAAGGCAGCGTAAAATTATCTGAGTTTCAATTATGTGTGGCATCATCATATTTAACGTTTAAAATAGATGAAATATATTGTCAGATTTTATACTTATGACATGGTATGTTTTAGAGCCTGATATTTCGATTCGTTTGTTGTTGTTTTCTAAATAATAGTTTATATTTTTAGAATTTCTTAGTAATAACACCACAAATACCTTAAAGTCTGTATATTTCAAATCCTCCAAACGATTCAGGGTGTAAATTTAACCCCGCTGAATGCTAATAAAATTTTATAAAAGAAAAATTAGAAAGTGTGCAATGACAATTGACAATATAAACTGTTATCACTAAGAAAGTTTTCTAGTAATTTGATATATACAGGGTAGCACATGAAAAATTCTAGAGGTCATAAGTACATTTTCAACTTAGAATAACTGAAAAGAAATATCTTCAGAATTTAATAGGGCGCTTCTAGGTGCGACATAGTCATAAGATTCGCCAAAAATAAGTCCAAATAATTATAATATTTGAGAGATACTATTAATGTCATAAGGGAAAACCTAGTAAAAACCTTATTCATACCTATATTAATTCAATCATTGATTATTGTTAACCAGGGACTGCTAAATTGTTAGTACTAGCTATAAAAACGCTTTCATAAATTAATAAATAAATTTAAAGCAGATTCTTTCAGCTTCGTTTTGTATTGTTTCCTTATTTGCGTTCTAGGTTCAATTTTGAAATTCTATGTTATGACAAAGGCTCTAACGATGTTCACAAATTTCAAACGTTTTCGAATTGTCTTTTTTTATATAATTATTGTGTTTGTGTATTCGAACACATAGAGGTTGAGACGTTTCTCCGCTATAAAATATTATTATATTCGCAAGGAATTTTATAAATGCAATTTTTTGAGTTTTGGATTTTGTTATTTTATTTTATTTATTCTCTGATTGATTGATAACTGATTTCAGTATATTTCTTGTTTTGAATATTGTTTTAATATTTAATATGTTAAGAATAATATTTTGCCAAATCTTTTTAGTCTTTCTGAACACCTTGTATATAAGGTATGGTTGTAATAGAAATGTAATTAACTTGGATATTAGAATTGTCTGGAGCAGCTTAATGTTAAGTGTTGGTGATCGTTTTGTGTTAAATTTTTTTTTACTTATTTAATTTCTTTAATTCCGTAGTATTAATTTTTCCCATTAAAAAAGGGGGTCTGATTTATACCCTGTAACATCTGGAGTAATTGAAATGCTTGGTTTTACTTCCCTTCGATTAAAGAACTCACTAAGCCTCATAAAGCGCAAGACTTGAATTAATAGTATAAGGTTAATTATATATTTATTAAATTGTATATATATGTATATATATATATATATATATATATATATATATATATATATTTACTACGTAGTAATTAACGGCTAAGAATCTGGATAGAATTTTGGAATTTCTAAAAAATAATGGGAAAGTAGCCAAAATTTTTTTATTTTATAAAGGGCACTAAATAAAGTGTATTATGATATCATGAAAGCTTTCGAAATTTATTGATTTCTTCTTCAGTCAGGTTTCTGAAAGATTACACAAATTAATAATGGAATAACTTAATCTAGATGGTTAAACTAAACTTACAATATCGAGGTTAGAAAATTATTAAAAAAGTTCTCATTGCAAGTAATGTAAATTGTGTAATGCGTTTTGAACAAACATTACAGACATATTTCAACAATTTAATAAAACATTATTATAACCGGATCACACATACATTGAATACGATTTTTAAGATTAAAACAGAATCACATTTTACAAAGTTATATACAAGCCTTTTGTCATATTTTAACAGTGACATGGAACGCAAACAAAAGCCGAGACTCGATGTTACAGAACACTAAGATTCTTAGGTCATGGGGTGTGGATGCAAAGACATACTTTAACAAGTATTTCCCCTTGTTTTTGGGTTATAAATGTTTGTATATATGTACATGTGTGTGTATGTGAATGAATATATATATATATATATATATATATATATATAGTGTGTGTGTGTGTGTGTGTGTGTGTGTTTATATATCATCGTGTCAGTATTCCATTAGGCTCTTTCTCTACGAATTATTTCAATGTCTTTGCATCCACACCCCATGACCTAAGAATCTTAGTGTTCTGTAACTGTTAAAATATAACAAATGGCTTGTATATAACTTTTTAAAATGTGATTTTGTTTTAATCTTAAAAATTGTATTCAATGTATGTGTGATCCGGTTATAATAATGTTTTATTAAATTGTTGAAATATGTCTGTAATGTTTGTTCAAAACGCATTACACAATTTACATTACTTGCAATGAGAAACTTTTTAATAATTTTCTAATCTCGATATTGTAAGTTTAGTTTAACCATCTAGATTAAGTTATACCATTATTAATTTGTCTAATCTTTCAGAAACTTGACTGAAGAAGAAATCAATAAATTTCGAAAGCTTTCATAATATAATAAAAGGGTAGGTACACTTTATTTAGTGCCCTTTATAAAACAAAAAATTTTTGGATACTTTCCCATTATTTTTTGGAAATTCCAAAATTATATATATATATATATATATATATATATATATATATATATATATATCTATATATATTATATGGTAGCCTAATTCTGACATATTTTGAATTACCGGCTCATTTTCTGGTCTCTATCAGGATGAATTTAATCCAAAATAATAATTAATACTCATTTCTTAACCAATGATATTTTATAATTGATTTTTAAAGATCAAGAGACAGTCCAAGTGATAGAATGCCACAATCTACTGAAATATACTTCAGTAATCACTCAGTAATATTTGCGATGACACCCGACATTGCCCGAACTTAACGTCGCATATTTGGCCGCCCGATATCCAGCTATCCAGCTTGGAATAATGTCGAATATTCGGTGTCCGGGATCCGGCCAAACAACTATCCGTTTTATCTCTAGTTTGGATCCACCTCATAAATTTGCAAACCGAACAACCGGTATCGGTATGCTGCAGATGAGTTTATTAAACGACGAGAGCGGAGACTCGACAACGCCGCAAGATTTGAATAATAACAACTACATCGTGCTCTGGATATGTAATAGAAAGAACTCTATGATTGAGACATATTTCAAAGATGAGGCAGTTGACTTAATTTTGAAAGATGTGTTATTTTCGTTATTGTAATATTTGATACTCAACCCAAATTTAAATTTAATGTTAGTTATGAAAATGGTAAATGTAATATTCAACGACGGCTTCTAGAGAATATAAAGTGTCGAATGCACAATAACTTATAAAATGTCTGCTTCTTCTTCTGCTTGTGATAGAATTAGTTCTGCCTTTATGTTAGATTGTCATACCATCATTGCGGTGCCGGCCTTTGCTTCTCCTTTCTAGTTATGACTTGTGTTTGTCTCTCCTACCTACTCCGCTCCCTGTCTTTCTGTTTGTATAGTTGGTCTGTTTCTGTTAAGTGTTAACTTTAAGAATTACTGTAAGTACAAACTTTTTACTTTAAGTTAAATTTAACCGTTCACTGTATCTTTTTCCACTAATCAAGGTGAACAGACCGAAACACTGAAGGAGTACGAGAAACAACCAAAATTCTGACGTTATTTGGCAACATACTACAGGCATTCCTGGAGCATCTACACCGATCACAACCATCCATCAGATTCACCATGGAATGGGAGGAGAGAGGGTGCTTAAGATTTCTTGATGTGAACTGCCAAAGGACTAGGACCGGAATCGAAACAACAGTATACAGGGAGGCTACACATACAGGGTTAAATTTACACTACAACTCTAACCATCCATCAACAACCAAAACTGGCAGAGGCACTCAAAGAAGAAAAAAATGAAAGAAGACCTTTTGACGAACGGATATCCGGAAACCATCATTAACAAGGCATTTGAACAACTGGAGACTAACTAACTACCTAGGCAGGAAGAGAAAAACCACGATAGCAACAGTATTACTACCATACACCAAAGGCTTCTCCAATACGCCACGGATATGGTATCAAAATGGTTTTCAAGAGCAACAACACCTTGAGGAGCATGATCACAAAAACAAAGCCGGATAATCCTGCAGTACCAAAAAACTGTACATACAGCATAGCATGTGATTGTGGCAATCTCTACCTTGGGGAGATTAAACGACCACTAGACACCAGTGTTAAGGAGCACGGCATAGCTACTCAAAGAGTAGAGCTAACAAAGTATGGACCGCACACTACAAAATCAACTGGACCAGGCAGGGGTAATTCCCATGGAAGAGCACTGGTATAATTAAAAAGATTTATCGAAAAAACATAATCTCTAATGAGAATATAATCAGCGTACAAATTAAAAACGTTTGGAGACCTCTTCTTGAGCATCGCCGACAACCAATCGCCAGATCCGGCTACGCTGATTGGACGAGACAGGGGATTAAACGATCCAATGAGCATGATCGGTTAAGGGTATAAATACGACGGATAATCTGAATTTTCCATCATTCACCTTATGATGATAGGAGATCCAAAACAATTGAAACGTTGTGAAATCAATTATTTCTAGACGATCGTCCAAGGAAATTTCGAGGAACGAGTTACATTATCTATCACCTTCAGACTAATAGCGCTTTCTTAAAGTGGTGTAATAAATAGTGTATAAGCAGGTAAGCATATAAATTCTCCCCTTTACTCCTTTTAACTAAAACAAACGTCAAATTATGTGTTGATATGGAAAGATGTCGCCAAATCATAAAAATTGAATATATGCTTTAATGCCAGACTTTCCCTGAATATACCCAATACCAATTCTCGTTAATTATCTCGCCAATTCGACTTATCAACTCATCGTAATGGTATTCAAATGACGAAGTGTTGACGATCGTCGGATTTTTGGAATTTCCACCCAAAGACAACTGCCGGTGATAGGTAAGATTGAAATACCAGAAAGGTATATGCTTTATTTTGCTGTCGAGTTGTCCAATACGGGAAGACTATTGTTGGTGTTTTTAATCTCGTTCAGTCTTTCGAAAATGCTGCCTGCGTTTAACACTTTCGGCCCCGGCAAGATCTACCATTAAATTGGATGAAGGGAAAGACACCTTAGCCTCTACGTTAGCTTCTTCCAGATATATCTGGAAGCCGGAGTGGGACTTCAAACTGGTTGAAATTCGGAGCGGCTACTTTTCTTTGACAACGCTGAGTTGACATATTTTTCCGCCAGTTTGTTGACCATAGGACTTTTGCCTTTGTTGAAACAAATGTCTAAGTTATCCACAACGTTTTCGTTGTAGATTTCAAGAAAACTAACGCAAACATCTCATCCCCATCTTCAATTCTTTGATCTACTTGAAAATGAATTCTATGGCCTTCGCCTTCTGTCGTGTCTAATCCTTTCATCATATAGATCTTTCCGGATATTAATGAAAGACCCAACCGAAGGAAGATTGTCCTTTAGTTTCCAAAAATTTATTCATAGTTGACGAAATACTTTCCTTGCTTGTTTCAATTTCCAAGCATCTGTCGTTTACGAAACATATCGACTGCATTGCAACAAATCGTATTCGTTGTGTAGTAGCAGTCTGATTCGACAAAACATCCGGATGTTGACCTTCAAATATTTTATGTATGTATACTGCAAACTCTAAACTTTATCGTTGTAATGTACTCTGCTCGATCAGTTTTGTTGGGTGCTGCCTTATTTTACTCAGATTTTAATGCCATTAACAACGGAATCATAATAGGGTTTGGATTTTTTTTAATATACAGCCTTGTGGTGTTATTTCCAATAAAAGCCAGTAATAATTTAGCTTTTGTAAAGTAAATAATCTCCATTAATAAATAAATGATATTGAATCCGATAATAGCGAAGTTTGTGTACCTACATAAGTTGAAACCTTGAATTTTATTCATTTATCGTTAAATGGCTGGGGTATGTCTTTGGACTTAGGTTTTGCCATCAATTATTGTCAATTGTCATATCCCTGTTGATTCACTTGTTTCATTATTTATTAACTGATTGCTAATTGTGATTTACAAGTTCCTCCCTAATTAAGTTCAACTCATTTGTTAAAAACTACAAAGTGTTGTGAGTCTTTTCATTTCAGGTGAATTTCAATACCATAACGTTCTCATTAGGTTTATTGAAATAAATGATATTGAATTATCCTTACCATCGGAGGTTGCCCTGCTAAGTTTTCATAGCAAAGCCCTTGTAAAATATATTTCACTTGCAAGTGCTAAACTAAACTGAGTAACAATTTACATAGTAGCTATATCTAACAATCGAAAAACCATCTGAAAAATTCGAAATCGAGAGGGAACTTGAATTAACTAGTGTTGATGACTTATCTTAAAGCTCTCAAGATATGCTTTTCAATCAAACCTTACAAAGCTACTTTGGTAAAGTAGTCTTCGGTTAACTGAGGAAAGTTGTAATTAAATTGTATAATTGTGATCTTTAGAAGTTTCTGTGCTACCCTGTCTATTATCAAATTAAATTCTCATAGTTACGTCATAAGTCAAATAATAGTGTCAAACATTTGTTTTTAATTTTAGAATTATGCCTTTTTTAAGTTTCGTTGCCATTGACTACAGAGTTTGATGTAGACCCCAAAACGTTTTAGAGCAGAGCCTAGCGGCGCATTCGTTTGCAATTTTCGGGTGGTCTTCTTGATTATAAAAGTGTAAGATGACACTTGATATCTTTTGACGGTATTGTTTAAACAACGAAAAACTATATAGCTTAGAAAAAATGCATTTTTGCAATTAATTATTTTTTATATTCTTACAATATCCGACCCATTAATTGTCATGAATTGTTTAAAATTAGAAATGACCGAAATTCCTAATTTTCTTGAATTGAATAATATAACTTAAAAATTGATATGATATAATTTTTAATTTTTTATCAATATTTTTCAACTATATTCAACAAAATATCCTAAATTGATTTTAAAAATTTTGTTTAGTTCTATGTTTTTTTACATTATAACAATAGCTACCTACGCACATGGAGTTTTGAGAGAGGAGTAGCTTTATCTCACTCTCATCTCGATGTATAAGATGAGTAAGAGAAAGGCAGATGACGGTTTTTCAGTGGTAATACGTTACAAAAATAACATTACTGTTTCCCATTCATTAATATAAAATTTTTACATTCAATTATATGAGAAACAGTAATGTTATTTTTTACAAGTGCGTCGTCTGCCTTTCTCTTACTCATCTTATATATCGAGATGAGAGTGAGATAAAGATACTCCTGTCTCAAAAGTGCATGTGTGTAGGAAACATATTGTTGTAATGTAAAAAAACACCTAGAACTATACAAAATTTTTAAAATCTATTTAGGCTATTTTGTTTATTATAGTTCAATTTTTAAGGTATATTCTTTAATTCAAGGAAATTAGGAATTTCGACGATTTCCAACTTTAAAAAATTCATAACAATTAATGGGTTGGAGATACGATGATGGGTGTGCGGACTTTTTCATTCGAAAAATAATAGAGTATAAAAAAATAATTAATTGCAAAAATGTATTTTTTCAAAGCTATATAGTTTTTCGTTGTTTAAACAATACCGTCAAAAGATATCAAGTGTCATCTTACAGTTTTATAATCAAGAAGTCCACGCTGACATTCAAAAAATATACCTATGAATTAAAACAATTTTGCAAACGAATGCGCCACTATGTCCTGCATTATTTGGAAATATAAAGTAATTTCGTGTATTATTATTTTCCAAAAAGTGCTTAAACATATACAAACTATGCCACAACTATTCTCCAGAAAGCAACTTCTATAATTTAATTATCATAAAATTTACTAATGATGAAAATGATGTACCTTATTTTGGGGACAATAATAAAACCTACCTTACAACGGATTTCAGGTGACCGCAAAAAAACTTAAGTAGTTAAGTCCGGGGATTTAGGTGATCATCTATACACTTCCTAACCGAGACTACATAATTCAGAAAAGCGCCATCTTGTTAGAATTTCAATAAGTCTTCCTCTGATGATGCATTTTCCTTTAAATTCATCTAATTCTCTAGTTCGTGAACTACAATAAGCTAACCTATTTAACATGTCAACATATATCAAAAACCGATAATGGCATCCCCAAATATTCCAGTGCAAACATTAATTTTCTGAGGCTTCTCGTATAACCCAAACGGGGGTCTATTAACAGCAATTTTGTTTATTAACGCAATCGTCTCTTAAGCAAATATTATTAACTAGTCTAATTTCTGTAATAAGAGACATAATATTAATTTTTCCCGTCGTTCTGCATTCCGGATTATTGTTATTTTTAATATAGCTGCCTGACAAGTCCACTAGGTTACAGAGATTGCAAATTCGCCTGGAACTTCAACTTGTGGTACTTCAAGTAATATGGTTGATTCCTTTTTTTGTTTCCAACGAGACTTGATGAATATTCACATACATGGGCGACGGCTTTGTCAGTATGTCTCTTGTTAAAACTCTTGCTGTATTTAAATTTGTGTTAACTGTAAAACTGGTCAAAAATACCTAAAAAAAGTGAAAACGAAAAACAACCTTTTAAACTTGTGTTTATTTACTTAAGATAAAAAATTATCCAGAACCAAAAACATCCTCAAATTATTTGTAAACTTTACGATTATTAGTAGAACATTAGTAGATGGATGTTTTTGTTACTTTAATAACTTTAACACATTTAATCCCAAGATTTTTTTAAGTTGGTTTGTTCTTGTTATTCTCTTGGAAATATTCAACTTTTGCATAATTTGAGGGAATTTTGAAACATGTGTGTAAACCACGAAAGAAAATTTGGTGTACTTAATTCATTACAATGACCACAAACGTTGTCAATTACCTACAATTGAAAACATGATCTGTTAAACATGATTTACTGAGTGTGAAATACAATAAAACGTTCGCGCTCTAAACATAATGTAATTCTACATTCTCTGCACTCCCATCGAACCCTCTGATGGCATATCCGACATCGTAACTGGTTGGGTATTTTTTGAGGAAAGTGTCCCCTTTCACTTTTCAATAGAATCACTGATGTTGAACCTGGGGAACGGTTTTTAGAATTTCTTGAACGCCCATAAATAAAAACGAACTAAATCTCATTCATAGGCAAGCAAATCCATTGTTGATTATTTATTGTATTCTAGAGGCCAATGGCCACATTATAAGAACCAAATAGTTTGACCTTAGTAAGGGGTTATTGAATCGTAATTGGTGCATATTGTGGCCACATTATTGTCCTTCCATTTACACAAGTTATTGGTCATTTCATATTTGTATTAGAAAAATCCTCTTGCTATATTCTGTTTCTTCATCTCACTCTTGCCGTACTGATTTCTGGAAAACCTTTATTTTTCAAAATGTTCATCAAATCGTAACTTGTGAAATAGTTATCGAATAATATTTCTAGATCAGACGGAGTTTCAACAAGGGCCACCTTTGAGCCTAGATGTATGTTAGCTTTTATTCTATCAGGTTTTGTGCCTCAATAAGTATCAAATTTGTAGCAGTAGCCGTTTAAACTATAATAAATTGGTTAGCTGAGTGATGGCCAAAATACTTGACCATTGCTTCTTCAATTGAACGTTTTTTTGATAAATATCAATTTCACTCTTGAAAATAATGCCGTCCTCTTGGTAATTTGTGATATCCACTCAGCAACAAAATAAAATTTTCAAGAAATGTGTGATTATTGTTTTGGAAAGCATATAAAACGCTTTGTGTCACAAAGGGCAGGGGGTTTTGAATCGTTTTCCATAGAACTTACATGGTATAATAATAGGGATCCATCTCCAGTGTGGATCTATATTTGGACAAAGAAAACGTAAGTGTTATTAGCTCACTGTACTGATACGAGTAGAGATATGTCTAGTACATACTTGAATCCAAAATATCTATAGTGAAACATTTTTTTATTACAACTATATTAAGCACATGTACGTAAACAGAGCACAACTTAAAAATATTTCAATTATACCGGAAATCCCACTTTGAATTTGGAACACGCGTATCCTTCGAGCAAGGCTGAGTAAAGTCCCAATAGAAAATTAATAATGCGCCATCACACGTTCTGCCTTTTAAAATTCATTATAAATAACTGTACGGTCATATTTTCTTTTTCCAATTTGAGCTATTGGTTACCTAACCCAGGTCATTTACGAAAATACGTGAATAGTAAAACAAAACTGGCAAAACTGTTCTAGTGATAAAACATGACTAATTGACATAAAATTCAACATTTTTTATCGATGCGTTTTTGTTTTTTAACAAAAAAAACAGCGAAAAATCGGTAACAATTTAGTTTTTTACCTTTTACACAAAATCCATCCAGAAAACCGTTTTTGCTACTATGGGCAATGTTGAAGAGAAATGAAAAACCTACAAAATGAGCTCCTATATGCTCAATTGTGTTAACTGGTTTCTTAGATAAAGGAACAGTTACCCAAAATTCCAACAAAAAAAAATCGTTTATATATTTTTTATCTTATAACAAAACATTTTTATTAACTGAAGCAATAGATCTTCTCATACCCAATTTATGTTCTACAAGTACATGTTGTAACCCAGGTAGTTTTTGCAAAATTTCAGTCAATCCTATAGAAGACATATTACCTCACCAAACGAGCCTATCGTAATGAATAAACTACCGTTGGAAAGTAAAAGAATTGATCTAGAGATTTCTCATCTCACTTTTCCAAAATATAAATACAAAGAAATATTGAAAATATTAAGCCATTCCATAAAAATTTATTTGGACGAATCCATTCGAAAAATTACTATATATCCTAATAATAAATAATCTTATTGCAAATTTTAAATTTAAGCAGACACATATTCATATTTCTTGCATAATATGGATTTATGTAATAAATTTTGGAATATGGAATACCTATACTCCAATTATCCAAAGATGATAATGACGGAGCAATCATGATATGCTAAATCATAATATGTTATTGCAAGCAATTTTCCATTTAAAAATGTGCAATAAAAAATCAACACAAATAAATCAAAAGAAATTTGAGTTGTCATTAATTTGTATACATTAACAACAAATTTACAGGAATCTGAATTGAACAACTTAAAATTGCTTTATTAACTAATTGAAGAATAACATCTTTTGTCTTCTATTATTAACTATTATCAATATGTATCAGCGTTTCATTTTTATATAATAATAAAATATGAAATGTGCTGTACTATTATTTACTTGTCATTTTTATTTTTTATTTAAATTTAATATAAGTACGTCTTTTGCATGTTAAAAATGATTGCTCCATCATTATCATCAGTTTCTATCTAAATGTAGTTTAGGTATTCCATTTTGCTAAATTTATTACATAAATCCATATTATGCAACAAATATAAACGAGTGTCTGCTTAAAATTAAAATTTGATCAAGATTATTTATTATAAGGATATAGTACCACCTCTTAGCAATTTTTCGAATAAACTCATCCAAACAAATTTTTAAGGAATGGTCAAATATTTTCAATAATTATATGTACTTATACTTTAAATTGTAGAAAAGTGAGATGAGGGATCTCTAGATAGACTCCGTTACTTTCCAACGATGGTTTATTCATAATGATAGGGTCTGAGGTAATATGGCCTATCAAAAAAATATGTCTTCCATAGGATGGACCGAAATTTTGCAAAAACTACCAGGGCTACCGTATTTATTTTTAGAACATAAATTGGGTATGAGAAGATCTATCCCTTTAGTAAATAAGAATGTTTTAGCTATAAAATAAAAAAATATATAACCGATTATTTTTTTTTTTTTTGGAATTTTGGATAATAATATCTTAGAAACCAATAACCAAAGTTGAGCGTATAGTAGCTACTTTGTAGGTTTTTCATTTCTCTTCAACATGGTTTTATGGATGAACTTTGTCTAAAAGGTAAAAAAACTAAAGTGTTACCGATTTTTCGTTGTTTTTTTTTTGTTAAAAAATAAAAAGCATCGATAAGAAATGTTGAATTTTATGTCAATTAGTCAAGTTTTATCATTAAAACAGGTTGATGTCGGTTTTGTTCTTCTATTAATTTTGTCACCAAAAGGTCGTTTTCTCCGTAAATGAGCTGAGCTAACCAGGATCCTGTTTTATAATCAACTTGTAGAATTTGCAACATCAAAATTATTCTACAAATTACAAGAAAATATTAGTAGCACAGAGCAAAGATCATGCAAAAAAGAGAGAGTTGCGCCACCTAACATGCGCAACTATTGGAGAATAGGTCAAATAATGACATTTATACAAAGACAATAAATAATAAACAATGTTTTTAGATGTTATCTTTTAGGTTAATAAAAATTAAATAAAAATTCAATTTAGAAATATTATAACACGTAAATACTTATTAATTTGATTCTCAATATAACTATCAAACAATATATGTTGGACCAAATTAACAGTGGGACCAAATGAGTTAATTGACAACGAAAATAATAGCTGACCGAAGAATACTTGATCAATAGTAACTTTGCAGGGTAACATTGAAAAGCATTTGTTGACAGCTTTCATTACTAAGAAGGGTGATAGGGGTAACTCAAGGCGGATTAGTTAATTACGCAAGGAAGTTTGAAGAATTTATTTTTTCCGTTTTTTAAACATGGCCTCTATAGTACGTTTTCAAATTTTCACCCTGTATCGAAAAATTTAACAGGGAAACTTTGTTAAAGTTAAATCTTTAGATGTCATTGTTTACCGATGCGAGAGATTAGTTAAACTGAACTTCTAATGAACTACGTAATTTTCATGCTAGGAAGTTGCAAAAAGTCATTCCGTTCCAACTTGTTTACTCTGATGTTTTCCAAAACATAAATGTCTCTGTAGTTGACTTATAACAGATAACGACTTTCTTTTGAAATGGTGCAAATTATGAATGACTTCGAGAATGACATTTGAACGCATGAAAAACCTCAGCAGGATGGATGCAAAGCAGGCGCAAAGTTTTTCATGCGAAAAGTTACAATGTCTTAACGATAAGAGCAAACTTTGTAAATAGGAGATTATGCTGAAAGAAGATTTAGTGCTTGTTTATACAGATGAAGTCCTCATTAAAGTGCAATTTCACGCTTGACACAAGCTGCGAAATAATTCTCATTTTAATTGCCGAGGAACACGGTGAGAATATTTTAACTTATATTACAATTCACGCTTATGTGATATGTGGGCTTCATATTTTCGTTAGCGATGCTCTTTCGTAGTAGAAATGCAGATATTTGGATTTATAATAGTTCATCCAATTGTAACGAATAGATGTTAGCGCTTTGTGAGGTTTCCGGGTCATATATTTTCAAAACGTACGTTCACATGGTTGCATAAAAGGAAATGCAAGTTTGGTTATGCACTGATTAGATCATTGCAACCCTTTAAACTGAATTCTGAAAAAGAAAGAGGTTCTCCATTTGGCCTGAATTTTACTATAGCTCAGGTCATTTACAGAGGAAAAGACCTTTTGGTAACAAAATTATTAGTAGAATAAAACTAACATCAACGTATTCTATAGATAAAACATGACTAATTGATGAAAAATTTAACAATTTTTATCGTTAGGTTATTGTTCTTTAACAAAAAAAAACTCAAAAAATCGGTAACCATTTAGTTTTCTAACTTGTATACAAAATCTATCCGTGAAACCTTGAATTATCAAGATCATTCAACTAAATTTGTAATTCTGCGTCCCATAAGTTCCAAGCGAGCTCAAGAAATAGCATCTGAGTCATTATCTATCTTCCTCTTGTTTGGTTTTCCGAAAATACTACAAAGCGACAACGGCCGGGAGTCAACTGCGTAATAGAAGATTTATACAAAATGTGGCCTGACTCAAAGATTGTTCACGGGCAACCCAGACATCCCCAAAGTCAGGATAGTATTGAGAGATCAAATCAAGATATTGAAAACATGTAAAGAGCTTGGATGGCTGACACAGCCATAGCGCTGTTTGGATGGGATCCCAAGCCTGGACTTGCTACCCTTAATATTCCAGAGGCATTGACTCAAAATTTGCAAACTGGGGAAGATTTGGAGAATTTAGTAATAGATAATAATAATAACAATAACAATCACGGCAATAGCAGTACTACAACTACTACCACCACTTCTGCTACTTCCACTACCGCATATGAACATCAGTGTAGTAAATGTAGTAGTGTTTTTGATGCAAGATTCTCAGTGAACAGTGATTTATGTAATTTGTGCCATAAAGAGACTTCTGTTCAACAGCAGAGAGCTGATTCAAACATGAAAATGTCGCAGCTGCCGAAAAAATGATGTCCTCTACTAAAAAAAGCTACCTGAGTATAAAATTGGTGATTGCGTACTTCTTTCAGTACCAAAAGTCGAACGTGGCCCCAGTGATCCCCACAACCTTGTGTCATCACAGACCAAAAAGAAGAAGTAAATCAGGTGCGGGTCCGAGATGGGGTCATAAAAGGGTGGTCCGGCTGGCTCTCAGTTTTTTTACACGTGATGAAATGGACTTAAACAGCTAAGCTAAGCGATATGCCAACAGGAATAGGGGAATATGCTCATCCCAATCACGCTGGTTATTACTGACGACATTGGATAGGTGTTGTTCCAAGGTCCTGTTGAATCTTTCCACAATTCCGTCAGACTATGGGTCCAATGGTGTTGTTCTCGTTTTCCTGATCCCCAACATCGTGCAGACCTTCTGGAATACATTCGATTCGAAGTTACGCCCCTCGTCTGAATGTAGTTCCATCGGGACGACAAACCTGCTGAATAGATGTTCTACTAGCACCGTCGCTACCGTGGTTGCCTCTTGGATGGGTATCGCATATGCCTCAGGCCACTTGCTGAAGTAATCCATTGCGACCAGAATGTATTTGTTCCCCCTCTCAGACTCGGGGAAACGGATCGGCGACATCGATGGCAATTCTCTCAAATGGGACGCCCACATTTTACTGCAGCATTCTGCTCTTGGTCAGTGTCTTCGGGCCCTTACTGGCTGCACAGGTGTCACATTTCCGGCACCAAGCTCTGACGTCTTCGAAAGTAATATCGCTGGCGAACTTTATCTAGGGTTTCGTTTATGCCTAGATGGCCAGCGGTAATCATGTACTTCGGTCAGGATGGCTGGTACCTTTTTCTTAGGAACTACCCGTGGGGACCTGGTTTCTCGGTTCTCAAACTCGCTTGAGCATTCCATTTTCTACTCTTAGAGAGTCCCATTGGGCCCATAACGATTTTAGCACGCCGGAATATCTAGCTACCTCGTCCCATCGTGGCCTGAGTGCCCCTCTCATTTTGAGTGACAAGATTGGTTCGATGTCTGGATCAGCCATTTGGTCCTGGATGCACTGTTCCGTTGTCCAGTCTTCATTGACCTGTACTCGGATCTGCCTGATGGAGATATCCTCTCGCTGTTCCGTCTTCAGACAATGTCCGCATTCCGCTCTACAGGGTCTTCTGAATTGGGCATCGGCGTTATTGTGCAAACGGCCTGCACGGTGTTCCTCCTTGAAGTCGTATTGTTGCAATTTCTCCATCCACCTGCCCAGTTGTCCTTCCAGTGTCTTCATGTCTAGCGGCATGATCTGTTAGGAATAAGAAATGACGACCATAGAGGTATTTGTGGAAATGGTCTACAGGCCTTATTATCGCAAGAAGTTCTTTTCTGGTGACGGAATAATTTCTGTCCGGTGTCTAAAATGAACCTGCCGGACTGTATAGCGTAGGCTAGGATTGGGCTGGAACATAGTGCTGCCTTCAGTCGTCTGAAAGATTTTTCGCAATCCTGATTCCAACGGAAGGTCTCCATTTCAGTGGTCTGCCGATGAAGAGGCGCGGCGATGGTGGCAAATCCCTCAACAAATCGCCTGTCGTATGAACAGAGGCCCAAGAAGCTTCGGAGTTCATGCTTGTCTCTTGGGACTGGCCAATCACGGATGGTTTCTATTTTGTCCTCGTTGGTGCGGATTCCTGACTCGGAAACGACGTGTCCCAAAAACTCTAATGCTTTTTGGAAGTTTTTGGAGTTTGAGGTTGGCGTTCTTAATTCTGGAGAATACTTCGCCCAGGTTCTTCAGATGGTCGTCGAATGTCTGACCCATGACAAGAATGTCGTCGAGGTATACTATGCACGTCCTCCATGTTAACCCGCTCAGTACATACTCCATTAGCCTCTCAAATGTAGCGGGTGCATTACATAACCCAAGGGGCATGACCGTGAACTGAAACAGCCCTTTACTGGTGAAGCACGCTGTCTTCTCTCTGTCGTTTGCGTGTACACCAACCTGCCAATATCCACTTTTTAGGTCTAGTGTGGAGAACCACCGGGAGCCTGATAGTGTGGTCAGAGTGTCATCAATTCGGGGTAGTGGATAGCTGTCTTTCTTCGTGACGTCATTCAGCTTTCTGTAATCCACGCAAAAACGGGTGGTTCCATCCTTTTTTTTAACTAGCACGACGGGAGCGGACCATGGGCTGATGGATAGCTCAATAACTCCATTTTGTAACATGGCGTCGATGTTCTCCTCGACTGCCTGTTGTTGCCCCAATGGTAGTCGTCTAGGTGGTATTCTGATGGGTTCAGCCTTTCCGGTATCTATTCGATGCTGGATGATGTTCGTGCGACCGGTGGTTCCATTTTGACTGTTAAAAATTTGCCAGTGCTTTGTGATAAATTGCTTGGCTTTCTTCTGTTCCTCTGGTGTAAGGTGTGTCAAATGGTCAGCAAACTGTTGTAGGAACTTTTTACTGGGCCCTGTCTCCTTCACCGATGTCTGGTACCCTTCTTCGCAATTGATGATGGTCTCGGCTGGCTCGAAACAAGCTATCTCTTGACCATTGGCAATTCTGATGTCGTTGTTGGCCCAATTCAGAACTCTAATTGGTATATCTTGTCCGGTTTTAACTATAGCCCGTCCAACTAAGTAGTCATGAGCTGAGTGTACGGGCTCCACCATTCCAACGCAGCTCCCAGGATTACTTTCTAGCTGCCAATGAATAATCTGTTACGTTCGACCAGGAATTCTGGCTGGAGATTTTGCTACAATTTTTATGGAGGTCGATGACCTGTCAGAAGAACATCATATCTCGGCTCGAACATAAATCCATGCTGGCTAATTAGGTCCATACCCAGTATAAATTCGTCCTCAATATTCGCTACCAGAACCCTATGCCGAATCATGTTGTCCCCTATCTGTAGCACCACATCTGCCTCACCCTGTATTAATATGGACTCGCCGGTGACTGTTGTAAGCTGGTTGTTGTTGTTAGCCTGGCGGTGAACACAGCGAAAACTGATCGGACCCTCGGTTTGGACATGTTCATGATTGCCTCTACTTCCAAGGCCCGAAGTAAAGCTTCATTACTTTTTTGACGCCACTCAGTAAATTTATTTGTACTTCCACATCTCTGATGCCGTTTATGAAACTCTGTGTGGCCAACTGAACTTTCGTGTCCGCTTGCAGGTCTGGATAGGACAAGTGTACTAACCGTCTAATCTCTGCTTCGAATTCTTGGAGGATTTTTGCGTTTTTCCACTGAGTTGGACTTGGTATACCTGACTCAATGATTGATTGTCCAGAATGGCGATGATTTTGTCGAAATTGCCTTGTTCATCGACTAGAATGCTTTGGAGGAGTTCTAAGGTGGTTTGCTAACAGAACCTTTGGTACACATGGTGTCCTGGTATTTTGCTCGCTGTACGTCCTTTTGCATTTTTAACCGACTTCCAAAAAGGAGGAGGTTATCAATTCGTCGCGTATTTTTTCGCATTTTTTTGTATGTATGTTACCCGATTTCTTCTCCTGTGGTGCACCGTTTTCAATGAATATGGTCTTGTTTAATAGAGTATATATCCGGATTAGTGAAACTTCAAATTTTGGAAAAGAATTCTATTGGTAAAGTGATAAAATTTGTATTGGTAAAGTTGTAAAATTTGTGAACGAATGAATAAGGAGTTATCGAAAAATCTACCAATATGTTAGGGATATTGTTCGAGTTCCATGCACGCATGTGTTGCGTATGCAGAAAAACAAGCTAGTACCTAATTAAGTTAATCCACCAATAATAAGAGGTAAGACATTGAAATTTGCCAAACTTTTATGACATACGTTTTTATAAAAGCTATTCACAATCAGAAAATTAATAGGAATATTCCCATCAAGTGCATCCAACCCCCAAATTCAGTAAAAACCTAAGAAAGTTGATCGGAGGAAACTTATGACAATTGAAGAACTTGTTTGACTGGAGTTGCAGACATGATAGAACCTGTTGATTCGTCATTTCCATCACGAAATAAAAATATATGTAAAAATAAACATTTTTATATAGGTTTGTAAATAATTCATATATGTATCTTTTTTTCAACAAGCCAATTACCGACTTTTATAATTTTATCAGTGAAAGATTTATGATATCGAGATCATAATAAATAATAATAAAAAAAAAACAACAAACATTTATAACATTTTACTGTTTTTTGTACCCATTTTTACTTTAATTTTAAAACATACCTTAACATTTATGTTAAAACTGGGTTTTCATAACGTAAAATATTTATTTGTTGTTATATTTTTATACTCTAAGGTATTATAGATACTTGTGATCGGTCTATAGCATACTGTCATCCTTTCTATTTCTTAAAGTGTATATACTGAATTATATTTATTTGTTTTTTATAAATGTAGATATAAATATTCAAAGACAATGCAACTGACGCAGAATGCTAAAATTTATTTATAATATTGGTTCATTCATTAAATAAAATGTAATAGAAAAAAACATTATTTACGTCCATACTGTCAATGCAAAACAGACAACAGGAACAGTATCGCCACATTGTTTAGAGACAAAATTGTAAATTGGATTGACTCGAATGTGAAAGAGGAATTAAATTTTAAACTAAAAAGTAACAAATTTTGACCCGTTTCTAAAGTTCCTAAAATTTGTATTACATAATAATGGCCATTCATTGGGCTCTTGCCAGTTTGCAACTTAGATTGCTTTGTAAATATGGTTTGTAATCTAAAATAAAAATTATGTTGCAATATATGAATTTTGTAACGGAAATTCCTCATGACACCTTTTAGGAAAATAATTAAACAATTATTAGCAAAACATCATCAACAACCATTCTAGGTAACCTCATTAAATTCAGCATGTCTACAAATATTATCACGTACACCAAACAGTTGAAATAGCAAAACAATCGACTGATGGCACACTTTCGATACTTGATGTAAATCGCGAACCATCAGTCGAGTAAAACCATGTAGCCATGACAAGTCGAGTTCAAAATGTAGCTATAATCAGTCGAGTTAAAAATGTAGCATAGTAAAGATTAGATGTAGTTAGTATAGTGTAACCAAGTAACCAGTAGAAATAAACATGTAGTCTTTACAACTAGTATTATTGGTCGAAGGCCGATGCAACATTATAATATCACATGGCGATCTTGAATCATAAATAAGGACCAATCTTCACATGGCGATCCTGCCCTCGAACATAATCTTCTGACAGAATAATTCAGCCGATCGTAGATTTTCAATAATGGGTATCACACAGTCAAAAAGTCAAACTCAAGAAACGTCCGACAATGGGGAAGTCAATTCCAATGTCTATATAAATGAAGATAATTTCCCGCTAGACGTAAGAGTACTGTTATACGTAATAGCTGCAGTAGCCCTGGTAATGCTGCCAATAAAACTTAAAAATATGCACAGGAGAAAAATAAAAAGGGACATATCAAGAAGTATGGCTATTCTAGATAGGCAAGCACAACAGCCCTAAAAGTTGTAAGGTACAGAACATTATAAAATATTATAAATGTAACTCATATAAAAATACTTAATTGCTTTTGACCATAATAATGAACTATTTTATATTTTATATCATTTGTGTATCTATGATTATTATGTCTTAATTTAAGAAATTTAGGAGATTTATTTTAGCATATATATATGTATATATATATATATATATATATATATATATATATATATATATAATATATATATATATATATATATATGTATATATATAAGAAATGTCGAACGATTATAATACATTGTAAAGGAAATTATGAACGTGCTGAGTAAGTACATTATATCATGAATGAACTTAATCTCTAAAGGTGTTAATAACCTGTGATATAACTAGGTCATTAAATGTTCTATTTACTATATTTTTGCTGACCCATAGTCATCATTGGCCTTGTAAGGTATTTGAAAACTTCCTTTTATTGTTTGCAAATTAAAATATCCAAGTGATTACGAATTATATTTTTTACGATTTACTCGTACAATACGTAGTGTGGGAGCAATTAGGTGTAATTAAAATAGAAATAAGCGCGCAAACGAATTAGAGGTAATTTGCAACAAACTAAAAAGAGCTTACATAATGGAAGGAGTACCATCGGAAGTAGCGGAAAACTATTCCACAGATACACTAACCAGAAGTGTAATCCAAAACGCGAACTCTGACAGAACTAAACTGATCATAGAGGCCGGAACATTTAAAAGTACTAAGGAAAAAATCATCGATAAATTAACAAATATCACACCGCAACCTTAGCAGAAAATATAAGCGAAAAAGACACCATACCCCGCAAAGTATACGAAGCCTTAGGTAACGTTCACTTGATGAAATTGCCAATATTATCATTTAAACTTTTCCAAATTCATTGCAAATGTTTATAAAACAAAGGCAAAATGAGCTCAAATTTTTCTCTGTACGTAACCAATGGTAGATTTCTCCTAGAAGAAATCCTATCTAAGCTAAATAAAATGGCTGGTAGTGTTGAAAAATTGCAATTAAAATTGTACCTCGAGGATGTAATATATAAAGTGTACACTGTGAATGAATTCAAAGAAATGGGACAAGAAATATTGAAGAATGTGAATATAATTTTATGTCATAAACCAGTACTAATTACCAACAGAAATGATAAGGCAAGTATAATAAAAAAATTCTACACATATCCAACGTATGATGGCCATTGCGAAAAAAAAACCGTTTACAAAAAAATTAAAATGAACATATTTTTGGAAAAATATGTCTAGAGACGTAGCAAAATTCGTCAAAAATTGTCAAAAATTGTCACAAATGCCAGATCAATAAAGCCAAAATTAAGCAGCAAAACGGCATCGTAAATTAGCATACGACGCTAAAGCAAAGGACTTACAATTCCAAAAAGGTGAGCAAGTTCTCATAACAAATGAGAATAGGTTAAAATTCGATCCATGGTATAAAGGTCCGTACTTTATAACGGAACCGGACATAGGAAACTCCAATTGCTTAATTTCAAATAATACAAAGAAAATTAAGATACATAAAAATAGAGTTTTCAAATACTAATTAGAAACTATGTACCATTATATAGGTTAAGTTTGGGACATTTTACAATAAAATAAACGAACTCATAAATATAGGCTTAAGATTTCAGTGAACAGTGACATTAAAAACTGCGTGACAAGTGTTAGAAATTATAGTGGACTTGACTTTATGGACATATAGTGAATTTCCTTAGAATAAGACATATGTAAGAATTTAGCAAGTAAACTGTTGTGAGTCAGAGGAACTTCCGCAATTATTAGTTAAACTTTGAAGTTGCGTGGAATACGCTACCGCGGATCCCACTTCCTTAAGGAAGGGTGGTGTAACGGAAATTCCTCATGACACCTTTTAGGAAAATAATTAAACAATTATTAGCAAAACATCATCAACAACCATTCTAGGTAACCTCATTAAATTCAGCATGTCTACAAATATTATCACGTACACCAAACAGTTGAAATAGCAAAACAATCGACTGATGGCACACTTTCGATACTTGATGTAAATCGCGAACCATCAGTCGAGTAAAACCATGTAGCCATGACAAGTCGAGTTCAAAATGTAGCTATAATCAGTCGAGTTAAAAATGTAGCATAGTAAAGATTAGATGTAGTTAGTATAGTGTAACCAAGTAACCAGTAGAAATAAACATGTAGTCTTTACAACTAGTATTATTGGTCGAAGGCCGATGCAACATTATAATATCACATGGCGATCTTGAATCATAAATAAGGACCAATCTTCACAATTTATTTCTGATAATATTTTATTAATTTTAATGTTATAGTTTCATTTTAAAGATTATTTTAATCTTTACCTTATAAATTTCATATAATTTGAATAAGATTACAAAAAATGTGAAAAAATGCGTTGATTGTAAAATTCAAGACAAATAGTTAGATCTAGCAGACCTGCTCATGGCTATCTTTGGTGTAGCGCCTTAATTTGAATGTTGCCATTTCATAATATTGTTGGGTGTAAGATTATTATAGCACGATGGTAAAGGCAATAGTTGTAAATTCAATGTGTAAAGTTCAATATTTTAGCTTCGTTCACTGCGAAAAGTTTTTAACAAATATTACTTGTTTATCATTAATTAACAGCAGGTGGTTATATTTCTTTATATTTTCCATATAAAACAGAAATAGTCATTGCTTACTATTTGTTTCGTTAAGTTAATGAAATTATATTGAATCGTAAGTTTTTGGTTTGAAGGTTTATTAATATTGCAATATACTGGGTGGGTTCAATTGAAAATTATAACAACTAATATGCACTGTCACTTTTCTAGAACTTTATTTACATTCAAACATCTGATTCAAATACAATAACAAGCCCATATAAGCTAGTCGACGCGGTATCACTCAACTGCGATCGTGGCGTGCTTCTTTTATAATCCCAGTGGAATTCTCCAGTAGAATTCATTGTCGTTCCTTCCGCTGCCGAGCCTTTTCGAGAATCCTATTTTTTATATTGAAGCGTTTGTTGTCGTGCTGAATGACACAGGGTCGGCTTTGGGTAAATTTCGTAACACTGCCCCCCCTTTAATTCTGATCGTCCCGATCAGAAACATCCCCTCCATGGTAGGGAGCGAGTCGATCTAAATGAACCACCTTCAATTTAGCCTTGGGGTTTCGACGGATCCGGTAGACGACGTCATTAAGCCTCTTGACCACCTCGTATGGACCATCCCAGGCGGGTGTAAGCTTTGGGGATTTACCCTTGCTCCGTTGGGGGTTGTACAACCAGACTTTGTCCCTCTCCTGGAACCCGACTGAATTGGCCTTGAGGTCGTATCGCGTCTTCATCCGGTCACTGGTGGCCAACATCTGCATTCGGGCTAATTCGTGTGTTGCCAGCATGTTATGTCGGAGCTGGTCGGCATAATCGTCGATGTCTTGGGGACGTTCTTCGGGGGAGCCAAATGCCAAGTCGCATGGTAATCGCAGCTCCTTTCCGAATAAGACCTTGGCTGGGGTCAGGCCTGTACTATTATGTACAGCAGAGCGATATGACAACAGGAATAGGGGAATATGCTCATCCCAATCACGCTGGTTATTGCTTACGACCTTGGATAGGTGTTGTTCCAAGGTCCTGTTGAATCTTTCCACCATTCCATCTGACTGTGGGTGTAATGGTGTTGTTCTCGTTTTCCTGATCCCCAACATCGTGCAGACCTTCTGGAATACATTCGATTCGAAGTTACGCCCCTGGTCTGAATGTAATTCCATCGGGACGCCAAACCTGCTGAATAGTTGTTCTACTAACACCGTCGCTACCGTGGTTGCCTCTTGGTTGGGTATCGCATATGCCTCAGGCCATTTGCTGAAGTAATCCATTGCGACCAGAATGTATTTGTTCCCCCTCTCAGACTCGGGAAACGGACCGGCGACATCGATGGCAATTCTCTCAAATGGGACGCCCACATTGTACTGCTGCATTCTGCCCTTGGTCCGGGTCTTCGGGCCCTTACTGGCGGCACATGTAGCACATTTGCGGCACCAAGCTCTGACGTCTTCGAAGTAATTCACCCAGTAGTACCGCTGGCGAACTTTGTCTAGGGTTTTATTCATGCCCAGGTGGCCTCCGGTAATTCCATCATGTACTTCGGTCAGGATGGCTGGTACCTTTTTCTTCGGAACTACCAGTTGGAACTTGGTTTCTCGTCCATCAGCGCTTTCCCAAACTCGCTTGAGCATTCCATTGTCTACTCTTAGAGAGTCCCACTGAGCCCATAACGATTTCAGCACGCCGGAGTATCTAGCTACCTCGTCCCATCGTGGCCTGGGTGCTCCTCTCATTTTGAGTGACAAGATTGGTTCGATGTCTGGATCAGCCATTTGGTACTGGATGCACTGTTCCGTTGTCCAGTCTTCATTGGCCTGCACTCGGATCTGCCTGATGGCGATACCCTCTCGCTGTTCCGTCTTTAGACAATGCTTGCATTCCGCTCTACAGGGTCTTCTGGATAGGGCATCGGCATTATTGTGCAACCGGCCAGCACGGTGTTCCACCTTGAAGTCGTATTGCTGTAATTTCTCCATCCATCTGGCCAGTTGTCCTTCCGGTGTCTTCATGTCCAGCAGCCATTTGAGTGCGGCATGATCTGTTCGGATTAAGAAATGGCGACCATACAGGTATTTGTGGAAATGGTCTACAGCCCTTATTATTGCAAGAAGTTCTTTTCTGGTGACGCAATAATTTCTTTCTGGCTTCGAGAATCCACGGCTGTAGTACTCGATCACCCTCTCTTCACCATCTTGCACCTGGGATAGGACGGCCCCCAAACCGGCGTTGCTGGCGTCGGTGTCTAAGATGAACTTGCCGGACTGTGTAGGAAAGGCTAGGATTGGGCTGGAACATAGTGCTGCCTTCAGTCGTCTGAATGATGTTTCGCAATCCTGATTCCAACGGAACGTCTCCTTCTCTGTGGTCTGCCGATGTAGAGGAGCGGCAATGGTGGCAAATCCCTCAACAAAACGCCGGTAGTATGAACAGAGGCCCAAGAAGCTTCGGAGTTCATGCTTATCCCTCGGGACTGGCCAATCACGGATCGCTTCTATCTTGTCCTCGTTAGTGCGGATTCCTGACTCGGAAACGACGTGGCCCAAAAACTCTACTTCTTTTTGGAACAAGGAACACTTCTTCGGATTGAGTCTGAGGTTGGCGTTATTAATTCTGGAGAATACTTCGCCCAGGTTCTTCAGATGGTCGTCGAATGTCTGGCCCATGACTAGAATGTCGTCGAGGTATACTAAGCACGTCCTCCATGTTAACCCGCTCAGTACATACTCCATTAGCCTCTCAAATGTAGCGGGTGCATTACATAACCCAAAGGGCATGACCGTGAACTGAAACAGCCCTTTACTGGTGGAGAACGCTGTCTTCTCTCTGTCGTTTGCGTGTAGACCAACCTGCCAATATCCACTTTTTAGGTCTAGTGTGGAGAACCAACGGGAGCCTGCTAGTGTGGTCAAAGTGTCATCGATTCGGGGTAGTGGATAGCTGTCTTTCTTCGTGACATCATTCAGCTTTCTGTAATCCACGCAAAATCGGGTGGTTCCATCCTTCTTTTTAACTAACACGACGGGACCAGACCATGGACTGACGGATGGCTCAATAACTCCATTTTGTAACATGGACTCGATGTTTTCGTCGACTGCCTGTTGTTGCCCCAATGGTAGTCGTCTAGGTTCTGATGGGTTGAGCCTTCCCGGTATCTATTCGATGCTGGATGATGTTGGTGCGACCGGTGGTTCCATTTTTACTGTTAAAAATTTGCCAGTGTTTTGTGATAAATATCTTGGCTTTCTTCTGGTTCTCTGGTGTCAAGTGTGTCAAGTGGTCAGCAAACTGTTGTAGGAACTCTTTATCGGGCCCTGTCTCCTTCACCGACGTCCGGTACTCTTCTTCGCAATTGATGATGGTCTCTACTGGCTCGAAACAAGCTATCTCTTGACCATTGGTAATTCTGATGTCGTTGTTGGACAAATTCAGGACTCTGATTGGTATATCTCGTCCGGTTTTAACTATAGCCCGTCCAACTAGGTACTCATGAGCTGAGTGTACGGGCTCCACCATTCCAACGCAGCTCCCAGGATTGCTGTCTAGCTGCCCTTGAATAATCTGTTCCGTTCGACCAGGAATTCTAGCTGAAGACTTTGCCACAATTTTTATGGGGGTGACTGATGTGTTGACGGGCCGTGTCAATACAAATTCCTCATTTAGGAACCGAAGAACATCATATCTCGGGTCAAACATAAATCCATGCTGGCTAATTAGGTCCATTCCCAGTATAAAATCGTCCTCAATATTCGCTACCAGGACCCTATGCCGGATCATGTTGTCCCCTATCTGTAGCACGACATCTGCCTCACCCTGTATTGACATGGACTCGCCGGTGACTGTTCTGAGCTGGATGTTATTGGTAACTGGCCGAATTTCTGATGCTCTCAAAACCCTGGACTTGGCAATGGACACAGCGGCGCCGGTATCGATGGTGATGGTAACTGCTCGCCCGTTGATGGTGCCTCTGATGACTAGGCTGCCGCTATCTCGGCAAAATCCCCGGATGGATAACGTTTTGGGGGCTGGTGGAGGGACAGTCAGCATTCGCCCCCCTATGCTGACTGACTGACGGTCCCTGTACATGTGGCTGTTCTGTTGGTTACCCTGGTCGGTGATCGTTCAGGTGGCCTCACTCGACAATTACGTTGGAAGTGCCCTGTCCGTCCGCAGCCGTAACATGCCCCTCTGGTGCCAGTTCTTGGTGACCGGTCTAATAATTTGTTCAGACCAGCCAGCAGCGCTTGAAATTGTGACTCTGACTCTTCCTGGTTGAAGGAAACTGCTCGGACCCTCGGCTTGGACATGTTCATGACGGCCTCTACTTCCAAAGCCCGAAGTAGAGCTTCACTACTTTTCTTGACGCCACTCAGTCTTAAATTTCTTTGTACTTCCACATCTCTGATGCCGTTTATGAAACTCTGTGTGGCCAACTGGTCTTTCGTTTCCTCTGGCAGGTCTGGGTAGGACAAGTGTACTAACCGTCTAATCTCTGCTTCGAATTCTTGAAGGCTTTCACCGGATTTTTGCGTTTTTCCACTGAGTTGGACTTGGTATACCTGGCTCAAGGATTGATTGTCGTAGCGTTTGTCTAGGATAGCGATGATCTTGTCGAAATTGCCTTGTTCATCGACTGGAATGCTCTGGAGGAGTTCTAGGGCCGGACCTCTTAAGGAAATTACCAGAGATGTGGATTTTTCATGATTATCCCATCCATTAGCTGTAGCCACGGCCTCAAATTGCCGTTTATACATGGGCCAAGATGAACTGCCGTCGAATGTGGGTGGTTTACTAAAGGAACCTTTGGTACTCACGGTGTTCTGGTATTTTCCTCGCTGTAAGTCCTGTTGCATTTTTTTAATTTCTGTTTCTAGTTTATTTTGGATGGCACAGATTTTATCTTGTACTTCAGTGTGTACTGTTTGCTTGATGGAACTGATTTGATTTTGAACTGTGTCTTGAATTGAACTGATTTCAAATTTTACCTGGCTTTGGATGGAATCAAGATCATCTACTTTTATTTCAAGAGTATCCACGGTATTTTTTATGGTCTTAATGTCATCATTTATCTCTTTTATATCTGACTCAACTATTTGCATTCTTTCATTAACTGTTTCATTAACTTGCCCTACTATTTGCATTAGTTGTTCAAATTTTTGTCTTTTTTCTTCAGTTTGATCTTGTTTTTCTACAAATTTCGAGAATAATCCTTCCATTAAATTTTGTTGTTCGCTTTTCATTGTAGAAACTAGATTTTGTTGTTTTTCTTCCATCGTGGAAACAAGATTTTGTTGTTCACTTTTCATCGTGGAAACAAGATTTTCTAATTCTATTTTACGTTTTTCATCGATATTAGTGACAAGATTTCCTAATTCAATTTTAAGTTTATCATCAAAAGATTTCACTAACCTTTGTTGAATTTCTTCTTGATGTTCTTTCTCCTTCTTGTCACGTTTTTTCTAGAATCTGTGCAATTTTTTCGTCTATCTTTTCCATACTACGAGTTTCCATAAATCAATTTAGGATGTTAACTGCACTTAATCCTTCACTTCTAACACCAAATTGCAATATACTTCGTGGGTTCAATTGAAAATTATAACAACTAATATGCACTGTCACTTTTCTAGAACTTTATTTACATTCAAACATCTGATTCAAATACAATAACAAGCCCATATAAGCTAGTCGACGCGGTATCACTCAACTGCGATCGTGGCGTGCTTCTTTTATAATCCCCGTGGAATTCTCCAGTAGAATTCATTGTCGTTCCTTCCGCTGCCGAGCCTTTTCGAGAATCCTATTTTTTATATTGAAGCGTTTGTTGTCGTGCTGAATGACACAGGGTCGGCTTTGGGTAAATTTCGTAACAATATGAACTTATGTTCTGTAGTTATTTGAAATGTAATAGTAGACATAACACCTTCGTACTAATTTTTGAGTTGGTTGATTTCATTTACTGCTTATGAGCTGAAATCGTTAAATGTGAAATGCCAGAATAAAGGTTCTGTTTCGTTTTATTTCTTACTTTAAGACTATTGAAATTATTCAGACTCAAATCAAAAAATATTTTTAAAAAATGTTGGTATTAACTAATGTTTTATATATTTCATTTAATATTAACTTATTATTTAATATAATCTTAATAATTTTAAAGGGATTTATTTTTTATGTTAAAAATTATAACTGCATATTTGAATGTATTTAAAGGCCGAATCTTTCAATTATTTTTAGGTAGGGAATCTGATAGTTACTCTTTTGTGTTTATACATTTTATCAAATAAACAACTTATTTTATATTACAAGATTTTATTCCAGCAAAATCCTAATGGAAAAGCTGTGGTGATGTGTCACAAATGTAAAAACACAGTTTTGCACCCTAACACCAAACCTTTATTTTAAACACTCAACGCCGTTTCAACAACTCTAAGTTGTCATCTTCAAGGAGTAAACTAAAACTAACTAACTAGTTTGATGTGTGTTTAAAATAAAGGTTTGGTGTTAGGGTGCAAAACTGTGTTTTTAAATTAGCAAAATCCTGGTTTTGTCACAACCTAAAATAAACATGTCATTGACATTTTAAGGATGTGTATTTAAAAATAATTATAGTTTAAAGAAACTAAAAAAATACACTTTAATAGCAAACCGAACTAAAAAGACGGTTTCATGACGCATTCTTCTTCGGTTTCTCCTACACTTTGTTCATACTAGGTATATACTATTGACAAACGAACCTCAATAATGTTCGCAATTTGATGAAAGACGGTCAAATTTCGACAACTTGGCGACCACTAGTAAAAAATAATTTCCAGTTGGTAGTTTTATTTCGATAGTACACTCATCTACTGGTATTTTTTGAAGCAATAAATGCAGGTAAGGAAGATCCTTTTTTATATTTGGTAAAAAGCATGCTATAGGTTTCTGTCCTGTTAGAGCAGCTTCTAGGGAAGCCGTAGAGGGCACTAGTCGTAATTTTTGAATACAATTTATAATATTGAGTTTCCCATCTATTTTTTCTATATGATCTGTGCTTCGACTGACTTCCAGAAATTCACAAATGCAATAACAAATGACTTCATCACAGACATTCATCAACGACAAAACTCAAATCATCATCTAAAAACCGATCTCAGGATATCAAAATCCTTCCGGATACACTTCGAGTACAGACTAACCAACAAAATGCGTATAGGTGTTAAGCTGCAATAAAATGCCTAACGACTGAACCTAAACTTCAGCTAACAATAACAATTATAAGGGTAAACAAAACAGGGAAATCAATAACAAATACTCAAAAAGAATATACAAAACCAACAGAAATGATTTAACATTTACAAAAGCAATGACAATGCAATGGAATAAGTGAATAAGATGCATTTTATATCATGATATAACAATCAGAATTATTGCGAAAATTAAACGTAACAAGTTATCGTGACAGTGTTGTGTATAAAATTAGAAATTTTAATTTTTCTTCGCGTCAAAATACAAAAGCAAACCTAATATAAGCAGCCACAGTTCAGCTAATATTCACCATAACACAGTTAGCAAAATTAATTAAGATTAACCATGTCTTTCCATACGAATTCGCGAAAGATATCTGATAGAAAAGACTTCGCCAACAAAAATTTCAGCGTCACATTCCGAATTGCTTTCACAATTCCAACTCGCTTTGGTATGTGCGGTTAATCTTTCAACCAAGTTCTTGCCAGTGGATGACTGCACTTGCATTCTCGAATACTGGATGAAGGGACAATTAATAAACCGCATTCTCTATGAATTCATGATTCGGCCTGTAGTAATGTTGGAAAGCGAATTCACCGCGGAGGTATCGAACTGAGTTGTTGGTAACGATCGTGACTAATTAATCTGATGAATCTGACCACAATTAACGGCTCGCACTCAGGAGGTCCCATTTGATATTCCACTTCCATAATGAATCACCGGAACACCACATTGCTATACAGTCCATTGTTTACAACTGTAATCTCATATTTCCGGTTATCTGTACATTGCATATTCTAGTTTCATCAAAGCGTACGCCCCTTATGAATTTCTCAAATCGTGCCACAGATTCCGTGAATAGAAGAAAGGGATTATGGCTTGTGCCAAAAATGTATGTGGGAACATTATTGGCTGAAACCGATAAAACAATTAGACCAGTCAATAGAGCTCTGTTACAATAAATTTCTAAAAAAGCTATACTTTCGTGATATAGTATACAGTCCATTTATGAAAAGACACATGCTCTAAACTATTATTAGATCTTTATAATAACTAGCTGTCGCCCAGTGGTCGAAATTCGACCAATTGTGTCAATATCTCTGGCAGGTTAAGTAACATGAAAATTTTATAGTGACATTCTATCCTAGGACTTTAGGGAGAACAGCAATTACACAGAACGGATCCAGATTCGGAACCTCTGTGTGATAGTTTCCTCGAAAATCCTAGATGTCGGTCTTACATCTCGCTTCTACAAATAAGTAACGAAATTCAAGATTTTTCAGATATACTTCATAGAACTTTATTTGTGTTCAAATTCGTAATTCTTAATTTAATACGACAACAATTCAACCGCTAATGGGCTACCCTACATATTTATTTTTTCTAACCCCCCTGTAAAGCTATAATTGCACTCAATTCTCTAACATTTTTTAAAATCCTCATTATAATAATTCCATCTCTTTATATATTTCCACGACCCTGCTTATGCAACTGCTCATGGACCACGCATACTATTTTTTACCATTTTTGAACCACCGGGTAAACCATTCTGTATATGCCACCGCCTATGACCCACCATATTTACTCTTTTTGTTTATGAAATTTTTAATTATCTTCTGTAACTATAATTCTACTCTGACCTATATTTCAATCATTATATATATGGAACTCTTCGTGGTCTACTCTATAAATCATTTCCTTTTCTAACATTTTTATCACCATCCTGTATATCTATAATTCCTCTCACCCTATATTTCATCTTAACTATATATACAACTGTTTATGGGTTACATTTCCATTTCCGCCACCCTGTATATGCATCTATATATAACATTTTTTGCACCACCCTGTATAATTGTAATTCTACTGCACCTTCTATTCCAAGAACCCTGTAAATTCAACCGCTAATGGGCTTCCCTATATAATTATTTTATTAGTTATAATTGCACTCTTCTCTATATTTTAAACACTCTATATATGCAACTGCTTATGTGCCACCCACGAAAAAAATTATTTCTAACATATCTGGAATCGCCCTGTATAATTATAATATACAACGATTACTTTACCCACTAAACAATAACAACGCTTGCATGCCACTTCCAGAAGTACATGCTCTAAGTATATAACAGCATTGGTCTGTCTATATATAATTACTCAATGTTTTGAGTCTGGCGGCGGCGGCACATTCAGTTGTTTGGCATTGACATTATTGAGGTAAATAATGAATTTTAATTATATTTTATTTAATGAATGAACCAATATTATAAATTAAGATTAGCATTCTGCACTGAAGGTCGTCAGTAGCTACTAAACAAAACAAAAATGAAGAAAATCGGTTGAGAAACAGAGGAGAAAATGGTACCTAATCGTTTTGTCTTTGCCTATTTATATATAGATTAATGAAAGCCTAGTGGTCGAAATCCGATGGTATTTCATTAAATTTTCAAAATTAAATATTATTCACGTTCGTTTGTTAAAGACATTAACAGTACCTTTGCACCTAGTATAAGAAATCTCGGATTTTAATTTTAATGCAAGTATTATAAAAAACTTCTTCGAATTCGATCGCAGTGCCCCTACCGAGTATACTATGTGTAGATAATTTGAATTTTGTTCAGTTAGGTCATTAGCATCTGTTGTTTGCTTTAATTCCGTTTAAATAACGTGTGCAATCAATAACTATTTTGTGACATATAACCTTTTTTATCTGATTTAAGGTTCAATTGATTATTTTAGGGTTTCAGTATCTCTCCCTCTCTCTTTGATTTGTATTTTTTTCTATATTATCCACATATTTTTAACTTTTTTATTTGTTTTATTATTTGGGTGACGTTCTATTAGTGTGACTCTAATTCACGCTATATTACAATCACCCAGTATATGTTTCCGTGTATTGGTCACCCAATATAAATTAAATCATTTTCTGAATCACCCTTTATAACTATACTTCAACTCTACACAATGTTCTAGCCGCTCTGAGTAATTATTAATCCTCTCCACTCTATTGACTATTTCTATTTTTCAAATCAAATTTTTAATTCATCTTTATAACTATAATTTTACTTCGCCCCATATGTCAAGTATAAGCAACTACTTATGTTTCACAATATATAACATTTTTTAACCACTCTATATGACTATAAGTCCTCTTCACTTTAATTTCAATCATCCTGTATCTGCTACTGAACATTTTTTAAACCCTGCTTTCTATACCTCGAATAGCCTTACTGCATATGCTTATTTAACCATTTTTTAAAGTTTTTTGATCCACTCGGTATAACTATACATTTACTTCACTCTTATTTCAACCACCATGTCAACGCAACTACTTATGTACCCAATACAACATTTTTTGAACCACCCTGTATAACTTTAATTATACTCCACCTTATATTTCAACCATCCTAGATATGTCTGACTGTAATTTGAGTTCACCCTATATTTCAACCGCGCACATTGCTTGCTGCTTGAATTCCGATGCACGCACATACACCCACACGTACCACCGCATACCAGACAGAAAAGATCGCTCATCTAAAAAAATTTTCTTTTTGATGCACTAATGGAATATTTGACTCGACTACAAGCCTTATAAAATGAAAACCATTACAAACACCCTGTACGATATACTTTCATGGTATATCTTGCCATTTAAGCTAGATATTTATGATGAATAAAACATTTAAAAAATATATAACCGACTTCTACCTATAACTAAAAAACTAAAAATAATTATAACAAAATACAACTCTAGCAAATAAATAACACATTCAATGTTGTTAGGTACCTACCCAGGAAGTAAAAAATGTAAACATTAAAAGGTGCTCATTCTGTACAAATTAATTACCTACCAATCTAGTATACTTTGAAGCCGGTGCCAAGCAACTCTAAAATACTTCATTGTGTACTTATCTACTAATTCATTAAACTTGATTGTTGCTTGGCACCGACTTCAAAAATATACTAGATTGGTAGGTAATTAATTTGTACAGAATGAGCACCTTTTAATGTTTACATTTTTTACTTCCTGTTTTAGTTATAGCTAGAAGTCGGTTATATATATTTTTTAATGTTTTATTTTTTCTGATTTTCTGAAAAACCGTAAATTTGAGGCTTTTTTGAATAATCACTGAGCATAAATAAAAAAACGTGCGGACGAATTGATAACCTCCTCCTTTTTGGAAGTCGGTTAAAAACTAGTAACAGTTGAGAAAAGCAATTTGACTGTTTTGCTAATACCTAGATAAAACAATGATATTTGATTTACAAGATACTTTTTTGGTTTTAATCGCAAAAGTTCACACATCCCAAAACTCATTGTAAAATTTCAAGTATGCCCGGCGGTTTGGCACTTAATGCTTTGACCCATTGAGTCATTCCATTATATTTGGAAGACATACAATAGAGGCGGCATCAACAATGTAGGAGTGGCCTCTGCTCTCCCTATTATTAATCTCGGATTATTTTTTTACTAACAATTGAACTAATTAATTTTTATTTTTTTAAATTATTGTATATATTTATTTCACCGTAAACATTTCCTATACATATCAAATATATTCTTGCCTATGCAAAACATAACATAATAATTCTTGAATATCTCCAGATCAACCATATGTAATTGCACTACTTGTGATTACCTTTATAGCCTATGTAATTGTTGCAAACTTCCTTCTTTCATTTTTTGTGTATGGTCCCAACCATCCATCTTCCCAAGTTTTTAGTGCTGGTTCTTCGTTTAGGTGCCTATCGAAGATTTCAGGGAAGATATTAAATAATTTATTTGTTTTGTTCGTTATCAACTAAGAAAGGACCTCTTCGGGTCCAGGGACACATCCATTTTTAGCAGTGATATTACTTTTATTTTTTCTTTCGATGTAAATATTTACTGGTTCTCAGTTACTTCGTCAGCAGGTAATATATTGTAGTCCATTCTACCATTAAAGATATGTAATATTCGTACCATTTGTCTGACTGCACCGGTTTTATGATTTTTGTTATACTACATTCTTGTTTGTAGAATTCATTTGAAATTGTCAAATACGAGTTTTCACATATTCTGATAATTCTAATACCATTAGTTGTTTAGATCAATCACTTCTATTGGGGTCGTTTCAATTTCTTTTTTATCTCAAATCAGGAACCTTTCGTTTATGTCTTTAAGGTATTTGGTAAACTGTCTTTTTAGGATTATTTTAATTCCTGAAGATTTTTATATGTTTAAGATACAAAAATCTTACCTACGTTACTCTCTTGGAACTGATGAAAAACTTCACACTCCCCTGATAGCTTTATTTCCTGTTTTGATATTCTTAATTTTCGGGGCATTTGGATTCAAAACTTTCCATAATTTTTAACTAATTCTCTTCTTCTGCATACATAAGTATTATTCTAATTAAAGGAGCAGGTGCCAGTTTAATTTTTTACTCCTCTTTTAATATCTACGCCTGTTAGGCACAGCGTTTATGTTACTTTCTGCTAGTTTTACTTTCGAGTATCTAGAAGCTTTATCGTGTTTTTTATTATCTTTTCTGCAAGTTTGTTTCAATATTTTCTACTGTTTCTTGCCCAGTTCATTATATATTTAATGTTACATTATTTCATTAAATCTTCATTTCTAACTCAATCACTCAATTCTTCTTTCTTGCTAAAGGCTCCTATTTTCAGAGTACAAGTCCTTCATTTCGATTTGGTGGTGTCCTCTCTGGTTACCGCGGCATGTCTTATGAATATGCTGCCCGCGTAATATTACTTTCTTGGTACATGTATTTAATTTTTCTTATCACCCCTAGGTCATCCTACTGCTTTTGTTGCTTACACTGTTGGGGTCTGGTTTCGTACTGCGTATTTCTAGTTCTCGGTATTAACGCTCTAAGAAATTTAAAACGCATTGTTTGTTCATTGGCCTTGTCAATTCATCGTCATCTATTGACTCAGTTAGGAATCTTTCTGTCTTCTGAGGAACCAATCTCCTTAACTAAAATGTTTCCATGTATATGGTTAATGTCACATTTGACACTACCCATCTTAAAACCTGTATACGAAACAACTAAAATACTAGTCGTCTTTGTGGAAGCCGTGATGTGTTCAACATTATTACCGAATCACAACTACACCTGCTTTTCAGGGATATTAATAACATAACATATCTTTCTCCGATTGTAAAATCGGCCATTATTCACTACAAATAAACACCCCAGCAGAGTTCACAATAAATTATACCTACTGATAATAGAAGTCATAGTCGAGAAAGATTGTAAACAAGTGATTGATGTGTACAAGCGATGTTGCAATATGGAATTGACGAATTTTAAGCGAAATAACAGTAAAATAAACTTTCGAGACTGGAAATATGGGCATCAATAAAACGAAGTTTATGTACAGCGTGCTAATATTCAGGGCATACTAAATAATTCAATCCAGGAAGCAGTGAAAAAACACCTGGGTCATTTTATACATATACCATGTTGGCTGCTACTAGATGTAAACAGAAAAATCGAACATGCATGGATGATCATCAGATTAACTCCTAATCTTCGAGCATGCTAGTCCATCTCTAAAAAAATGGATCAGTGTCTTCCGCCAGTACTAACATTATGATTTTTGGATCCTTAAAACAGAAATTATGAGAAACGTTCAAGCCTATGAAGAAATGTAAGGTCATAATAACAAGGAAAGGCTGAAAAAAAAATAAAGAAAATGAGAAACGTGAACTAGGTAACAGCTGAACCCACAAAGCAAAATAAGACAACAAAAACCACAGTGGTATGCCGGGAGTCTAAAAACACTAAGGAAATGATAATGATTGTTTCCTGAAGGGTATTTGTGGCGTTTTTATTAATTTTAAGCACTTATTGTGAATAACACCACAGTACCCGAAATTACTGTATATTTCCAAACATTTTAGGGTCTAGGTCAACCTCGTTGTCAATGGCACTAAACTATATGAAAAAAGGCACAATTCTAAAATTTTAAATTGAAATGTTTTGAAATATTATGTGACGTATGATAATATTACACGGTAGCATAGAGAGTTCTAAAACTGATATAATAATAAAGTTCCTTTTAAATTGGAAGAATTGTAAAGGGTTTTATTGAGAATTTTATGTGGTGCTCCTAGGTGAGACTTTGTTACAAGATACTGCATTCGCCAAAAATGCCATCAACGAATTCTGTTGACGGAGTTATCCCATTAAAATTATAAGGGAAACCCTAGGGCAAAAAAAAACTTTAAGAACTATGCAGATACTCTGTTGTTCACAAGGACATGAGCATTAGTAAATTTTTTCCACTGGCAACCACAAGCGACTGAATTCTACGAAGGTAGGGAAGTAGTAGCGATACAATTGTCTTCATTTAACAAACTTGAAGCAGCTCTTTTGTTTTGATGTTGTGTTTTCTTTGTGTAATATAATTGAATTTTGAAATTGTATTTTATGGCCAAGGCCCCAGCATGTTCAATAGTTTTGGATTTTTCTAACTGTAGCGTTTTAATATAATTAATGTGTTAATTTATTCGAACATTTGGAGGTCTGGAACTTTCTCTAATATAGAATTTATTACTATCAGAAGGAATTTTATAAATTGTATTTATTGTATTTTGAGAACTGTTCTTTGGTTTTGTTTTTATATAATTGATTTTAGTGTAGGTATTTCTTGTTTTAAATGAGGTTTTAATATTATATATGTTGTCCATACTTTTTAGACTTTCTGAGCGACCCTTTATGTGTGGTATTGTTATTATAGTAACGTGATTATCTTGGGAGTCAGTCTTGCTGGGTGGAGTTGATTGATCGTTTGGTTTTTCATTTTGTTTAACTCTCTATTGTAATTTTTTCTGGGTAACTACTAACAGAAAGCACATTTTATTCAGTATTTTAATGTCGGAACAATTAGGTTTTCCGGTCATATAGAGATTTCATGGTACCTCTTTTTACTGATTAGAGTGAAAGTTGAGATCCCTGTTAGCGTGAATAGGTTTTCTGTAAACTTCTATTTCAAATGTAGATTGTTTTTCGTTATTAAAATGTCTACAAATGATAATTTGTTATTCTGTAATTGTACAATTTATTCTTTGCTTTTAATAACTAAAGATTTAATCCATTTTCAGAAAGTTATTTGTTCTTCAAATGTTTCCACATGTTCAAAGCAGGAGCCAGAATTTTCTTGATTGAGGGCATCATTACGGTGAAACTATATTGTTTTCATACAACTTAATGATAACTTCTAGCTACAAGATTTTGGCATGCTAATGATTTCCTATCTGTCTCCTGCTTTAAACAACATTTTTATGGAAAAATTTAAAGAAGCAAACCAAACCTCATTTAAAACATGAAATACACCAAAATCCATTTCATCAAAAACAAATTCAAAAAACACAATTCAAAATACAATTAATTGCATTCATAAAGTTCCTGTAAAATGTAATAAATTCTATATTGAAAAAAATACTACATCTCAAACGGTTCGAATAAATGAACACAAAAATTACAATAAAAAAAGTCAGGTTGATAAATGAAAAATTTGTGAACAGGCCTGGGATCTTGGTCGTAACACACAATGAAGAACACAATAAGAAACGAAATCTTAGATCCGTCATTTTAGATTTTGCAATTCTCACCTCGGATACCTGATTAGAGCCTCTAAAAACTTAAACCAATTTTGGTGTAACTGGCAAATATTTTCAAAAATTTATTTTTTACGGTTTCTGGGTTATTACTCTGTATAAAATAATCTGACTTTAAAAAACGATGTATCAAAAGATTGACAAAAAGAGACCTTTAAAAAGAGGTATCACAAGATACCCCTTTGTATTTAAAGTTGTAGAGGTGATATTCACCCCCGCTTAGGGGTTGAAACGTTGAAACTGCAGAGTAAATATAAATTAACGTGTCTTTGTCTTTTTCTTTTAATGATATTTTGAAAGTTATTTTGGGTGGGTAGTTTTGAAATGAAGGCCTTATAGTTTGTTGGTAAAGACCAGCTGGCAATAATTCCAACAGTTTGAACACTTGCACACGCGAATCAGCGACCTGGACAATAAACGATTGAGGAATTTTTCAAACCGTTGGGATGAATAGCAATTGGTCTCTACCAACATACTTATTAAGTTCCGTTTCATTTGGAGGAGTTACACAATCCCTGTGCTATTGATGTATAGGATTGTACCTCTAAAATTCCAAAACTTGTAGCTAGCTGGCCAGTAAGGATAGTAGTTCGAGGCCATTTTGAGCCACGATCACCTAAACAAGAATCAGAAAACGATCTTTGTTTAGCACGATTTAACATCACAAAGTAATGACTTCCACAATCGAACTAATATTTAGGTTGATATTTATGATTTTCTCTCCAAGTTACTGTTTAAGGAAAATGTACAAATTTAGCCAAGTAACTGTAGAAAAATACGTAATCAGATTTCAATAGTTAATATTATTCAGCATTCCAATAATTATGTTAATTTATTCTTTCACATTTTGTATTCAAGTTATTGTATAAAAAACGTTTGAATATTTTACTACGTATTAAAAATACACGTCCTGTAACAGAGCTAACATATTAATAATAATAATTCAGCACCAAATTAATAGGCATGATTTAAAAATATATGGCGGCAACAATTTAGAACACATCACATTGTTTCACGTTGAGTCTACATTGTTTACTTATTTTGTGATGCATTAAGTTTCACTATGTCGCACGTCGGTGACGAGAACTGTGTATTAAATTGTAAAAGTGGTGTTACAAGATTGACTCTAATTTACGGCATACAAGATATATTTACATTACTATTATTGTTTTTACAAAACACATTATCTTGAAATCATAATTAAAATCAAACAGATAATAACTTTTTAACCCTCCCAATTCCGGTTGAAACCCAACCCTTATCTACTATCAACGGCAGCTGATTCATATAATGTCATTTTCTAGACAAGCGGCAGAGTATCAAGCAAAGTTCAAGCCACGAGTGAACACGAACCATTTGAAGCCACGTTTGACTCTTTACTAACTCAAAATGTATTTAAGATTAAAACATGACATTTGGTATATTAATTAAAAGTCCTTATGTTAACTAGTACCCCAAATTTCATAAATGAGATATTATCGACTAAAAATCAGCTCTTTTATCACTGACTGACTAACTGCCATATAGATAAAAAAAACCTACCCCACTACCAGATGACCTAGAAGATGAAGTTTGGCTATCAACTGAGTAATTGTGTGTATACCCAGAAAAAATACAGAAAATAGTGAAATTTTAGGTTTCATATGGCAAAAATATTGAAAATATCAAAAATTGTCGGAAATGTCAGAACGTCGGAAGTATAAAAACCACCAAAAACGTTAAAAAATGTCAAAAAATGTCGGAAATGTTAAAAATTAAAAAAAAACACAAATAAAAGTCAAAATGTCATAAATGTGAAATACCATAAAATATAATAATGTGAAAAACGTCAAATTTTCTAAAAAATATTGAAAACTGTAAAACAAGCGAACAGAAAATATGAAAATATGCCGAATAATGAATTAAAAATGTTGAACAGATCATAAATGTAAATCCGGGGTGTACAAAATTAACAGCGTCAATGCGATCAACTGTATATCCGTAGGACATTTAAAAATTTTAATACTACTACTAGAGAGCACAAAAGAAGTTATTCCGGAATAATACGGAAATAATACACGCCTGTTATGAGAAATCTGAAAAGAAAATGTTTTACACCCTATATCTCGAAAACTAGTTATACAATTTTAATAATATTCTGCTCAGTAAAACACTGAACATTTGTTAACGTAAAAATGTAATAAAATACAAAGTTGACGGAGAGAATTTAAAACTACGGGGCAATATAAAAAAATACATTTTTTCATTATGTATAGTTCTTGCAATCAGTTTAACATCCCGTTGAGTATAAAGAGACAGATAATATATCTGTTTACTGTCTTATTAAAATTGCAGCACGAATGGTTCGTACAGGGTGATGCATGAATAGGAAAAAATAATGTATGCCTTCTTTAGCAATACTTATGGCTCACACTGTATATTATATGAAGCACACCAAAGAAATGATTACTTTAACGAGATATTAATTCTGCAATAACATCTTCTTATGTTTTCGACGTTGTAATAAAAAAAAGATTTTTTCCAAAATCACATGTTACGTATTTCTTAAATAACCTATAATCCATCAAAAATTATGGCAATTGTTTTGTGAAATATTTATGTCCAATAATGTATAAATCACAGTTTCTCCAATAACCGTAAATAAAGCACGTCTCTCATTGGAAATCTGATATAAAAAATGCGGCATTTGCGATATTTAACACTCTGTATCTCGAAAACTACTCATAGAATCTATTTGAGACCATGGACTCTTTTTGTCAGAACATTAAGCCCTACAAACATACAAATTTCAAACAATTTGACGGAGGACCATTTTTCTATAAGAAAGGTGCCTGGTCCTGTAAATGAACATACGCGCGCATTGAAATCGACCAATATCCCTAACATATTGGTCGAATTTTCCAAAACCTCTTATCGATGTGTATTATAGTGTAATCTATTATAGAAGATCCCTAAGTGGTCTCATATAATTTTCTGCGTAGTGCAGCATGCAGTTTTGCAGAAAATCGCCGAAAAATCCAATATTCTTATCAAACAATTCCATCGAAGTGACGTAAGTGACATTTCCTCATAAATATTTTAATTCCAACGTAATAGTGCGGGAATTGCAGGCACTGGAAGTGTCAATTGCGTATTCGAAAATTTTCTATGTACCTACATCCCAAGCATATAGGTAGTAAGTATAGTATTTTCGGCTCCTGAATTCAATGAGTGGCGAGCTCATTTTGTTTGTATACCTCGCAAATACCGATTTAAATTTAAAAAAATCAATTTTGCGAAGACACTGCTTTTGGTGTCATCTACTCCCGGCCTAATAGAAAATTCAGTGATAACACATATCAAGCTCCAAACTGCTATTTGGTGCGATTATACACAGGGTGTTTAGTTATAGCAAACAAAACCACAAAGTAGAGTGATAAAAGCTATAACAATAAAACAGATGATTCTGTCGGAATGATATCGATATATAAAATAACAAATATTTATCATTTATTAATGCAAATTTCACAGACGATTCAATTATACATTGAACTTTTTGAAAATTGTTTGTTCTTCACTGTAAGGTAAGAGCAGACACTCCTAATATTAATAATTCAATTTAATATGAAGTTTTCGGAAATGTTGTTAGACTGTTATGATTCACTAACACAAGGTATACATGCACATACAAACAGAAAAATAATTAGATAAGGTTTCCATCAATAGTTAAATATATATAATATTGAAATTATAGGGCGGAGTAGAATAGTTGTTAAATAGGTTGGTTAAAAATGTTAAAATTAAGCTATACCTATAAGGTAGCCATTAGCAGTTGAATTATTAAAAAAATGTTATATTAGGTGGCAATAAGTAGGTTTATATACAGGGTGGTTGAAATATATGCTAAGTAGAAATATTGTTATACAATGTGAGTTAAAAATGCTTTATTTCGTTGCCTATGCTGCAATATAGGGTGGAGAGGAGATATTGTAATACCGGTTATAATAAAAACGTTAGTGAAATTAGTTATTTATAGGGCGGCCCAAAAGGAGTTGAATTTATATGATGGTTGAATATATTTCAACCATCATATCCTACGGAGTACGATGATAGTTACAGAAGGTAGTTAAAAAAATTAGGGTTGCCTATAGGCATGTACAGGATGGTTGGGATATAGTATGAAATTGAAGTATGCTGGTCGAAAAATTTATAATGTGTGATCCCTGAATATGTGAAGAATAATTGTTATTCAGGGTGGTTAAAAATTTTACAATAATGTGATAAGTAGTAAACAGAATAATTGAAATATATTGTGAAGTGGAATTTTCACAAAGTGTTTTAATAAAAGAGAATTGAAATTAAACTGATTCATTTCGTCTTCGAAAGAATTAGTTTACAGAGCAAATGTCCGCTACTAAAATTGTCGTTTGTACTATTAATTAACAGTTTAAAATTTATATTTAACACATTAAAGCTAAAAGTATACAGATATATTCACATACTATTCAGAGGTTAAGTTGTATTAACTGTACGCGTGCTGGCGTCAGGTATTTTAATGATTTCTTTGATATAATATCGCCAAAACGAATAATTACAATCTTTATAGAACGTTTGGACAAGACAGCGTCTGTCGGGTTAGTTAGTTAAACATATTTTTGGCTTATTAAGTCAACGCTTCCCAGGTCATTTTGTTCATAAACTTTTACTTGTCAATTTAAATGAAAATCTATCATTCTGTAATGTTAGGCCTTTCAATGTTACCTGTTCCTGGTCTTTTAAGGTTACACATACAAAATGAAAAATAAAGAATAAAAACTACCCGAGTTCAAAAAACTAAAAAGTTGAAAATTATTATAACGAAATACGACTCTAGACAGTAAATAACACATTCAATGTTGTTAGGTGCCTACACACAAAGTAAAAAATTTAAACATTAAAAGGTGCTGATTCTGTACAAATTAATTACCTACCTATCTAATACATTTTTGAAGTCGGTGCCAAGCAACAATCAAGTTTGATGAAGTTGTTGATAAGTACGCAATATAGTATTCTAGGTTGCTTAGCACCGAGTTCAAAAATATACTAGATAGGTAGGTAATTAATTTCTACAGATTGAGCACATTTTAATTTTTAAATTTTTTACTTTGTGTGTAGCTACCTAACAACATTGAATGTGTTATTTACTGTCTAGAGTTGTATTTCGTTATAATTATTTTCAACTTTTTAGTTATACTTGGAAGCCTATTATATATTTTTTAATGTTTTATCAAATATCCAATATTCATTATACATTACATTTTTATGTAGCCAGCTCTCCGTCTATGACTCTATAACAATTGACATATACACATGGCGTTTGTAGGAGGTAATCTCTAATTTACTCAATTTAACTGAGTTGTTTAAAACGAAAGAATATTGGCATCTAGTAATTTCTAGATACCGATATTACGAGTATTTTCTCTTTAAACTGTTAAAATTCAGTTATATGTATGTAATAAATAAATAATTATTTGAGACTTCAATCATTTGGAAATAACGACCGCACTGATGAAGGTTTGTGAAGAGAAACAATATATTGTCTTTCCTTCTATGGATTTTTGTTATTTAACAAAGCATTTACTGCGTTCCAGGGTACCTTAGAGTAGAGCTTAAGTTGATATTCAATTGGTGGCCAGCAAGCAATGTACAAAATTTGTAAGATCAATCTTTGATGTGGCTTTTCCTCACGGATATAGTGTATGTATTGGTAGTCCCAGAAAAAAAAGCAGCCCATAAAAGGTTTAAATTTACTAATAGCTATCATGATTATTTAGTTTTTTCCCATCTCCGAAGCGTTTGTAAAAATTTTATTAAACAATGTTACACATCTTACATTATTAATATTGAGAAGAGTATTAGTCAGAATCCTTAATGCTTCTGGGGTATGTTAACAACATTAAAAACTCTCCAAATAGTCTGGAATATATGTTCTATAAGGATGAAGTAAGCAATTGTGTGGAAGAATCCGTGATCTTTTTGCTAATTTTTTTCAACGGTTTATAAATTAGACCAGAATATGTGCCACATTTTCATTATAACGAATCTGGTAATTTATCATTAGTAGAATTTATGGCCTTCCTTTAAAGATCTGTTGCATCCCTGATGGTATTCTGTTACATTTTTTGGTAAACTGTGTTTATACTCTTGCTTTTCCCTTGAAATAAATCTTCAACCTGTCCTTTTCGTCTAGTAGGTTTCCCACTTTTTGGGAGTATAGCTTTCTGAGACCAATCCACAAAGGGAGGTCCAAAATATTGAGAATTACAGAGCTGGGTGTTTGCAATCTGAAATCCCTAAATTACTAGACTATTTTTTCTCTACGATCACAAATCTAACTGTTTACGAGTCATTTTTAGTCAAAAGTTTTGAGAAAAGAGTACAAGTTGACTGATTTTTAGAAAGCTTACAAAGAATACTTCTGGCCAAACTCCATGCTCTAGGCTTTAACAACCCTCTTTTAGAATGGGTACAGAGTTACCTTTCAGGCCGTTACCAATGTGTTAAAATTGGTGGTTGACTTTCTGCGATTATGGATAGGGATAAAATTATCAATATACTGATTTACTACTACAATTGAATTTACAGTCTTTGCAAAACCGGCGTAACATTAGCGATATGTGTTTTTTGCTTAAGTTGTTGTCCGGTAAATTTGACTGCCCTTCATTATTAGACCAAATTTCGTTTCGCACTGTCATGCGCACTCGATCTTCTGAACCTTTCCATGTCCCATTTCATTGCACTAATTATGGATTCTCTGCTGCTATGCATAGGTTAATGCCTACAGCAAGTCAGCGTTCTTCTCTGATTGATCTGTTTTCGTTTTCAGTTAATGCAATTATGCGTACCTCGAACAACAATATTTAATTTGGTCTCTATTTTTTGTGTTTTAATGTATTTTGTATTTTATTTTACATTGGTAAACATTCTTAAAAACTATGTACATTTTAATTAGTATCTTTTGTTCAGTGTATTATGTGTATTCTGATATATTGTTTTATTGTCTTTATATGTAGTTGTTTTAATAGTTGATGTTATTAAAGGGGTTATCCGTGGAATGAATACATAAATAAATAAAGAAATAAATTACTAATGTTCTGTAAGATGGTCAACACCCCCCAATATTACTAATATACCCATTATAACTTATTAGAGTGCTTTATTAACAATTAGATATTTGAGAATTGATAAAGAGTTCCATGATTTTTGATGAAATCATCATTTATAAATTACATATATTAAAATTTTATGATTAACTTGTGACCTTTTGCAGAAAATCAACAACTCCGGTATTATAGGTAAAAATAGAATATTTAAAACTTAATTTTACCTTAGTTTATAAGTTAATTTTTATACTTCTTGCATTATTCTGATTTAAATTTTTCGCGAGAAGTTGCATTATGCAAATCCAAGCTTTCCTTAGGTTAAGAAAAAAGTTTCTTTTAACTTTTCCGTTCTACTTAAACAAAATAAAACAATTTTCAAACACTTCGCCTACAAAAGTTCGAGGGAAAAAGTTTGACTTGTTCATTAAATAATATTTAAATCCGCGGTATTTACATACAGCGATAGCTAAATGAAGAACTTTCTCCAAGAATACCGTCCGCCGGACGGACGCGTATGACCCACATTCTGACCTACATGAAGGCCCCTCTTTCTTCTTCGAAGATCAATTAAGCACCTTGCTACTTCTGTTAAATCATTTCACGGTCAAGTTTGAACTGCATTGCTTTCGTCTGAAGTGTGGTGATAAAGTGTTAAGTGTCGGATTGTTTTAATAATTAATAAATGTAAGTATTAATATCCTTTTCATATTATTGTCTATTAAAAGTAATTATAATTGAATATACCCTACTCATTTGATACGTATCATACATAAGTAGAAAGCGGAACATATACATGGGTTTTTACATACATAATTTTTGTGTTCACCTATTTACATATATTATTAAAAACATTTTAATATTGGGGTTATTATTTTATACGTGTAAATACTATATAAAATGAATACATTTTACACGCCAAATAATTATTTCAATATTGTTGAGTGTTTTTAAAATTTGAGAATCAGCGAATTCATTTTCTTCCAGGTTAATAAGGATTTCTAACAAAAGGTATTTAATTTGCTGTTCCAAATAAAAAAAACGTATCACCAAATACACAAAATATGAAACTACAAACGTTAGTTCTAATTGCACTAAAAAACCGTAAAATGCAAACGTCTCAGTAACATACTTAATGTATAAAAAATACTTAATTGTAGGTATTATCACTTTCACCTTATTCAGAACAAATTTCATAAATTTGTTTCTAGAATATTCCTCAGTTAATTGCACTATTCTTTTTTGAAGAAATCTAAATAATTTTTCGCTGGTTTTTATACTGAAAGCCACAATATTTTCTTTTACCTAATTTGCCAAGTTTAACTAATATCTATATTTAAACAAATTGCGGAATTGCAATTGTCCTAATATCTCAGGCCATATACAGAAAAAAGGCGTTTTGGGGAGAAAATTAATAGTACTTTTTTAACAAAATAACCCAAAAAAAACGTTAACAATTGATTTTTTGCCTTTAGCACGAAATCTACCCGTGAAAATCTATCTATGTTCTAACAATAAGCTCCGATAGCTTTTGGGAAATTTCCATTAAGACTGTTAACTACCCCTTTATTTTAAAGTAACATGTTACCTCAGCCCATGACCTTGTTATTGTAAATAAAGCAGCAGAAAAAAGTAGAAGAATTGATCCAAGCACCCCTCATTTCACTTTTCCAAAATTTTGCGTATAAATGCATTTATGTACTGAAAATCTTTGATCATTCTGGATCCGTCCAAGTGTCCATTCGAAAAATAGCTTTGTCTTTATTAGGTTATTGCGAATTTCAAATTTTGATGACACTTGTTTACATTTCAAGCAACAGAGTAGATGTACATAATAAATTTTATCAAAATTGAATACAAAAACTCCATGTATTGATAATACAAGAGAAAAAAAGGAAAGAAAAACGAATGAAACAAGGCACACGTTTCCTGATAATTCAGTGTTATAAAATTTTATAATAGGTAAATACTTTTCTTCAATGGAGGTGGTAGATTAGGCGTTTCAGGAGACTGTCAGTCACTTCAGGTTACATCAAAAGTTGACATGGGTCAAGTTTTAAATAATAAATTATTAAGTCTTTTAGACCAATTATTTTAAAAATACCAATTAAATATATTTTTCAAAATTGTAGATCATGTCGTTTCTGAGATAAAGGGGGGAATAAGTCGATGTTTCATATTTTTGTTAATATCTTTTAAACAAATGATTTTAAAAATATGGAAAAAATATTATTTTGAATTTTATTCTATAAATTGCCCCCCAAAATTAATCATGGAGTTTTCTACTACTTTGTTTATAAAGTTAAATTATCATAATTATGGGTAGTATGGTTTGGGAAATAAAGGAGGAAATGAAAATTTGATATATTGCGAGATACGTTTAAAAAAAATTCCGTTCAATTCTGTAATTTGCCACTCAAAATTAATATAAGAGGTATATCCTTATTTTTCGTGTAAAATTCAAGTAAGGCTATCTAAGCCATTTTTTTAAATTGTAGGTCTTATAGACTGGAAATATAAGGGGTAAAGAGTTTTTTTATATTTTTGTTAATATCTTATAAGCAATTTATTTAAAAATATATGAAAGAAAATACATTTCTATTCCTCATAATATGCCCTTTCATTTGATGAATTGCATAATGAGTTTAAAATAAAATATGTTTTTATTTTCCGTTTAATTCTAGTTTAATTCTATAGTTTGCCCCCCAGAATAAATATTAGGAATTACTTGTGTTTTTCATTTTATTTTATAGTTCTCCCCCCAAAATTAAAATTAGTGGTTTCTCCTTAATTTTCCTGTAAAGTTCGGGCAAGGTTCTATATTACCTATTTTTTTTCAAAATTTTAGGCTCTGTAGTTTCGGAGATAAGGAGGGGGACCATCGATTTGTTTAGTTTTTCCCCCTAGAACTACGTCTAAAATCAAAAAAAAAAACTATATACTTACACCAAATTTCAACCTTTTCCATCCTGCAGTTTAGGAGAAAATTGATGTGATGTGAAAGACACAGAAATCCGTAGTGATATTATAAGGGTATCTGTATATTGCATATATGGAACCCTAAAAAATTATAATATAACTGAAAATATAAAAAGTCATAACTTCCAAACAAAATGGGATAAAAGTTTGATAGTTACCAGCTCTGGCTGAGACTTATGGCTCATACTAGACTGAAAATTGGCTTGACAATTTATGGAATATGAGGTGCCTGTTAAATTTTATGCAACCTTTTCTGCTTGGTTTAAAATTTATATCATTAATTAGTTAAAAATGCATATGGGATGTTCTCCTCCACCTAAATAAAGCAAATCATTATTCACTGCAGCTGCTCTTACATTTATTACTACGTGTTCATTTTATGTGAAAAATGTCAAATGTCAAAACACAGACCTGAGTACGCTTTTGGAATATAGTGTTTGTGTTGAATGTTGCATACACTCATTTGGGCTTAATTCTGTGAGCTAACTGTATTAAATATGACGTTCGCCTTCTTCTAAAAACAACAACTTAATTAATTTTATTTTTTTATTATAGCTCTTTAGTCAAGGCCGTAGCCAGCGGGGGGAGGGGGGTTCAACATTCAATTTTAACCAATTAATCTAATCATCTTTTTTATACAATTTTATATATTTTTGAAATACATGAACAAACATATAAATTTTGCATTCCTAATCAGCCTATTACCAATCAAAAAAATTATCCAACCCACCCCGAATTTTTTTTCTGACTACGGCCATGTCTTTATTAATGATAAACTTCACATTGCTATCTTAATGTAAAAACAAAATGTTTTACTTAATCGCAAAGCTTTTATAATGCACCGAATAATCGTTAATTAGCGTTACGTCTATGTACCACAACTAGTGTATTAATCTCGTTTGCATATTGAAGGATATATCGGAATCATGCTCTGACATAAGCTGTTGCTGTCGTTCAAAGTAAATAATTCATGCAGCGGCAAAGGGTATCTTTTCGTAAAGCCTAAATACCAAAACTAACCAAAAGCCGAGTGAAATAATGTTCATGTTGGATCCTACTTCAAATACCGATCTGACTCGATCAATACTTAATGGCCATTCGCTTTGATAACTAATTGACTAATTTCAAAAGGTAATTCAATATTGCTCAACGTTTCAATAATACCTTCGTCAGCAACTTGTCAGATTTTACAGATTATTTCTTCATTAATTTTTGAGGGAAAAATATTATACCTTAAATTTGAGATTTTTTATTGGGCACTTTAGGTATTAGAAGTGTTGGCAAGGACAATACTCAAGATGTTAATTAATTTAAGTATAACTCTAATTTTTAATGATAATAGCAAGAAATATTTAAACGTATGAGCTAGTAAACAAAATAAAAGTCGCATAGTTATTTTTAGAAATTTCAACACCTCAGTAATCTCTGTTTTTTAAAACGTCACATGAAATAATTTCTTTTCTTAACTAAAAACCAAATATTTCCAAGCAATTATGACTTTCGTTTTTAGATTGCAACAACCTGTAAACATACTGCAATGAATTTTTTCTGAGCAGTCCGCTCAAAGTTGCTAAAAAATATGATTACTCTAATTATAATTGAAGTAGGTAACTGCTGTAAACGGTGTAATATTCTGCGAATTAATTATGTGCTAATTCTAATATAGTGTGATAGAAATTCATCCGATAATTCGTAGAATCGACATTCATCCGATATTTCGTGGAATCCAAAATGTTCGCCTGGCATACGAGGTTGTCGGCTGGCTTTGATGAAGTTCTCGAAGAAATCTAGAGGCCATAAAGGAAATCTCTCGGCGGACCTTTGACCTTCTGGAGAATTCCAAGTAGAAACATAAATACGGAGAGCTAAAGGAAGGATTCATTCCCTATTCTATTACCGTATAGTAAAGATCAGGTGTTCAAAATAAAGTATAAATAGTTTTGTGAACATAAATTAAAGTAGTGGAAATAAATTATAGTGAGTTAAACTATATTTTTAAATAGCTCCAAGAACTGAACTGAACCTGAAAGCGAAAATAAAAACGTTTCAATAAGAATCAAAAGTTCCTTTCGTGAAATTTCTAGAGGTGGGTATTCTCGTTTAAATACTCAAACAAGTGTCTTGGTCTCAGAACTTGTGCTCGGATATCTATTAAATCTGTAGAATGTTGATATAATATAGAATAACATAAATTTAGTAGTACCAATTTTATATCGAACTGGAAAAAAATTTCCAGTTAATGCTGTGAAGAGTTTATTTAAACACGTGATTTGACTTTAAGATTAGCTAAGATAGAGGAAAAAACTAACCAAAATCTCAATATTACTCTGAATACCAGGTATAAATTACCGCTAACCAATTTTGGTGGAAATAAATAAATGAATGGACTACACAATCATAGGAGTATTGAGGGGTCGATTTGGGTGTTCAACCCCCCACTGCGAAATAAAGCAAAACATTAATCACTACATCTGCATTTAAAATTATTGCTACATTAGTAACTGGTCATAACAAAGGAAAGTAATTCTTATTCTCTCCCTGAAAAACTGACCTGAGTACGCCTATGTACACAATCGTTCTCCTTCAGTAAAATAAGAACAATTTGCATTTATATTTCTGCTCCTGCTCTTTGGTTCTTTGTATAACAGAGTTATTGGTTTTTATTTTTGTGATTGTTTAGTATTTAGCATCAGACGTCTCTGTACTAAGATTGCCTAAATTAGTTGAGATGAACTGTTAATTTCATTATAATTAAACGGTTTTGAATATTTTGGAGAAATTTTTGAAAGGAAAAAAATAAAAATGCCTATGTCTAACAAAATTTTTATTGCCAGTGCCAACATTTATATAAATAAAATGTAACTTTTTTTGTTTTGTTTTGGTCTACGCCGTTAGTATCAAGTCAACTTTAAATTGTATATATATGTATATATATATATATATATATATATATATATATATATATATATATATATAACCAATACAAAAAAAAAAAAACAACGTTTTGTTTTGATTGTTGCGATTTCTTTGTAAGTTAGTATATATATATATATATATATATATATATATATATATATATATATATATATATATTTGTTTTTAAGTTTTCGCGGGCACTAAATGTTTTAAGTGGTTTCCGGGAATTCATCCGCGTATTTGATAACTGATCCCTGCCGGGATCGATGATAAAATGACGACGTTTCGGCAGAGTAACTAGAAGCGAAAGCAGAAGGCTACGAGAATTATGCGAACCGACCTGAAGAGGGCAGATATGACTCTGCCGAAACATCGTCATTTTACATTCAATGCCGGCAGGGATCAGTTATCAACTATGCGGATGAATTCCCGGAAACCACCTAAAACATATATATATATATATATATATATATATATATATATATATATATATAATATATATATAAACCGACACAAACAGACGAGGAGCATGCGACACCAATAACCAAGGCTTATTTACCGTATATCAAGGGGACCACGGACAGTATTGCAAGAATTCTACGGAGACACAATATCGATACTATTTTCAATACAGACAGAAAAATAAGCACGGTGTTGAGGATTCCGAAGACGAGGATCCCTTTAGAACAACAGGGAGTGTACGAGATTCCATGTGCAGACTGTCATAAAACCTAATAGGGGGGCAAACTAATAGAAGAATTCAAGCTAGACGTGATGAACACCAGAACGCTGTAAGAAAGCAGGAAAAAACAACATCCATTGCGGAACACGCCACCACGATGTCATACCAAATAGACTTTGAGAACACCAGAGTACTGGCAAATATAGAACACCCGAAATCAAGACTCGTAAGAGAGGCAATTGAAATAGCGAAGAGACCTCAGAGTCTAAACGCACGCAATGAAATTCAGAACGAATTGTTGGAAAATCCTATTAAACACCGTACCGGCCCGTAACCGTCCAATAACAACTCAACCGGAAATAACAAATCAGCAGGATGGAGCCGTGCCCACTGAGCGCCAAGGGCCAATCACACGCAGCCGTTCACGGTGTCAACCGATAGGCGCCGAGCCGCGACTATATAACAGCGCGCTCGCTTCAGAAAATCTTTGTATTCGACTAACTAGAAGCGAAAGCAGAAGGCTACGAGAATTATGCGAACCGACGTGAAGAGGGCAGATGTGACTCTGCCGAAACGTCGTCATTTTAATCATATATATATATACCGTCTTATCGACCCCATCTTGTGCTACCTCTGACCGCTGGGCATTCATTGACGGCAACCACTACAGTGGTGAAGAAAACGGCAACATTGTAATGTGGAACGGCATCGGGTCGTCTTCTCTGATGAATCTCCATTCTGCTTGGGAGGACGTGATGGCCGAAGAAATGTTAGACGAACTGTAGGCATTATGGTATGGGATGCTATTGCACATAGAAGTAGGTCATCTCAGGTCTTTGTTAGAGGCCACATGACAGCGCAACGTTACCCTCAGGAAGTAGTGGAGCTCTAAGTACTTAATGGGCTCATGGATTCCAAATTTCACGAAGATAATGCTCGGCCTCATGTTCCTTTCTTTAAGAGATTCATGTGAATCTGTTACCATGGCCGCCCAGGTCCCCCGATCTTTCGCCCATAGAACATGTTTGGGATATAGTCGGAAGCCTCGGAAATTTACCCCAGCTGCCGCAGACTTTGGAGGTCCTAAGACATGAAAAACAGGTAGCTGGTGATAGTATTCCTCAAGAGGAAATAGAGCATCTTATTGAATCAATGCCAAGGCGTGTTGGGGAGTGTATAGATAATTTTATAAGAAAAATTAAACTGGTTGGTATTTTTTATTCATATTTAAGTCATTTACTCCTTACGATAGCGGCTATGTTTTACAAAAACAGTACTAAATTTAAACATTTCCTTCTGAATGTTGCGATTTTTTTGTGAATGAGTATATTAAATCTCTATAACATATAGAGTATTTCTATGTTATTTTTAAAAATCGCTTTGCGGTTAGACGATCAAAACACCAAGACGCCGAAAGTGGGAATCGAACCCACTAGTTCATAAAATTCGGTATTTCATTTTGTTGGTACAGCCTTATTTATCCAGTCACTGATCACCAAAACCTTTCGGTTAAGATCGATGGACTTGAGATTTGGACTGAAACTAGGGAATAGCATAAGAAACAAAATTCTACAATAGCGAATATTGGAAAAATCCTACTTTTTATCTGAAAAATTATAAAGAACAAATACAAGAATTTCTAATAGCAAAGAGTTGGATTTTTCTTCTATATCTAGGTACAAGTCATAATGTAAACTCGTATTCGATGAAAACAAATTAAATTTTTAAATAATACATAATGAAAAAACAGTAACTCTCTCGCTAAAAACTTTGTGAACCTTTTTTAAAGTACTTATGAAAACCTTTAAAATGAGTTGACAAGTATCGCTATATTAAAAAATAAAGGAAAAATATGTTAAAATATCACCTTTTAAAGATCGTTGTGCGCGAAAACCGCCATTGTTAACTCGTTTAAATGAAAAAACTTCAAAAAACCTGAATTTCATGAATCTTGTAGCCCTTGAAACGAATTTTGAAGGGAGTTGATACCTGCAAAATTAAGGAAATTAATTATATTTATTTTTTCTATTCTAACTTAATAAACAATTTAATTTACGATTTTCCAATTTTTTCCCTGAAGGGATGGTTTTCACCCCTAAAAAACAAAAAGCTCACATTGAACTTATGAGTTTATATAATTTTCACGAATATCCATGTTCATCGAAAAATTTGGAATGTAATACCGCATTTTACCCTCAATAATTGGACTATTGCGATATTTTATATTCGTCAATTTGACGTATGTGTGCCACTACTATCATAGTGCCTCCATCTCGTTTGCATATATAGGGATCTATCGGAAATTTACAGGTAAATCGTGCACAGACATAAGCTATTGCTGTCGATCAAAGTAAATAATTCGTGCATCGGCAAACGGTGTCTTTTGGAAAGGCCTAAATGCTAAAACTAACCGTAACCAAAGCTACATAATATTCGTGTCGAATCCTTCGTCACATACTAATGTGAGCTGATGAATACTTAATAGAAATTCCCTCTGATAACTAATTGACTAATTTCAAAATGAAAATCAAGAATAATTAATGTTTCAGTAATATTATTGTTGTCAACAACTTATCAGGTTTACTTTGTACTGTTTTGTAACTAAAACAACTTCTGTCAGCAGCTCAATTGTGTTGTTAAAAGTTCTGTATTGATCTTTGTGGGACATCAGGACTGAATGCTTACTGGATTCGAAAATAGTCCAAATTCTCAAACCCGTTCATAAACAAGTCCAACAAATTTTAACAAACCGAGTCTAATCGATATTTAGTTTTACGAACAACTCGAAAGTTATTAATATTTAAGAAATACCAACAAGGAGTTCCAACACCCGAAACTCTGGCACAAGTATTAAATGTTTTAATTTATTGTTGAAAATGAACAAGGTGCTCGAAAATCGACATTCCTGATACTGTAAACCCCGCTGATATTAATAGAAACATATGTGTTCAACAAGAAGGAGCTACACCACATTATGCAGCAGCAGAATGAGCTTATCTGAATCAAGTTTTTCAGCATAGATTGATCGGTAGACGTGGCGAAATTGAAACGCCGCACGTTTTTGGGTTCTGATTCCAGTGGACTATTTTTCGCAGGGCTATTTAGAATTAAAAAGAGTAAAACCACTTAATATTGATGATGTAAACACCGAATAAGGCAAGTAATTAATCAAATCAGCACACTTATTTTGCAAAACGTGTCAAATAATTTCAAGCCTAGCCATTTTTTTGTCAAAAAATTATCGGTACCCAGTTTGAGCATATTTACCCACCTAGACGATACTTCTTGTAAATATTGTTAATTATAAGGCCGTAGCTAGCGAAATTTGGTATTGAGGATTCAATTCTAATGAATTAAAAAGTTTATTCATAAAAATATATTTTCGTTACATTTCTTATACACTGGAAATACATGAATAAAAAAAATCTTTCGCGGTCCTAATGAAACCATAAATCTTCAAAATATTGCTAAAGTAATCAACCCCCCTACCTTTTTTTTTCTCGATACGTCATTTATTATTTTACAAACTAAATAATTGAAAATTTATTTTTCTTCTAACCAACGTCCAAAAACCAAGAATATAGTTCTTGATTTTTGGACGTTGGTTAGAAGAAAAATAAATTTTCAATTATTTAATTTGTAAAATAATAAATAGAGAATTGAAAAGATTTTAAACGCAATATCATACGCTGAGTATTATTTTTGGGTATAGTTATTGAAGGGACAGTTAAATAATTTTATTCAAAAAGTCTAGTCTCATACACAAAAACTGACATGTTTGAGTATTTATCATTTACATTCAAAATTACATAGAAAATGAAACTATTCATTACCTTAGGACTTCCCTGTATATATTTTTATTATATTTTATTATTTAAAAATGTGCTAAATCAATGTGCCAAACCAACAATTTGTACATCGCACCAAATATCCAAGAACTTATAAATGATGCAAACAATAATTGACAAAGACTATTTAGAGTTGAGAGGTATCCACAACAGACAATTTACCAATATCTTATTCCAACCCTATATCTCTGTTTTATTCCCAACCACATGCCGAAAAGGTATTGCTTTTGCTACATGTGGGGATAGGCACATATTGTAGATTTGTTTTTCAATTTCAAACATTCTGTCAGAGACAGCCAGTACTCTAGGCTGTTTTTCGAAACTGCCCCCACTACACCTATTTCAAATATGTATCTGCTACAGAAAAGAAATGAGGACAGAAAACTCATAAAACAGACAGCAAAGTAAATGAACAGCTAAACAATTATGTTGAAAAAACAGTGTGTTACATATTGTTTACAAAATGATATTTATTGTTAATGTACAACTTTTTACCGGTTACAAAAAAGCGGCGGTTCTCAATTCTTCAGGATCTTATTCAAGTGGGTATGTTTAATGATTACTCAAAAACAGAGAGATCGAGTTGGATAATTTGAAATATATTCTGCTAGAAAGTGTACAGAATTCGAATCGTATTGCTCTAAAAGTAATTACTGGATTTGAATTGTTTAAACTGTATTCTAATTAGATAGAACTCCAAGTGGTTCTAGATATTGTTTATATTCTAAAACACTCTATGGTATAAAATATTCAATTAATTATTACACTCAGCGAAGTGTGATATCAATTTTCTTCACAAATTTACATGTCAATTTGTTTCACAACATAATTGTTAACTGTACACATTTCTTGAAGACTGGTACAGAGCATTTTTTACACATATGAAAATATATGAGGAAGGAAATGAATTGGATAACTTGAGATTTCATTTGTTTCGACACCGACATACTTGAAATACCCATTCAATTCATTTCACTGAGTAAGAAACACAGATCAGTTAAAATACATTATGAATTTCTTCTTTTACAGAATATCAATAATATATAGGAAATGAACTAGTAAAACATCCAATTAATATAGAAAACTTGTACAAAATTTGCTTTTCTAATTAAAACTCCAATTCTCTCTATGCGAGATATTGTATTACGGACTTGACATAAAGTCAGAAAGAACGCTATTAAGTTCATACGCCTTTTGTTAAATTTTTTGCCGCATTTACAATTCATCTTATATGAGCATCAACTTGCAAGTTAATAATTCAACAAGTTTTATTTGGCACTCATAGAAATTTGAATAAAGAATTAAACTACACGTTTGGATTAATACTTGGGTCATAACAAAATAGTGACAATTATTTTAATTCTCCTGAAATTTATAACCATTACAAATGATAACACACGGAAATAGAAACAGAGACAGGAGATAACAAGTAACGGGAAGTATAATTCATAAGAAGCTTTCGCTTCCATCATTCAGTCCCAAAAGTTACTACCGCTCCTTTTTAATTGTTTTATTTTTTTCTAAATATTGATGAATATTGTAATAACATTATTTATCACTGTTGTTTTGTTCCTTCACAAAATTTTCATTTTGAAAAGGTTACTATAGTCGCGGATGATAGACGAAGGAACATGAACTTTTTGTCTGAAAGCATTTTTAATGATTTAGATTTTCAATGTTAAACCTAACTTTTATGTCAAGAAAACTATTTCGCGCCCTTACCATATTTCGTACTTGTTATTTTGACATACGTGAAGCGTATAGTGCATTAATCTCGTGTGCTTATAGAAGGATATATCGGAAATTTACAGGTAAATCGAGCACAGACGTAAGCTGGTGCTGTCGATCAATGTAAATAATTCGTGCATCAACGAAGGGTATCTTTTCGTAAGGCCTAAATGCTAAAACTAGCCAGAAACTGAGTTAAATAATGTTCGTGTCGAATCCTTCGTCACATACGGATCCGGCTCGATCAATACATAATGGAAATTCGTTGTGATAACTAATTGACTAATTCCAAAAGGCAATTCAAGATTGCTCAGCATTTCTATACTACTGTTTTCGGCAAACAAATTATTGCTAAATAACAATTCATTTTACACATGTGTTGAAACTTTGTTACAAACTTATTATATCACCAGTTTTAGTATGCTACAGAAGTAATTTTTTCTATTGTGACATGAGTTTTAATCGACTTAAAAAAAGGAGGTTCTGAATTCGTCTGTATATGTTTTTTTTTTATTGGGTTTAGCGATTACTCGAACCAGCTCAAGGAATTTGAATCGTTTAAACTGGATTCTGTGACGGATGATTCAGAATTGGTAAAACTTTTTACCGAATTTCGTATACAGGGTTTTTAAAAAGCCAAAAAACTCTATTAACATGTTCCTTTAAACGCACCGATATGAAGTTATATGCCCTTAAAAGGGCTCAAACAAAACTGTTTTTTTTTCTGAAATTCACAAGACGTCCGAAAATAAATAAAAAGCATATGGGTTTTACATATTTTTACGTTAAATATCAATATAGAGGGCAAGAGGCTATTTCACTCGATTGGAACCTGCTTCCAATGAAATACGATCAGCATGTTGTTTATTGGCTGCTTCTACCCACCAAGTGGAATAGCCTGTTACTATCTCTATTACCCTCTCTTTCTAGCCTTGCCAGAAGATACATGCTCTAAGGTTTCTTCCACAAGTTTTAGCATTACTGTATATTCCTTTCAAACATATTAATCGTTAATGTCAATAAGATAATTTTGAAAACAAGGCCTTTTAACAATTTTTGACTGTACGGCACATTTATTCACATTCTGAGAATTGAAAAAGAAAACAATTTTAGTAATTTTCCAAATTTCACTTCCATTCGATTCGATTCACATTATTTGTTAGCACCTATACTTCATAGAATTCTACTTGCTTCTACTCTGCCTGATTCGAGTTACCAAAACACAAGATAAGGTGAAACACTGTCATAAGGTAAGGTCATACGTGAAGGTAAAATGTTCCGGCCTCATAAATATACCTAGGTTCCATTTAAAACATGCAGTTGACCTTGAAATAAGCTCTAAGATCAAGTCAATGATAGCAAGGCAAAGGCCACAGGGTCTGAGAGGCATTCCTTTTACCGTCACTTCAAATATTGTCAGGTGACCTTCTGCATAGGGACTTTTTGATTTTTTGAAGTTCAAAGAATGTAATCGGCCTTGGGTAGACATTCACTGATCTTCAAGGTTAAATTAGATTTTATCTTTAGATGATTATGAAAACTATAGGTTTAGTGGTATAGTTTTCCCTTACTCTTCGAAATTTTCCAGATACAATTAAGTTTACATATAACATCGTATTAGGAAAGAACATTTTATTAGTTTTACAAGATCATCTTTCAAATATTATTGAGAGCTTATTTAGTCAATTAAAAGCAATTATAAATGTCACAAAAATACACTGATTGTGAATTTGTATTAGAAATTTGAGTAGTTATATAAACAATGATACATATATTAATTTGTGTATGAATTTGTGATTTTTGGAGACAATAAACATTAAATAACAACAGTGTTAATCTTTTTCAAATTTATTTTAAATACTTTACAAGTGAGAAAATACAGGAACTAGGCTATGCTGCGGCTGAGAAGCGCGTCTGAATTTATTAAATGCTCGACGTTCGACTCCTGCTTTGGAGCCATTATCAAGAGACAAAAGTGTAAAAGAGTTTCATCAAATTTGGACAATGGTTTATTCTATACAAGAAAGAATTGAAATAATATCTATTATGTGGAGAACAATGCTATGCAAGCATGTTTATCATCAGATAAATAAATTCTGTCCCTACAAAATACACCCTTTACAACACTCGCTAAGGATGATTATGACAGAAGGTTAGAATTCTGACAACTAATGACTCAAAGGGCAAATGCAAACCCTGATTTTATGTAGAACATTTGTTTTTCTGACGAAGCAGGATTTTTTAAAAATGGTTTGTCAATAAACATATTTGTAGATACTGGGACAATACCAATCCACAAGTTTTCGTGAAAAGCACAACATATGGGCCGGAATTTTATATTTGTAACATCGATATAGCCTACTGTAGATTTTGATGGTGATTTGATTTTAAATACTCCCCTGTTTAGAATACAACTTACAAGTTTTTGACTATTTGCCTGTCTGTCAGCCTTTCTTTAGTACCTATGTTAATATATAAGATACTTTTTACTGTGAGAAGGTAAAATAAACAAAAACGGAGCGTATGCAATTTTACCAATTTAAATGATATACTACAACGTAATCAGAAAATTACCGAAGATAGCGAGAATGTCAGATCTTTAAAATGTCCAAAATGTCGAAATGTCAAAAATGTCAGAAATTCATAAAATATGGAAAATGTCATAATAGATATCTAAAATGTTGAGAATGTCGAAAACGTCAAAAATTTCAAAAAACGGAAAAAATGTTATAAACAAAAATAATCCAAAAATTCTGTATTACCAATTTCGATTACTAACAGGCGTTTCAAGTGGCAAGAATAGAATTTATGTATTATTTTTCTAGGTCCGACTTGTATCTTTACAATGCAATTATCTACGATGCCATCAAACAATTGAAAACATTTAGTTCTCTTTGATAAGAGATCGCCTAGGAAAACCTAATAAACTATTTCAAACAATACGACTACACTGAATTCCGCCTTTAATGTTCGGTAACCCGTAGCGGCTGAAATCTAGAAATTACTCTCATTTAACAAAATTAAGGGAGATGCTTTTACATTTCTGGGAGTGTTATATCACTCTTTGAATAATAGAGTTGTGTTCAGATATTGTACTTTGTATAATATGGGTTGTTATTTATACGATACGATATATGTAGGTGAAAGTTTGTGCATGTCTGATTGTTCTTTGTGATTAATTTATGAATCATTTTATTTTCATAGAATCTTATACGATTGCTAATGGATTTACACAGATTAATGTTTTATTATTATGTATTTTAATTAAATTCTTTACACGAAAGTGTGAAAACGTATTTATATTTTTGGATAAACGTTGTTGATTAATATCGACGTGTTTCAGAAAAAATAACGGTATATACTTATATGGAAATATACAGGGCTTTTCTTTACGTTCAGCAGTATTAGTTGTACAGACTTTATAGTAATTATATATAGGAACATCTAGACTTCTTTTTACAAACTGTTTTTTGCGGCTGGTAATAAAAAAAGGGCACTATAATGCACATACGTTTGGGTTAGAGTAAGCTTCAATTACCATTTCAGTGAAAATAAACCAAAATAATATAAATCAGTCATAACAATTAAGTTGGTTACTGAAAATTCAGTTTCTTTTGGTATATGTTAAGTATTGACAGAAGTACTAAATAATTTATGCGATTCTAACAAAGTGATAGACATCATATACCACAAATATCCTTTGTTCAAAAGTATTTATGGGTGGTCCTTAGATAACTGTGATTTTTAAAAATCAACATTTTTTTAAATCAAAAATGCTTTAAAACTTGGGTTGTGGATGCTATTAGTCTTTCATTATGCTCAAAATTAAGCGTGTAACATAGTTCTACTACAACTTCAATAGAAAAGAAACTAGAACAAAAATTAGAGATTTCACAGGGACGGTACTGACAACAAAATGAAATATTCAGTTTACATGCCTGGTAAATCTCTTTAAATTCTTAAAATAATAAAAAAAAATTATAGGACTTTGATAATCTTACAGAGAAAACAGTATTTTCTTTCTCGATTTTACCAATCTTTAAAATGTATTAACAGTAGAATTAAAATAACAATTTTGATAATAGTCTTAGATCAAACAAAGTGTAACATTAGTTCAATCTATTATTTCTTTCCACCAATCAATATTGGGGTATAATTGCGGCATAATTTGATGAATTATACTATAGATTTTAGTTATAAAAGCTAAACTTTGAATAATGAGACGACTCTATAGAAATTTTTACATATAGTTTGAAAAACGAAAATCAGATATGCGACGGCACTGACATTTTGGGTATACTCCATAATCCATGAATACTTATTATTTAATATATAATCATATTTATAATTTTCTGATCAAAAAAAAATCATGTTGAATAATAAATAATGTACTAGACATAAAGAATCACAGTTATTTAAGAATCACCCCTATAAAGCTCAAAAAAATCAAATTTAAGGAAAATTTTCATTGTGTTCACAAACAAACAAATTTGGTAGTGCATACTTGCAGTTAATTCCTAGTCATTGTCATTGTATTTATATGCAATAAAGTACTACAACGTTGTCCCTTGAAATATTTAAAAAAATAGTTCGAATATTTTTAGATGAGTAGAAGATAAATCATGTTTAATTACTTTGTGTGAAATATACTTCTCGGACTAGTAATCTTTTTATAAAACACCATATAGCAAATTTCCATCATACCAGAAAATTATAAAATAAGTAATTCTTATACTCTCTTCGAGGCGTCATTCTTAGTCATATTTTTCATCGTTCAACAATGCAATAATTTGTTAGAAATTATTTATTGTTAATATTTACAACACTACTTCTTTTAATTATACTGTATTAGAAATCCGAAATGGCATCTAGTTATAAAATTAAGGGAATAATTGATTAATCCTAACTTGCAATTAGATATACACTTTCTCCATGTTCAAAAGAAGTTCATCTACTTTGAACATTTTCTAGTAAGAAAAACTAGTTTTTAGACTGATTTCTAGTAAATATACTTCGTTGGTTAGTAATATTTTTATTAACCTCGTTTATTTTTCCTTTTTATTAGTTTTTATTTGTCCTACTTATCAAAATTGGCCTCGTTTGCATATATTTAGTATTCCTATTAAAATGATATGTGTTCTTGTGTGTGTGGATATAGTTTAGCACAGAATCTTCAAAAATGTTCAAATACAGTTTTATATGTAGAAAAATGAACAAAAACAAACATAAACATCTAGACACAAGGATTGGATGTGTACTATAAATTATTTTAATTAATGAGCTAAAAATCTCCGATAATAAAAACTATAACCGAGAAAAACAATTCGTCGATTTTTCTCTAAATTGTCCTTTTCTTAATTAAGTATTTTTCCCAGTTCATGTATTTTTGAAATACACTCTGCCAGAATCATACCACTTAATGAAGATCTTACATCTACCTTCAATGTGATTACATCAATGCGATATTTCTAATTATGACAACCAATAAGTTAAACTAAATTGTAAAGAAAGTAATAAGTAAACATGGAAGATGGTTCTTTGTTCTTTTAGTTTAAGCTATTTGTAAAAAAATTATGAACGCAAATTGACTGATCGTATAGACCTCGTCGTCGAAGTCCAACATATTTATTTACGTGTTCTCTGTTCAGCCCATTCAGGACCCTGTCACCTAAGTTTTCCGCATGCTTTCAACTCCAGCAGGCAGACATGCTCTGATGATACCCATGCATCGGATATTTCCGAGCCGTCTATTTCTTAAATCCATGTTTCATGAGTGATATCGCATATAAGATTGTCTATACCCAGATAAAATAATTGTAAGAGACCATCCAATGCGGATTGTAAGAATGAAAAGGAAGATTCTAGGTCATAGGACAGCTGCTCCTTTGTCTTCTTAAACGATATCCCGACTTGGCCATACAATGTATGGCATCACACTCCCTCTAAGGCACACAATGAGTGCCTTTAGAGGAAAATTCACTAAACCCCAGATATCCTAGATATCAAAAGGTTTTAGGTCTGTGGGAGCCCTTGCCAGGTTTTCAGGCCCGTGGTTGGAGTCGTGGCGCCAGTTTCCCATGAATTTCCTGACCGTCCGGGCCGTTCCTAACAGGACGGTTTTTTGCATTTGTTTGTAAAGATGTTCGTCCAGACCGAGGTATTTTAAGTTGTTTAATAGTTGTTTTGGGACTAGTCCTGTTGTTGACATAACAATTGGTACAGTTCGTGTGTTGTTCATGTTCCAGTGAGTCTTTATTTGAAATTCCAAATCTCTATATTTGGTTATTTTCTCAGCCTGCTTGATATTTATATTATTGTTGTTGGGAATTGCTATGTCAATTAAAGTTGTTTTTCGAGAGACTTTATCTACCAAAACTATATCTGGTCTATTGTGAGCAACAGACCGATCGGTCAGTATCGTGCGGTCCCAGTACAGCTTGTAGTTGTTATTTTCTAAAACAGATTCTGGATTATATTTATAGTATGGTAATCTTACCGACTGTGATAATTCATGTTTCAGTGCTAGTTCCTGGTGAAGTATTTTTGCCACAGCATCGTGTCGTTCTTTGTATTCAGTTGCAGCAAACGCTTGACAACCTCCTGTGACATGCTGGATAGATTCAGATGTTTGGCAACCGTACCTGCATCTATCGTTGTTAATGGAAGGGTCTTCAACGATGTACTTTAGGTAGTTCTTAGTTGGAATTACTTGATCTTGGATTGCGAATATAAAGCCTTCCGTTTCAGGGAACATATGACCAGAGATCAACCAGTACGCTGCACTGTCGACATAATCTTGGTTGACGTCATTTATATGTCTTCCATGAAGGGGCTTGTCTTTCCATTTCAGCAGTTTCTGATCTGTGGTCTGGTGGTGTAGTTGAACATGTTGTTGTGTCAGTCGCAGTGGTGTTGAGTCATCAACCTTACACATGACTCTATGTAGATCAGAAAATTCTGCGAGTTTCTGGAAATGACTACGCAAAATAGAAATTTGTTGATATAATAGTTTACTTAGATCTGTCAATCCTCTTCCTCCTTCATACCGTGGCAAAGTTGTACGTTCGACAGAGCTCTTTGGATGGTGATTTTGAGCTTTTGTTAGTAAAACTCGAACTTTTCGTTGTAATTGTTCAATGTCAGTCTTGCACCAATTAACCATACCGAAAGAGTAACTGAGCACTGAATACGCATAGGTGTTAATAGCCTGAAACAGATTTTTACTGTTTAGTTTGGTTTTCAACAGTCGTCTTACCCTTCTATAAAACTCTGCTGTTAGGTCCTTTTTCATAGTCATGTGATCAATACCTTGAGCCTGCTTTATTCCAAGGTATTTATAAGTATGATCTTCCCCCATAGATTCAATTGAGGTGCCATCTTCCATTTCGAAGTGCCCCTGCTGTATTTTGCCTTTAACTATATTAATAATTCGGCATTTGTCTAGGCCAAATTTCATATGGATGTCACTAGAGAACCCTTCTACGATTTTAAGCATATCATGCAGCTGTTGTTTTGTAGCTGCCATCAACTTTAAGTCGTCCATGTATAACAAATGGTTTATCTTTAATGCTTGTACGTTGTTGTGTTTGAGACCGAACCCAAAATTAGTTGAGTTCAGTTTGTTTGAGAGAGGGTTCATGGCAAGGCAGAACCACAGCGGGCTAAGAGAGTCTCCCTGGATGATACCCCTTTTGATTGGAATAGGGTCAGTTTGTATCGAACAGTTGGCTTAATTCATTGAGATTTTGGTTTAACAGGTGGACATGGCATATTCTAAAAAGTTAATAATACAATTATTCACTTTATAGACTTTCAGCACCTTAATGAGCCAATCATGTGGAACTGAATCAAAGGCCTTTTTGTAGTCCACATATGCCATGTAGAGATTTCGTCGTTTGGCGTGGGCTTGATTGCAGACAACGGAATCAATTATCAGTTGTTCTTTGCAACCCATCGAATTTTTCGCGCATCCCTTTTGTTGTTGAGTTATTATGTTGTTCAGTTCACAATGTTTGAAAATGCGATGATTAATGCTCGATGTTATGAGTTTGTATAAGGTTGGAAGGCAAGTGATTGGTCGGTACTTTGCTGGGTCCTGTGCACATAGGTTGTCCTTTGGTAAGAGGAATGTAGCGATATTATTATTATTATTTTTATTATACAATTAATCTATTAATATCTTTTTCTTCAAACGTTCACATACAATTCTCTACAAAAAAGAAGAGGATGATATGGACGACATTTGTTTTCAACAAGACGTATTCTCGCGCACCACTTTTGACCTGGCTGGTAAATTTTTTGTTAGTATCCGTTAAGAATAAATGTTACACTAACCAGCCAGAGACAACTCATGCCTTGAAACTCAAAATCTAAATTGGCATTCATAAAACTGAAACACAAACAATCGAATTGACCTGAATAAGACGAAATGGTGTAAGGCTAGCCGTGGCAGTCATTTGAATGATGTGTTCATTGATAATCTTAAATGTTCAACTATTCTAATAAACTAATAATATTGATAAAATAGTCATTCATTGTCTAAATCTTACACGGCCCACACGATAGTATTACAAATTGAGGTACAAAACTAAGAAAAAACACTATGCAACAATGATTTCCGAGAAGGAATCATACAGATAATCATTTTGCTATATACATTAAAACTTATCATGCAAGAAAAAAAGTTGACAAACCGTTTCCCAAACATTTCTCAGTTTATCTTGCAAAAGATTTTTCTATTTCTCGGAAATCGTTGTGAGTATATTGAACATACATGAGCAATCAAAATAGATATTTGTCTAGTTCTAAATTGTCCATTTTTTTTTTCATTATTTTGTTTCACTGGTATGCTTTGTGTACGACGGCAGAGACCTGAAAACCTTAAAATACTAAAATTTTCAACTATTGCCTCTGCATTTCTCCAATTCGAATGTAAATTTAACAAATGTACCGAATTTCACAAATGTAATTCCGAAAATTCAACGATTTTCTTGTTCAATTTTGCTTACGTGGCAAACTTTACTTGTTGTAATTAAAGGCACGTAAAACTTTCGGAAGAATAAACAGTGTAATGATCTGCATTAGAAAGGTTTTCACCTCCTGTGACACATTGAGTTCTAAGTGTTGCATTTAAATGACTGAATTTCTCTAAGCTTTATCTCGAATTCATTGGTGCAGTCATAAAACACTTCTTATCTGTGGGTTTGAACCTCCCCTGTAACAAACTACATATGGAAAAGGAAATGTTCTTAATTTCAGCGAACGCGTAATACAAATGCTAATTTGGGGATTCTGAAATGTACTGTAAAGAAAATTAATTACGCTTTGTGCCTTTCAAGGTAGAATGTAAAGTTTATTTTGTAACAAAAGTAAGGAATTTGTTAAAGAGCATGATAAATTCCACCAACAGTTTAATGGTTCATTACAGACCTCAGAATATTTATTCGTTTATTTGCGTATTAGGCTTAACGTTAGTGTCAACATAAGTGGTAATTGACATGTTGATTTATCTTCTCGTTTCGACGTCCACAGACAAATCCGCATCTGTAATTTCATTCATTAATATTTCCTGTATATATACCACTAGGCAGCAAACTTGAACACAGATTTTTAATTCTAGTGGATGCAACAAATACTTGAAGCAAGTGAATTGGAAATGAATTTCATTCACCACATTCAAAAAATTTAATTTCACATGTTTACTACTCTGCTTTATTTGTGTAACCAATAGTAAATTAGGAGTACAGGGGCGCAGCTACCGCTATATCAACCATGTTAATGGACGGGAGCCCCAGGCTGTGGAGGCTCAACTTATAAATACAAAAATTCATACAATGAAAATGTTATACACAATCTCAATTTGTTACTCCTAAAAAACCCCTAATATTTGAATACTCTACTTAGCTCTGTTTTCTATCCTTTTTAAACGCAATGAATATTTACGTGGCAGGTTTATGTGCATGGAGTTGCTAAATGTTTTCGAAGATTTGTCGGAACAGAAAAATTAAACAGGAAGATAATAATTGAATTGTGGTCTCTGTCTTATGCAACAAACAATAGAAATTTTCTCTTGACAAAAAATCTAACAGCGCCTGTCTGCAGTATAAGATAGATGGTAGTCCATCCATAGGATTGAAATGAACGTGTTTGAGTCTTTAACAATTATTCGGAAAAGTAAAAAACGGTACTCATTAATAAAATTCCACCATTTATAAGGAATAGAATATTTACAAGTGCTGCTTTCAAACTACGATATAATTTTTGTGTGAAATTAGGCTCTGTTAACTTTACTCTTATGTTTGAATTCAGTTCTGAGTAGCTACATTTATAAAATACTTCCCTGTAAAGCCATGTTATATTCACATGAACACAATTTTCAAAATAAAAATCTGACTCGTATATGCAATATATACACAAGTTATGAATATTAATAATAATTAGTTGCTCTGCCAACCACAGACAGCAGATCAACAGTATCCACCGAAACAGAGCATCTTAGAAATTTAAATCGTGTTCAGCTTTGGATGTTTAAATAAATAAATGCAGAAAAAGTCTATTTGCTAATAGTATTTGATAGTATTTGACTATATTAGAACCTAGGGTCATTGTTTACATAGGGTGTTATCCATAACTATATAATTGTAAATTAGGTTATTATGTTACTATGCTTTGTTGATTTTGTAAAAAAAAATTACCGTCCTTATGATCAACTAGGTAGAAAGGCCCCGCTATAAATTTTGATACAGGCCAGTTTACGGCTAGCTACGTCACCTACCGAAACGCAAACAACTATGGAGTTACTACATTAACTGATCAGAATAAAATATGAATGTAGGATGGTGCTATTTGTGGTTAATGTTTACATCACTTTAATGACATGCACTAAAGATAATAATTTAAAACTGAAGTATAATTTATGACTTACTACGTCTTAATAAAGAGGAGTAAAGAATGAAAAAACAAGTATTAGGCCCATGACAATTCTTATCATCAATAAGTTCAATAACAAGCCGTCGCTAACACTTTAGTAATCAGATAAAATAAACTAACTGAAAATTTCAACAATAAAGCCAAAACCATGATCAAAGGACGAGAAATATTAGACCACCATAAGCGAGGCTTATCTACTCTATTGCAGAAGAGGACAACTGACAATACCGTGGGTATTATATTGACACCATTTTCAACATAAACAGAAAAATCAGAAAGATGTTGGGACACTCAATTTCAAAGATCAATTTTAAAGACAAGGACTATTATATGAAATTATATGAGTAAACTATAAAACATATGTAGGACATGCAGACTAAAGGATTTAACCAGACGCATTATTATGAGCACGCTGTTAAAAAAAACTAAACACCATCTGTTGCACAATACACCACCACAATGTCGTAACAAATTGACTTTGCAAATAAGAACACTCTAGTCAAATATGAACCACTAAAAACCAGGACTAGTCTTATAAGGAATGAACTTCGCAACAAAAGCTGAGAGTCAGGATTTGTTTATAATCGCATTCGTGAAATTTTTAAAAGCCGCCATGATTTTATTTGGAGAAACTATTAACAGAGTTGCTTACTAGACAACCGTAGACATCTGACGCTTGACCGGGGGTCTTCTTAATCCTTTTGGGAGGCGATGATAGAAAATCGATCAGCAAATCCTGTAAAGCGCATATTATTTCTTGTGTAAGCAAAAGTGCTAGCAAAGGCATACGGGGACAAAAAGAAGACAAAGAAAGTAGGACAGATTCGATACGAAACATTGTCATTTTGCCAACGATGTTGGAATAAATCAGTTATCAACGAGGTAATAACACATTGCTTCAGATTACTTAGTTCTAAACCAACTTGCCTTACAACTAATCAAATCTCATATTAGAGCCACTGAATATCAAAATCTCTCCATATAACACAACTCTAAATAATATCGTATCTCTTAATCTGACGTGTAGTACCAAACTGAAGTAAACACTTCTGTGACAACACATTCTAAGTTTAGTTTTTCACGTTTTTTAAGTGTTACCGCCAAGTGAATTCCTACGTCTAGGAGTTTCAGGAAAAACTAGCCCACAGAGACTCCAAATCGGGAGTCGTGCTGTGTAACACCGTTTTCTTGTGATTCCTAGGATAAAAATCACATGAAAGAATTCTTAGTTTAACTAAAACATGTCACTTTAAAATCGTCCAAATTCTAGATTAGCAAAATGTAAATAGAACGAAACTGAAATACGACAGGATATTCAATAGCGGTCAATTAAATCACTGGACGAAAAAGTATATAGGTAGAGTTACAAAATGTATTTTAGAAACAACCAAAAATGAACATCAAAATCTGAGACAAATCTAACAAAAAACTAACATTAATCTATGAAAAATAAAATATAATATCGATGGTAAATTTGAGAATATTGAGGCTAAAATTCAAATGCAGGTGTTGTTCTGATAGTACAAAATTCAATTTGAAACTAAAAAATATAAAAAGATTGAGAGTTAATTGAGAAAATACATTAAGCGTAGACCGTAGTTATTCTTGGCCTATGTATAATAGAGAATTTGAGGCCGTTGTTATAGCAAATGGATGGGATATGGAAAAAAAACCCACACTGTCATGGATTTCATTAAGGTGTTCTGCAGTAGAGGTAATTTCATATGTATAAATTAAACTCCATCAATTGCCCTCCCCTAAACTAATCGAAATGATTGTTGAAGGTGTCGGAAAAAAATCAAGCCGACTATCAGCTCTCAACAAAATCGCCGCCTAATTTAAGGAGTTATAGCAAAATTAAACTATCGCGATATAAAAACATTGAAAATAAAATACATTCAAAATGCTCCGAGTTAGATGAACGTATGTTACATTTAAGTATAATCCACATCCTCGACGTAACAAGCTGGTATCAAACTACAGCATAAAGTGATAGCTTTGCTACTCGAGCGAAACTCCTTGGATCCCTAGTGCAATAGTAAAATGTTTTTCTCTATTGAAAAATACCTGGCTTATATCTGGTTAATACAAATTATTTCAACCAGCACTTTCATCTTTAAATATAATGTGTATATTTTTCAAACATTTCGGTCTGATATGTGATTATAGAATTATTTATCTCCTTGTTAAAGATCATTTCCTCTTGTTACAAGGTTTTATATTATTTGTTTCATTCGTTTCTTCTAGTTTAAAACTTGCCACATTTTTTTGGTCTACTTACAAAGTAATCATTTATACAAATATACATAAATATAAATATATCAAATGAAAACATTTATATGCTTTTCTTATGCCAAATTTGTAATCAATTTTGCCAGAACGTCCTGGTATCCGATTGAGCTGAAATTTTCCACATTTATGCAAGTCCGTTGACAAAGTCCATATACGTAGAAATAAGTTTGAACAAGTCACTACGGCTACAAAATAATATATAAAAGAAAATACTCAAATTTTTGGCAAATGCGTAAATCAAATGCTAATTTAAGGAACTTGAAACGTATTTTAACGGAAAATTAATTACGCTTTGTGCATTAGAAGATATGAGGTAAAATTTATTTTGTAATAAAATTAAGGAATTTGATAAATAGCGTGATAAATTACACCACCAGTTTAATATTTCATTACAACCCTGACAATATTTATTCGTTCAATTACATATTAGGTTTAATGTTAATGTCAACATACGAGGTAATTGACATGTTGATTTATCTTCTCGACTCGGTGCCGACAAACAAATCCATATCGGTACAATTTCATTCATTATTATTTCCTTTTTAGATGACACTAGGCAACAAATTTAAACTGAAGTTTTTAACTCGATGTTGGACTGAATTGGAAAATAAATACTTCAAAAAAAATAAATTGAAAATTGATTTTCGTCCCCAATAGCGTTATTTGCACAGTTTTACTCGCTTTGCTTTATTTGTTTGCAAGAATATGAGGCAATGATTTAAGGATGTAAGCTTATTGTACTGTACCTGCCGAAAACCTGCAAATGTTTAAATTAACTTAACTGCTATTTTTGCTGATTAATGATAATCTATAATTTTATGGTGTTTGAAATACTATTAATAAAACTTTCTCACAGGGTTTTCACAACAAAGTTCAGTCCATTATTTCCACAATAAAAATACCTTTCTTATATTTTCCACTGTTCGTTTCATTGGACAAAATTGTTAAGGCCTCACCTAATAATTAATCGCATAAACTATACCAAACTTGGAAAACTCGCAGAAAATGTAACTGGTAATCAATAATGTCAATGGATGATCCCAATACTGCTACTAATGAACTTATATGCATGATAAAGAATTGTATTGAATTAACTAAAAAAAATTAATTACAAATCTACACCAAGAAACAACTGGATTACTTCTGGAATTATAAATTCTTTCAAAACAAAAGAGTCACTTTACCTGATATATAAAAAAGAACCAAAAAATGAAATAATAAAAGTCACATACAAAAATTATGTTAAATTATTAGACAAAATAATAAATAAAGCTAAGTTAATGTATGATCGTGAACAAATTATAAAAATAGCAATGATACCAAAAAATTATGGAAATATGTCAACCAAAATCTTGGTAAACGTAGTAAAAAACATAACAACCTTACCTACATATATGATGAAAACAAACGTAAAATTAAAGATCCAGATGAAATAACAAATACCATGAATTCATATTTTTTTAATGTTGGATCTAGGGTTAGCAAAGAAATCAAAATTCCACAAAATGAGGACATTAAATTACCCACAACGATCACCAATACTGTTTTTTAGCACCCACAAACTATTATGAAGTAACAAATATTATAGGAAATTTGAAATTAAAAAATGGTGGAGTTGATAATATAGATGCAAAAACTCTAATAGTGTTATCTAGACATATAGCACTACCACTTGCTCACATCATAAATTTAAGTATACAGAAAGCAATTTGGCCTGGGGCACTCAAACTAGCTGATGTTACACCAATCTATAAGGCTAATAATAGGGACAATATCGCAAATTATAAACCAATATCCTTGATATCAAACCTAGCAAAAATTTTTGAAAAAATTATCTACCACAGACTACTCGATTTCATTAAAAAGAATAAAATCTTATCAAAAATGCAATATGGCTTCATGAAAAATACTGGTACAAAAGATGCTCTAAATTTTATTACTAATACTATTTATGAAAAACTTGATAAAAGTGAACCTATTGCTATTACATTCCTTGACCTAGCCAAAGCTTTTGATACTGTTAACCATTCAATATTATTAGATAAATTATACCGATATGGAATTAGAGGAAGTGCGTTCAAACTCATTTCGAGCTACTTGACAAGTAGATATCAGCGAGTAAAAATAAATGACCCTTTAAGTGGTTTCAGTGAAATTAAAACAGGTGTTCCACAAGGTACCATCTTGGGTCCCCTACTATTTATTTTATATATAAATGACCTACTAGTTGATATACCAGAGGGAATTATCTTTTGCTGATGATACGGCTGTGATATCAACATGAAAAACATGGAATGCAGTCGAAACGCAAATGAATTACTACCTTAATTTGATAAATAAATGGCTTGCCTTAAACAAATTGTCTCTAAATGTTGATAAAATGGTTTTCATGTCATTCGGAAACTACTGCAATAGTGTTCCCCGCCATATAAATATTAAGATAAATACCAAAAAAATAAGAAGGGTAGAAAGTTGTAAATACTTAGGTATTTGTTTTGACTATAGAATGAGATGGGACACGCATGTTCAATATTTAATAAATAAATTAAAATAATTAGTCTTTATATTTCGAAAAATGGCCAAAATTATGTTGAGAGAATCGCTGATAATGTTATACTATGCACTTTTTCATAGTATTATCTGCTATGGTAACATAGCTTGGGGAGGGATTTATTCAACTAAACAAGTTATATTACAACGTTTACAAAATAAACTCCTGAAAATTATATATAAAAAACAAAGTTTTATCGAAAAAAAAACACTAAATCTGAAACAAATATTTGCTTTTGAGTCTCTTAAATACTATTATGACACGTTTAAAAATAAATTTATAAAATCCAACAGTTCTACAAGAAACAGAAGTATTATGATTTCAAAAAGAAATAAAACAATAAGCAGTTAAAATAGTTATGTTAGTTATTAATGTTTTCAACAGCCTACCAAATGATTTGAAAACTCTAAAAAACCTTAACACTGTCAAAAAGAAAATAAAACCATGGATCTTGGCTAATATTTAAAATTTCAAATAGCAGGATAGTAAATTATATAGGGAGAAATCGATATAAGTTCTAATTCTTTAAAGTATATGTTAGTATCACATAATTATTTCAACAACACTAAATTTGTAGGATATTAGTAATAAGATTTTATAGGAAATTATCATTAAGGTTAGTGTAATGTGTTCGATAAACATTCCATAAAGAGAATAATATTCAATAAAATGTATGAATTAGATGTTGCGGTTTTAGTTCAATGCTGGTTCAATGCAAGTATATAATTGACGAAGTACCTTTAGCGGAACAATCAATAAACACGTAAATTAATTCACCAAATAAAAGTTAGTCACTGACCTTTTACGAAGCTCTGCAAAGGGTGTTTTCTTGGTTCTTCTTTCTTCTGAGGCTAGCCCCGTAAGCAGGAACAGTTTCTTAGAGCTTCGTCTGGACAACACGTTACACAAAAAATAGCGAAGTAATGTTCATTGATTGAGCATACAAAAAATGCGGGTTTAACAACAAATGATGCGCTTTTGTAAACACAAAAGAAACAAAATGATAGCGGTTTAGCGGTCGTTACGAACGGAGCTAAAGAACTCGCGGATTCGTAACACTATAACTACAAAAAGCGGCGTCTCTTCAGACGGAATCAAAAAAAGCGTCCGAATAGTTCGGAGCACAAACACGAACCTCCCAAGCGTCTAAACAGCTAGGGAAGCGAACCACGAATGTCTATATTTTACACGCAAAAAACACAATTAGCATTAGCGCGACGGAAAAAAATTGAAAACTATACACTAAACAAATTGCGGGAACGCAAGGAGTTTCAGATCATTTTCTGAAAGAATATAAATAACTTTATTTCGTGTATTTTGGGATTGTACTCAGAGATGAAGAAAAGCGGTGTCTTTGTCAGCCCTAGCGTGTTCATCGAAAGAATGCTCAGAATCGGGTTTCCAAATTTTCCATCTGCACTAAAACGTGTTCCTATCGATGCAGTATTGATTACCCTTTTAAATTGGTAATAGTAATAATAACGGTAAAACTCGCAGAATTTTCTGATCTACACAGAGCCATATGTTAGACTGATAACTCAACACCACAGCGACTAACAGTACAACTAGTCCAATTGTACCATCAGGTAAGGTATCAGAAACTGTTCATGTGAAAAGAAAAGTCTCGTTATGGAAGACAAATAAAGGACGTCAACCAACAATATTACGGAGGTTTAGAATCGAACTACTAGTTGACCTCGGTTAAAATGATCAAGAAACTGAAAGATTTTTAGTGAAAATCCAACATCAAGTAATTTCAGGTAAGAATTATCTGAAATGGATTGCTAAATACCTTTCTATAAACAATAACAAATACAGATATGGTTGCTTAACATTAGAAACAATACAATTATCAAGCGTGTGCTACAACTGAGTACCAAATTAATGCAAGCAATAAGCACTGAACTGTAAACTATCACAGCTAGAAAGAACACCTTCCTATATGAGACCGAGAGATATTAAGTATTCTGAGTACTAAAAAAAACAGATTGATAGAAGAATATTCCTAGAACCGGTTTTTTGGATACTCCTGTATCTCTCGTTTAACATCTGAATGAAAAACATTTGTTTCTAGACATTTTTGATATTATAAACTCATTACTCGTACACATTTTACTTAACCAGTAGTTAGTTAATTTTGATACTTAGTTAAAATACTAGGAACTTTGAATACAAAGTCTAATTATTTTACCAGCATTTTTTATTTTTAATTTATTTTTTTCCTCAAATTTTTGGTAATTTTCTTTGTCGTCCATAATAAGCAATAAAATGTGAGAAAGAAGCTGTTTGAAAATAAGCAACTTTGTAGAAGTTTTGCTTTCATTTTCATGGAACGTATATTCCTGTACAAGAAAAATCGCTTCAATGAATGTCATAGTAATGTTGTTCGTTTTCAGAGAAATTACGCTCATCTTAATGAAATATCGTTATTATATGTAAAAAATTTATTTTTAGCTTAGATCTTAAGTTACCTTAAGTTAGTTACCTTCGAAGTTTATATCACCAGAAAATATCACAGGATCGATATAGATATATATATATATATATATATATATATATAATTTCTAATAATCTTACCGCATTTAAATTTATATAGGACACCTGAGCCATCCGAAATATTTACTGTATCCCATAACATGGGCTGCGGTGTCTAAATTTAGGTTATAAAAGTGCAATCCATGCTACCAACAAAACTCCAATTCAAAATATACCTAAAGCACCAGTTTAAGTATTTTATACCTATTTTCGGGGTTGAAATTATCCCAGTAATACAGAATAAACATATCAGGGACACAGGTGTCCCACTGGGCAAGAAAGGGTTAATAAAGGCTTCTGTAATAGAGTTTGAAATTTCTCCACGTTCAAGTGTTCGCAGTAAGCTGCCACTACTGGTCAAATTTACGCAGTTTGAAGGTGAAATTTGCCAGGTGAGAAGATCTTACCACTGCGTATTGATTGAGTGCACTCGGCAATTATGCAAACTAAAAATATATTTTTTTGCAGCATAAAATTAACCTTACAATTATTTTGTCCATATAGATAATTTTAAGAACTATAATTTGAATTTATACCTAAATTCAAGAGTCACAATCATTTGAGACCGAACGATGGAAATGAAAGCTTCTTGCGAATTATACTTTCTTTGTGTCATTTTTAATAATAGATATAAAATTCAGGAAAATTAAAATAAATGACACTATTTTGGTACGTTCAACACTTCATCTTTGTTTGTAAAAAAGGGCTTAATTTAAATGTAACTGCAAATGGACATATGATGTTTAAGTTAATTTTAAATTCAAATATTAAATTTGTCGACCTACAATAAGTCAAAGCTACAGCACCTACTTAATATGCTAGCAATACATATGGAGGTGACTTTAATTATAATAGATTAAATAATAAGAACATAATTAAATAGATATTTAAAAATCTCTAAGCAACTCCAGACTATTCTTCAAAATAGCTGCTGTTATAGGTTCCACTAATACATATAAAAACAAGTATCTGTTTTACAATAAACTAAACCAAGCAAGTGTCACGCTGAAATTCGAAAATTTATTTAAGTTAGCTACATGTAAACGTATTTTTCCTCAAATAATTACTTTTGAAAAACCCCTCTCACTTACACAACAGAAAATAATTTAATAAATTTGACACACAGAGACAAAATTGCAAAGAATACCTAATACCACAAAACGATACATTTTTGTCATATGAATAATATGTTGTCAGGTCCGTTATTAGTGGACATTACACACTAACTGCAAGGTATATGCCCTAAAATCCTATATTGAAGAATTTAAAAATAGGGTATTTCCTCTAAACTCAAATATTATTCAGAAGTGTTAATATAAAATGTATACTTTATAACAGAAACTTGATCAACACACAAGTGTAGTGATAACGGGTAGCATAGTTGATAACTCGAATTTTCCGTGGACTTCCATCGTCTTTAAATGTTTGATCTCACGACGTTTCAACAGCTTTGCATCTGCTATAGTCAGCAGATGAATGATATAGTTGGTAACGTTGCTCTTCTCATGGAATGTTCTGTTGTACTTCAAGTCTCTAATTTAAAACAAAGAATTAGCATGTTTGTTAGAATAAAAAGCAGATGAAGTGCTGTTATTGGATACTAATTGAATACGAAATTTGTTTATTTATCACTATCTTTTGATTTCTATGAACGAATAGACTCCCTAATATACAACCTGATCCCTGTTTCTTACGCATAATACCAAATTGTCAAGGTCAAGGAATAGTTGGAAAGAAGACTCAATACAACGGCTAATTTTTGCATTTCACTACCAAAAGTTCGTTAAGAAGGTTTAACTTCAATAACATTTATAACCATATTTTGATAGCAAACCCCTGAAAAATGTATGACTATTAACAATAATCTACTAAGGGCTCATTTCTATTAAAATACATATGGATCCAGTAATTTGTCAGTGTAAACTATTAGCCTAACTTACTTAATCCGAAGTATCACCCAATCCCTTTGAGCTACAACGTCTGATTATTAAACTGCCTTTCAATGTTTGTTCTTTACTTGCGTCTTTATATTTGATTTTGGTTCGGGATTACACCCTTCTGACTAAAGCCATATCTGATACGTTTAATAAATGTTACTTAAACTTAATTTATATTTCTAAAGTAGATCCCAAATAGTGCATTTGTTAGGCACAATAGCCTAGAATGCGTAGCTTTGTAGTGAGGCAACAAGAAAACATTTTGTGACTACACGAAGAATACGGTGGGCCTGTTCGCTATGTGCGCGACCGTAACGCCCGAAAGTCTGTAAAATAGAGTTGGCTCTGAGCAGTTGTTAGATTGCTGAATCAGTTTGTTTATTAGTTTTCTAAGCACTTGTTCTTATTTGAAGATTGGAGGAAATACATAACACACAACAGATATGCCTAATGTCATCTACGCAATGTAATAAATTTTTTAGAATTTTATTAAATGTTTGATGGGTTCTCAATCGCTGCATGATTTTTCCACGTGAGTCTCAACCCTTGCTCCACTGTACGTTTTTTAGGTTCCTTGCCCTGAAAATGTTATCATTTCTAAGAATGGTCGCATAAACCGCTTGCATCAATGACCTTTGTCAGTCAAAACAAAATCCCCCGTGTCTAATAAATTCAGCAATCTTGAGTCTATTGTTAGGTCATTGAAAATCAAATTTTCTTCCTCCAGTTACTTCAGATTTTAAACAAATAGAACCACCAGGAGTAATACCACCAAGAACTTTGGCGATATTTTTTATATTAAGAATATGTCAAAACTCGGTTGAGAACACTCGTAGGAATTTCAGTGCTAATTTCTGTGCAATCGATTCACAGTACCACCAATAAATATAAAGTCTTGTGCATTTTTGGGGTCTCCGAATCCGTGGTCGGTTTGACCTCATCAGGTCAGGTTCAAGGGCAAGCCAAGGTCAAATCCCCAAAATCTAATCAAAAAATCTGAAAAAAATTCATACACATTTTTTTCGGGTGGCTAAATCCGAATCTGGAACCTGACCTGATGAGGTCAAACCGACCCTGGATTCGAATTCAGCGACCCCAAAAACATTTATACGATTTTTTTCAGATTTTTTGATTAGATTATGGTAATTTGACCTTGGAATGATCTTGACCTTGACCGAATGAGGTCAAACATAAGCGTAGATGGGTCCGATCCGATACACAAGCCTTTATTATTATTTTTTTGAGGGGCTGTGATAACTGTGGTGTTGCTGTACTCAGGTTCCTAATGTTTATATTACAATATTAAACTTTGTATTATCATATAATTATTGTTTTTATTTTCTCTGACATTGAATTATTAAGTTAATTTTGTCACTAGTATTTTGAATTTGAATTATTGCTTCTGTCGCTTTCACAATTTAGGTATTTTTCACATATATTTATTGACCTATAGACTACTAAAGATTTATTCAGTTGAAGAGATTTGTTGGTTGAAGGCAATATGGTAGGAATTTAGCTAGGGCTCAACTCTCCTTCCCTTTTGTCCTCCAATAAAATGATCACTGCATATATAATCATGTGGCTTGGGAATCAAGTGATCCATCAATACTTAAAAAAATGCACAATCGTTAATAATTTTATTGAATACTAAATCTAACAAACAGCAATTTTTATTTCTCATAATTGATACAACTACAAGAGAAGTTAACTTATATTATTCATTTAAAATATTGTTATAAATTTATCCCACTCCGTCCCTGGCGAAAACAAATTCATCCCAATTAAACATCAATCGCTGGTATAGAAAAAAAATCATTCAAGGTCATGCTACTATTTACTTTTGCCTATTTACAGCAGCTATCCACTTATTTCTTTTATTTGTTTTCCATGTTGCAGCCGAAAATTTATAAAATATATATTGACTTGTTCCTCCTGTATTTTTACAGTGCACCACACAGCTTCTCTGATGACCCATTCTGTTTTTATTTTATGAATTAAAACGAATTTAATATTTTCATGTGTATTTGTTCGCTCGAAAACAGTATCTTGAGCCTCCTATAATACCGAAAGTACCAACTGTGTACGCGGGCCTCGATTCGGCCATCCATATCGTGACTTCACATGGAGTGAATGCCACACTTTGAAAGTTGCTTCATACTATTATTGGCGTGTTTCTGATAGAGCAGATATACTGATTTGTAACACATGCGTACAAGCCTGAGCTATTAAATATTTTATGCGTTCTCAATCGCTGCGTGATTTTTCCACGTGAGTCTCAACTCTACTGCTACACTGTACGTTTTTTTTTGGGTTCCTTGCCCTGAAAATGTTGCCATTTCTAAAAATGGTAGCATAAACCACTTGCATCAATGACCTTTGTCAGTCAAAACAATGTCCCCCGTGTCTAATAAATTCAGCAATCTTGAGTCTATTGTTAGGTCATTGAAAATCTAAACTTCTTCTTCCAATTACTTCAGATTTTAAACAAATAGAACCACCAGGAGTAATACCAACAAGAACTTTGGCGATATTTTTTTATATTAAGAATATGTCAAAACTCGATTGAGAACACTCGTAGGAATTTCAGCGCTAATTTCTGTGCAATCGATGATAACTGTGTTGTTGCTGAGCCCGGAATATGTTAAAGCACGAATTGTCCAGCCACATACTTATTATATTCACAACACTTTAGATATCAATGACTCACTGACTTTTATCTCAACAATGTTAATTTCATTAACAATTTGTTTATATCCCAATCTTCAGTAGACCTCAGGATATCTCCCAGAATCTCATTAGCTTATATCGCGATACTATTTATATGATTTTCAAATGCAAATTTCATGTCGGTAGAGACTAACTCTGCTACCCTTCTGGATTTTGCCGGGAGTCTTATTGTTTCAATGTTGCAGTTTCTGTGCTCCGCTTTAACATCTTGTGTACCCGGATAATCTCGAGCGGGAGGAGAAGACTGGATGGAAGCAAACATACGACGATCTGCTAAGTTATTTGTGATAACTGAGGAATAGTAGGACAAACAAAGAATATAATAAATACGAATATAATTTTCAATAAACGTATTTAGAAAAGTGGAGCAGACACGAAAAATTGGTAATAACTACGTTTACTTTACAGCAGAATGGGAAATGGGATACTCGAAACAATGAGAAACTATGATAAAAAAATTTGATTACAGCAAATTTGACACATAAAATAATTCTGGAAATCTTAAACTGCCAATTATAGAAATTGAATCCATTTATCACCCAATCAGCAACTGCTAACTTACCCAAATACCAATTGCGGCAATAAATTAAACGCCTCGCTATATTCCAATTCCGGACTTTCTCAAAATGTTCGCTGTAGTTGGATCAAATCTCAAGCCATTATCTGAATTGTTGCCCGAAATTCTATAGAGTCAACTGTGAAAGACCTCAGGCAAAGTTCATCTGTAAACTGTTTTCAGTTTTTAATAGCCGGTGTTAGAGAGAAAGTATTTTGGAATCCTCTATCTCAAAAAAGATTCTAGTCGCCATTCAATATTTTACGTATAAAAAGATTTTCAAAGCAAGCTCAAGCTAATGAAAATGTTAAATACACAAATGAATCTTCTGCTACATTTTTACATAATTTGAATTCGATTTAATGAATGCAGATAGCTCCACAGATTATGATTTCTTTATTATTATTATTCCGTTTATCCAAAATTACTTAAAAAATATGTAATAAATTATAAATAATAATATAATAAAAGCAAATTTTATTTGTGACACACCTTTTGAAGAACTGAAAAGTAGATTAAGCCGATGTGTGTAAAAAGCTTATTGAGTTTGGTCAAAGCTGTTGTTTCAACATACTTTAAAAGGTAAGATTTGTACTAATACCCCAGTCAATAGAGAGTTTTAAGTGACATAAACCGCATAAACCATCATGTAAATAATTGTTTATAAGTCATAACTGGCATAATTTTAACAACAAACTCATAGGAGTAAATTATTTGGGCCCTTAAAACCCCAAAAATATGGGGTATTTTCGTTTTTTGCATATAGTGTAAAATGTTCATAGTGCCGTCAATAGAAAATTGTAGAGGCTGGAACAACCGATGTAGAGTGTGTGATTTTAAAAAATTCATAACTTTGTTGTAATTACAACTGCAACCTTAATCTGCCTCCTTATTATAGCTTATAATGTTGATATTAATAATACTGAACATGGATATTGTATTTCTTGTAGAATTGCAATGTAAATAATTTGTAGAAATATTTTGCAGAACGTATCGTATTAACCGCCATAGTTCGATACCGATATGCAAAACTTATTTTGAAAACTTATAAAATGCACTTCATTTCCTATATCTTGGGTTTTTTTCATAGAGCCCTAAAATGTATTAATACTGCGTTTGAAATTTGGCGCAGCGTCACTTCATACGTCCCGGTTGAATTCACCTGGCATCGAGCCGATCCCTGTTAACGTTATAGGTAGCTGTCTGCCAGACACCGAGTGAATTTGTCTGGCATGTGTCAAACTATACGTAAGGGTACATGCAACACTGCTCTCACTACTCGGCATCGGGCCGATTTCAACCTGCACCTGTGAAGCGAGGTTTAAACTACAAAGCCTCCGGTGTCTTGACCTCAGATCATTTACCATCTAGATATAGCCTGTCAAGCATAAAATCGTGGCAACGCTAGAAAGAGAGGGCAATAGAGACAGTAAGAGGCTATTTCACTTAGTGGGTGGATGGTCGAAGGACGCAGCCAATGAACAACATGCTTTATTGGAAGCAGCTCCCAACCGAGGGAAATAGCTTGTTGCCCTCTCTCTCCTTAGTCTTACCACGACATTTGTACACTGCAGGCTATCTCTAGAAAGTAAATGCTCTAAGGTCTTGACTTTGGCGGATCTAGTCAGTGGAAAAAAGGAATTTAATTAATATCAAGTAAGTAAACTGTCAAAAATACAACTGCTGTATTTTCACCATTAAGAAAATTTACCTGTCCATGTGCCTTAATATTGTCAGTGCACTCGAAATGTTAGAACTTAATGCAAGTTGTGTAATAGACAATTTAAACTTCAAAACTTTAAATCCCTGCTGATGCAAAAAAAATATAATAATACAATTTACCATAATTTTTATCTGGTACTTTTGAGCAATTTATTCGGTAAAAAATGATCCGATCAGGATGTATAAACACTCATTAAGAAGAACATTCTCTACAAGTTTCCTGTAGAAGCCATAACGATTCATTTTTTTCATTAGCAAAAAACAAAAGAAATTTTCATTTTTTTGAGTATTTATTATTGAAATAGTTTACTTCTACGAGTTAACTGTTAAAATCTTATCAATAATTATGTATAATCTGTTACTGACATGATTACATAAGCTAATTGCTGTTGAATTTTATTCAGAGAAAATTAGTTAATTTTGCTCTATAAACTGATCTATAATAGATATATTGGGGAACAAGAACGTATATAAACTATAAATATTTCGTGGAAAGTGGTTGAAATATAATGAAATTGATCTATCAAGACTTTTGAGAACTTTTGAAGCTTTCATTCGCTGCTTAATTCCTTATTTCGAAGTTATGAGAAATTGTTTCTCTCTAAAATCTCTGGAAATACTCACAATATCAAATTGAATAGCTCCAAGTATTTGCAAATATATTAAGGATTTTATTCAGCGTTTATATAAATTTTCACTTAATTTCAAAACTTCTGTATGACTTTAGGTATTTCATTTTGCTTTTTATTTATACTCTCAGTTGATCTATACTCCGCACAATAATTTATTAATCTACATTGAAATTTAAAAAAAAGTGTAGGTACCTAAAATATACCATACACGATATCACTAAGATATAATTAAGAAATTTCACAACTAACATATGTTTATAACTTCTTAGAAAAACCTGTAAAAAAATTCATTTACTTTTCATTCCATGCAAATCATTTTACAATGAAGTTTAGTAAACATAGACTAAAACAAAACTTCACAATTGAAAAACACCTACAGAATTTTTTTAACTCCACATTGAAATCAAAGTAACTAACTTAAGCCAAACACCTCAAAAAATCACATTCAAAACAAATTATTAAAGGCATGAGTAGATGAGTATAATATGACACCGATTTATAAATTTAAATAATTGGTGGCAAATATATCATTTATTATTCATGAGTTTGTATTTCGGATTTAAGGTTAAAATGAGTGATTTTGAAGTATCATGTTGTATTTTTAGACATTACACCTTCATTCATCCCAAATAGAAGACAATGAAAATAATTTGGTCAAGTGCGAGTTGGACTCGCATACTTAGGGTTCCGTACCACCTTCAAGATTCGAATATTCCAGTTTCAGACAACCAGGGAATGAGAGCATTTTCTTATACTTACCCTTATAACTTTTAAAGGAAGCGTTTTAAATTTATAAAAAATATACACTTTGATTTTCCACACATAGACTTTTTATTTTATCTGCTTTAGGATTCGCTTGATTTTTATCACAATACATATGTATTTAATTTTCTAATTTAGCCCCCAAAAAGTAACATTAGAGTATTATTTTACTAATAAACTTTCAGAAATGCATTTATAATCTACTGTCTGAGTTTCGAGGCTCTATAGATTGGAAGAAAAACGGCAAAATAGGTCAAAGTTTAAATTATAAATTATTAAACCTGTTATTCAAATTATTTAAAAATATAAATAAAATATATTTTTCAAATTTTAAATAGTGTAGTTTCTAAAGTGGGAATTAAGTCGATGTTTAATATTTTTAATATCTTTTATACAAATGATTTAAAAATATGATATATCTGTAATTCACATAATGTGCCTTTTATCTGATATATTACATGATGCTTTTGAAAATTGAATTTTTATTTTCCATTTAATTGTATAATTTGTCCCCAAAAATTACTATGGGGGTTTTCTAGTAATTTATTTTCGGTTTAATTTTATTATTTGGAGGCCAAATAATGGAATTACGTTTTTTTTCATATTTTTCCTGTAAACAAAAAAAAATGAGGTCTTAGAGTTTGGGGAATAACGGGGAGAATGGGTAATTTTTTTAAAATATTTTTTTAATATATTTTAAAATATTAATTTTAAAAAAATTAAAAAAATATATTTGTACCTATTCGTCATAATGAGCCATGGGATTTGATATATTACATGACCCGTTAGAAACAATTTATTTTATTTTCCATTTAATTCTATAATTTGCCCCCCAAAATGAATATTAGGGGTTTCTTCTTATTTTTTCAGTAAAGTTCAGGTGAGGGGCTATACTTCCAGTTTTTTTAAATTTTTCAGCTTATAGTTTCGGAGATAAGGGGGGGAATGGGTAAAATTTTTTATATTTTTGTTAATATCTTTTAATTAATTTATTTTATAAATATGGAAAAAATATATTTGTTTTCTTCATCATGAGCCCTTTTATTTGATATATAACATGCTGGGTTAGAAACAATTTTAATTTTATATTTTCCATTTAATTCTATAATTTGCCCCCAAAAAAAATATTAGGGGTTTTTCCTTATTTTTCCAGTAAAGTTCAGGTGAGGGGCTATACCTTCATTGTTTTTTCAAAATTTTCCAGCTTATGGTTTCGGAGATAGGGGAGGGGATGGGTAATTTTTTTTATATTTTTGTTAATATCTTTTAATTAATTTATTTTAAAAATATGAAAAAAAAAATTTTGTTTTCACCATAATGAGCCCTTTCATTTGATATATAACATGATGGGTTAGAAACAATTTTAATTTTAATTTTCCATTTAATTCTATAATTTGCCCCTCCAAAATAAATATTAGGGGTTTCTTCATAATTTTCCAGTAAAGTTCAGATGAGGAGCTATAAATCTATTTTTTTTCAAAATTTTCCAGCTTATGGTTTCGCAGATAAGGGGGGGAATGGGTATTTTTTTATATTTTTGTTAATATCTTGTAATTAATTTATTTTAAAAATATGAATAAAATATATTTGTTTTCGTCATAATGAGCCCTTTCGTTTGATATATAACATGATGGATTAGAAACAATTTTAATTTTAATTTTCCATTTAATTCTATAATTTGCCCCCCCCCAAATAAATATTAGGGGTTTCTCCTTAATGTTCCAGTAAAGTTCAGGTGAGGGGCTATACCTCCATTTTTTGTTCAAAATTATCCAGCTTATGGTTTCGGAGATAGGAGGGGGGAATTGGTAATTTTTTTTATATTTTTGTTAATAACTTTTAATTAATTTATTTTAAAAATATGAAAAAAATATATTTGTTTTCGTCGTAATAAGCCCTTTCATTTGATATATTACATGATGGGTTAGAAACAATTTTAATTTTATATTTTCCATTTAATTCTGTAATTGGCCCCCCAAAATTAAAAGTAGAGGTTTCTCCTTATTTTTCCAGTAAACTTCAGGTCAGAACCTATAAATCTATTTTTTTTTCAAAACTTTACGTTTTATAGTTTCGGAGATAAGGGGGGGGAATGGGTAAATTTTGGTATATTTTCGTTAATATCTTTTTAAATAATTTTTTTTAAAATATGAAAAAAATATATTTGTGTTCTTCAGAATGAGACCTTTCATTTGATATATTACATGATGCGTTTGAAATTTTTTTTATTTTTAAATTTTTATTTAATTCTATAATTTGCCCCCAAAATTAACATTAATGGTTTCTCCTTAATTTTCCTGTAAAGTTCAGGCAACGCTCTATATTTCCTATTTTTTCAAAATTTTAGGCTCAGTAGTTTCGGAGATCAGGGGGGGAACGGTCGATTTTTTTAGTTTTTCCCCCCAGAAGTACCCCTAAAATCAAAAATGTTTCTTTTACCATATGTACTCCTGATTGGGTCACCAAACTATACATTGATACCAAATTTCAACCTTTTCCGTCCAGTGGTTTAGGAGAAAATGGCTGTGATGTGACAGAGGCAGAAATCCGGAGTGATATTATAAGGGTATCCGTATATTGTATAAACGGAACCCTAAAAATGTTACATAGTACCTTCATCTATTCATGTCGTCAAATACCACATTACTTTTTTTGAAAAACGGAACCAGAGCCTGCTTCAATAATTCCTATATAACTGCCTACACCTGCTGAACGAAAGCGAATTTAACCCAATGTTGTCATGTTTTCTGTTTCCTTAACTCTGTTGCAATTATACATTCATTTCGTCTTAAATACCCCTTCAGTTAATAGGAAATGTAGTGGATTATTTTACTGTTCTGTTCATTTGATAAAGGTCCTACTTTTGAAACTAAATCGTTATATATACAAACTATAGGTACTTGGTTGACAACATTAAACAATTTTTTCTCATATACGATAAAGTTTTTGGCCAAAGTTATACAGGGTGTTACTAAAATAGGGTTCTGCTGTGTATATAATTCATGGAAATTAGCCAAAAAGTCTGTTTTAACATCTGCTCTAAAACGTACCCTTAGGAAGTTATATGCCCTTAAAAGGGCTCAAACCAAACTGTTTTTTTCTGTTATTAACAAAACAGTCGATAATAAATAGACAAAAATGTTTGGGTCTTATATAACTAACTTTTTACGTTAGATGACATGTTTGTCGATTTTTTTACTGTCTCTACAGATTTATAAAATATTTACAATTTTATATAAAAAATATTATCTTTGTCCAATTGTTAACATTTTATAAATCTGTCGACAAAAATATAAAGAAATTACAGGATGAAAACCTCCTTTACCAACCTAACTAGGACGCTCATGATTTGTATTTCGAAAAATGGAGTTGCACACATTATTTAACGTAAAATGTTATGTAAGCCCCATACAGTTTTTTTTTATTTATATTGGACCGTTTGCCAATAACAGAATAAAAAAAACAGTTTTGTGTGAGCCCTTTTAAGGGTATGTAACTTCCTAAGGGTGCGTTTTAGGACACATGTTAAACGGGACTTTTTGACTTATTTTAATGAGTTATACACATAGCAGTAGTTTGGGACCCAATTTTAGAAACGCCCTGTATAAGACATTATTGTTAATACTGACCAGTTGTATTACCCACCAAAATATCTGCACTAGATTATGTTACTCCCTGTATAATATATAAATTATTTCGAACAAATGTTTAAATAGTTAAATCACATTAATTTGGTGTTTAGCTTAGTTTCTAAACTTGATATTTCTAACTTAAGTAAAATAAAAACATATAGTTCCTATAATAAAACGTCTTTTAGCTTAATAAACATGTCATCTCCAACATCTCCGGTCTGGTATTTCTGAAAGGCTTACAACTCCAGTACAGACCCTTCCAATTGTGTTATTACACTATTGCCTATATGATATTAATGACGATCGACCACTGATCGACGAGAGAACTTCATCACAACGCATTTCTTGACACTTAATATCGGATGAGTCAATTCACCCCATCTAGTCAATTTGTTGCTGTCATCCGAGAGAATATACAAATCTCCCATATCTTTGATGCATCTGAATATTTTAGAGACGTCTGTGAACAGCGAGGGCTCGGATAAATGTTTACCGATGTCACTTCAAAAGACATAAAGCATCAATGCAATACCACTACAGTTTTGTCATAACTTATTAAAACATTATTCATGCTTTCATTTCTGATTATTGACTCGAAATGTGGTTGACGTATTAAGAAGCAAAAAATATAATTAAACAGAAAACGAGTCACATAAATATCCATTGAACGCGAGACAATATATTGGTTCTAGTCAAGAATCTTCATCAGTTGCGCCTCCCTCTACTAATTGAAAGCTTAACTATTTTTTTGTATTTAGTACATGCAACTGAATTAAATATTTTATCACGAAATGATTGCCGACATCTAAGAGTTAGGAGTCGAGCTCGGTGTAACACCGTTTTTCTATATTTCTTAGGAAAGAAATCACACGAATGAATTTTTAGGTGATCTAATCTAACAAAGCAATTATGATACTATCTTTTCGAAATTTTACAACCCATTGAACGCAAGCCAATATATTGTTTCGTACCTTCATCAGTTGCGCTTTCCTGTATTGATTGAAATCTCGACCCACTATTTATGTATTTAATACATAAAACGAATTACTATTTTATAGCATAATGAACACTGACATCTAGGAGTTTCCTGGCAAACTAGCTTACAGTGACCTCAAATCGATGGTGTGGAACGCCACAACCAATGAAGGTTCTCGACTAGAAACAATGAAACAATATATTGTCTTGCTAGTCTGTAGTTGGCAGACAATGTAACTCGTTCCTCGAAGTTTTCTTGGACTTCCATCGTCTTGAAGTGGTTGATCTCACAACGTTTCAATAGCTGTATATCTGCTATCGTCATCAGGTGAATGAAGAATGATGAAGATGGATTGTATATGTGTTCCCCGTTATCACCAACCATTGCTAACATCTACATGGAATGGTTCGAAGAACATGCACTGAGGAGTTTCGAGTTTCAGCCTAAGCTATGGTTGAGGTATGTCGATGACACCTTTATTATTTGGCAACATGGAGAGACAGAACTACAGGCGCCTGAACCAATCCCAACCATCTATTAGATTCACCAAGGTGATTAAAGAGAGGGGGTGCCTACCATTCCTTGATTTAAAGTGTCAAAGAACTAGGACCGGAATCCAAACAACGGTCTACAGGAAGGCTACGCATACAGGATTATACCTTCACTACAATTCCAACCACCCATTAGCAACGAAAACTGGCATCATCAAAATACTAATCCATAGAGCCAAAAATATCTGCAGCACACCAGAAGCCGTCAAAGAAGAACAAGTGAAACTTAGAGAAGACCTTTTGGCGAACGGATATCCGGAAACGATCATTACCAAGGCGTTTGAAGAGCTGGACAAACCACCTAGGCAGGAAGAGGACACCACGGTAGCAACTCTATTACCGTATACTAAAGGCTTGTCGGCAACGACAACTTGAGGAGCATGATAACAAGAACGAGGCACCACGCACCATCAATACCAAATAACTGTATATACAGCATACCGTGTGAATGTGGCAATCTTTATATTGGAGAGACAAAGCGACCGCTGGACACCAGAATTAAGGAACACCGCACAGCTACTCAAAGGGCAGAGGTAACGAAGTCTGGTCTAGCGAATTACGTATGGACCGAACACCATAATATCAACTGGGACTGCTAGAGCAATTCACAAGGAAGAGCATTGGTACAAAAAAAAAGAAAATTCATAGAGACAGCATATATAGTCTCGAACGAAAATATAATTAGCGAGCCCAGCGTCCAAATTAAAAATATTTTGAGAGCTCTCCTTCGGCCTTTGCCGCTACGCATCACCGGCAACCAACCTCCAGGTACGACGACGCTGATTGGACCAGATAAGACCCAATGACCATGACCGGGGACGCATGACCGGTTGAGGGTATAATATAAATACCACTGATACTCTGAATTTCCTATCATTCACCTGATGACGATAGCAGATACACAGCTATTGAAACGTTGTGAGATCAACCACTTCAAGACGATGGAAGTCCAAGAAAACTTCGAGGATATTGTCTTGCGTTCAATGATTGTAAAATTTCGAAAAGATATTATCCGTTAAATGTGGTTTCATTAAAATTATTATTTATCATGTATTCATTATTAATTGTTTGAAGTTTTTTTATAATCGGTCTAAGTTAATCACCGTTTACCTTGGGTATGTGTTAGTTTCTTCAGATAAAAGTTTTCTCCAATGAGTTCTTTTTTGGCGGAATATGGTTAGTTCTACTATATTTTTCCTGCTCGTTTTGCACCTCGGTCTTCACCAGTTGCTATTTCTGCAAGTTCATCCTGAATTATTGTCGCCTTTCTATAAGCAATTTTTTTTCTATTAAAACTTTTAAATATTCTTCCTTACCCTTCTTCATCATAATTTGTATAAATGTTTAACCACTTTCTGGAAAAGAACACCACAAGTCACAAAATGTTTCATAGTGCCTTCTGACAACGGAGTCATCACGTTTGGAAAATTTGTAACTTCTGGTGTTTCCCAGAAATAAATGTATACCACAAATATTTAACCACTTTCTGGAAAAGAACACAGTTTATGGTCTGACAAGTTTCACTCACTTAAAATGTTTGACATAGTGCTTCTTTGCCATTGTAACAACTTGGCAAGATTGCTTGTCGATCCTCCTCTCAGAGGCTTCTGGACCAGGTCCCTGACTGCACGTTCGAAGGGTGAAGCTAGTTTAAGACCAAGCATATAGATTTTCTAAATATACGAGGACTAAAATTCAGTTCAGGATGACCCTTGTCAAAAACTTTGCTATACGAACTTAAATTTGTTTTTTTATTGTTTCCCAGAAAGTGCTTAAACATTTAAAAATAAATAAATATAAATGCAAATACTTTGCGAAGACTTTACCCTTCTTCAAAACCATAATATTTAATTGATACTTTCACTATCACTAATAAACGAAACTTTTTGGCCTTTAACTTGTACGATCAATTGTACACTATCTTGCAATTTGCCAGTTAATTCTAAAAATGACGACTGACACCAAAAACCTTTTTAGGCTTCCTACAATATAATACAATATGATTTCTCCACGCATCTCAACAATTTTCACCGAACCTTCTATAAAGGTTATTATATATATATAGTTTGGTAACCCAATCAGAAATATATTCTAAGAGAAGATATATATACTTCTGGGGGTATAAAAAAATATATTTCTTCCCAATATCCCAAATATGAACCTACTTTTGAAAAAATAGAGAATATGGGGGAATATATATATATATATAAAAATAAAAATATATATTTAATTTAATAATTTATTATTTAAAATTTGACCCATTCTTCCCTTTATCTTCCAAACTACTGGGCATGAAATCCAAAACAAAGATTATATACGGCTTCACTGATAGTTTGCTGGTGAAATAAAGCAAAAATCATAATCTTAATTTTGTTGGCCAATTATAAAATTAAATAAATATTTTTATAAAGATCAAGCGAATCATGTAGCAGATAAAAAATAGATAGATATAGATAGATAGAAAAGCACTGGATGCGAAATAAAAGCGTATATTTTTTATAAATTTGAAACGCTTAGTTTAAAAGATATAAAGGTATATCTAAGAAAATACACTCATTACCTGCTTGTCTCGAAAATTAGAAAAAAATATGCTTTGATTCACTTACATTGTATCAAATCTGAAAGGTGGTACGGAGCTCTTAGTATGCGAGTCCAACTTGCACTTGAACAAATTATTTGTACCTGTTTTCTCCTCACTAGAGAGTCGTCAGGTTGTTCAGGAAGGCAATTAATTTAACACTTTGACAGAGTGTGCTTATTATAACTATTTTTATGACTAAGTCGAAAAAAACATTTTCAAAGAGAAAACATTTACTGTTGTCTAACACTGGTGAACACCGAGTCTAAATTTGTGAATCTTTCAACAGACATTCTCAAGAGAAAACTGAAGACAAATAAAAATGAAACGGGGTGTTAGTCTGCCTACGCCCCAAATCTTAAAATCTCAATAGAGTACTCATATTAGAAAGTTTCAAACTTTTCATCGATCTCAATATCTCAATCTATTTACACCACAAGTGTCACTTGATGACTTGAACAGTGCAGTTTGGTACATCCCTAGAATCATTTGCTTTAAATCCTTCATTGTTTTTATTGAGTTTTACTAACTAATACAAATATTATTGAAATAGTGAAATTGTAATATTATCCAAATACTCGTAAGACATATAAAAAAAACAACTTATCGGCAAAATCTACCAGCGAGAACCGAAATTTTAAATAAAAATTAAAATTGGTGTATCCGAACTCCGAAAACACAGCCCAAGTAATTGGAAAATAACTTTTTTATTAACACATATGTCATGTAATACTGGTTATGGTAGGGGAACATCGCGAATTTATAATTGGCTTGTTTGAATGCTACAACTGGAAATAACAACAGTTAAAAAGAGAGAAAATATGGAATGGCTGTATTAAATGATAATGATTAACGAGCAATTGGTACGTGTGTACAGTATAATCTATAAATTATCAGGAGACTTAATTTTGGAACATAATCATGGAAAGTATGTTAATAAAGTGTGAAGCAGCTACATTTTTCATAATTGGATAAGCAAAGCTCAGACAAGTGAATATTTATTTGTTTTAGGTTTTTATTCATTATTAATCATACTACCGTATGAGATAAATTGTTATCAATTTTTTTTTTAATAAAAATTCATATTTCGTAATGTTTATTCCATTAGTCATTCTTCGATACCATATTTAATGTTGTTCCTTTATGGTAAAACTAGAAAAACAAGATATGTACAAAAAATGTCCCAAACCAAATACCCCTGGGATTTATATCTGGAAAGCTAGTTAACCATTCAATGCAACCGAGTTAGCTAATCCACCAATTAATGGTGAAAATCTCCATATACAACATCATATTGTGAACATGCGCTTTTCAGATGAAACTAAATAGTAAATTGTTTTACGTTATATAAAATGTAACAACACTATAAAATTGTCTATACAAAATGAGTTTTTAGCTTTATTTTTAATGACTCTTTTAATATCGATATAATTTTAAAGTTATTTAGCTAGGTATTACAAAAATTAATTGCAATATATTCATAACCCCTTTGTCCTATGCTAATTTATATCTAGGTAGTTTTAATGGTCTGCTTCTGGTTTGGATTGACCATGACTGTGTTTTTCCTTTAACACTGGATAGTGATAAACATTAGCTTTATGGACTAACGTTTGACTTATCGTTAGTGGCCTGTTTCCTATTGGGTTATCTGGATCTATTGTTTTAATTAATCTGTGTTGTAATCTAGTTAGTGAATTAACTGCATTCTCATGCCAATATGCCATGCGACGTCAGACTATTAAACAAGCAATAGTAGATGTTTAACAATTGTATATTTATGAAAATTTAATCTATGGAATGCAAACACTAAGTACTTAGTTCTTTGTTAAGTTTATACCAAGATAGTCATATTACTGGATTTTTTAAGTAGTTTATCATTTAATATCATTTTAAGCATTTTAGGGTCAGAATCGCTATAATTACCAACAGTAATAAACATACAGTTGTTTATGTTTAGTATTTGTTTATTTTGGTATAACCAACTCCAAATATATTTTTTTATTATTTAATTTTACTACAGTTTCTTTCCACTACTTTGGATGGCTCTAGCATCAGTATGGCCTATTATATCTGGATGTGGTTCCGATAGGTTTGATATATACAAAAGCAACTAAACTAGACCTTGGTACATCAGCAATAAGGTTACATTTGTTACCAATAACTCCCAATAACCCTGACTGCCTTAGTTCTATTATTTAGTGACTTTTTACCAGAATATGACTAGTCCTCTTCCCATATTTTCGAATTTTTAAAAAAGTATCTGGTGATCAACCGTATCAAATGCTTTAGAGAAATCAAGAAAAGCTATTACTATCGGATGTCTATTCGCAAATGTGTTGACCATCTTCCCGTTATAAATCCAAATGATTGGGTGTCAGAACTTTTGATATCTCAATGAAAGAATGCAATCTCTTGCAAATTACTATTTTAAAAAACATAAGTGAGGTTCGATAAAAGAGAGATTATTCTAGAGTTATTCATTTTTTTCACCATTTTTGTATATGGGTACTTTTTTCAGGGGAGGTTTGTAACCGAACAACATACGTGTTTTGGGTACGTGTGGGGTTTGACCCTTAAAACACCTCAGGGGCATATACCCACTTCCCTTCTAAGACTTCACGTGAAATTCGGCTCTTCTATTCTTTTAATGGCGTTCCCATGAAGTAGTTTATGTGCTTCTAAATGTCTTCCTCCAGGTCTACAGCCTCTCCCTCTCGCTCCACCTTTCACACACACGTGCTTCTTTTTCAGCCTCATTCGACACATGAGTGAAACACCCACTGTCGTGTTACCTCATACGGGGTTGAAGGGGCACTGATCCACTCCCTAATATCTCCTCTCAAACACCCACTAGCTTTCTCTTCATTCGCCTGCCAACATCTCTCGCCCCTCCTCGTGCCTGCACAACCCAGTCTCTCGTCCACGACGCCCTCTCACCGGTTCTATATGTACTAAGGAATATACACCGCTTTCTCAAAATTGATTGCCATTAGAGGACCCATCACGAAATTGATTTTACCATACAACAGACGTCTCTTTGCCATTCCCGGCCCATTTACATTCGGGAGAAACCTAGACATCGCCGCCGCCATTTTACTTGCCCTTGCCGTCACATACTTCACATGGTGATTTAAAATAAGCTTGTCGTCCAGAAATACCCCGAGGTACTTCACCGCCTTCTCTGGCAGCACCACCCGAAGACCGCATTTAAAGCTAATCCCTCCCCTGGGCAGCGGCGGCCCTTTCAAAATGACCGCGCGACCGTCTTATCTTCGGCAACTTCCAAATGGTTGTCGCCCATCCAGCTCATCACCCATTCAGCCAGGTCTCCTTTCCTCACAATATCCTCTTTTCGATTCGCCCTGACCACTATCGGGAGGTCATCCGCGTCGGCTATCGTTTTGCATCCTACGGGCAGTTCTAGGCGCAGCACAGGGTCGTATAATATGTTCCATAAAGTACCCTGCGGCATCCCCTGCGTGTGAACTTTAGTGGATCCTTTCCCATATTTAATTTTTTGATCTGTAAATTAGTCCTTGATTATATTAACGACGTATTCACTAATCATCAGTTCATCTAATCTATTTACGATTATCTGTCACCCCGCCGCGCGCCTTATTAACGGCGTTTTTGATGTCATGTATATAGGTACTAGTTAAGCAGACTTGAACTGCGGTGGACAACATCCAGATGTCATTATAGATCTTACATTTATTTTCGTTCTAAAATCACAAATTATACTTTTTACGCAATCTTAAAAAGCGATTGTTAACTTTTTTCAAATTTATATACAAAATGTAACTTGCAATAAGATTTATTAATGAAATTGTAGATTAAAGTCCTTTTTTACTGCCTCCCAAAACGTTTCCCAATTCAGTAATTTATTTTTTATTCAAATGTAATTTCACACTTTTACTTACGTGTGATTAAACACAGAATAACTCGTAGATTGAAACTCCAGTGGGTGTGATTTCCCGAAATTAAAAATGTCGATTCTAGACATTGGCATTGCAGTAAAATTCTTCTGCGAAGATCGATCGAATGAATAATTTAAATTTAATTCGACAGAAAATTGAAAGTGTAATCCCCTGTGTTTTTATCTGGTTTGTTCATTAACGAACAACCTCCTTGATTTCCTCCAAATCTTTTCGATACATCCCCAGGATAGATATTTCTATGAACCCCAAAAAGCTCCGCAGCTAAACGCTGAGTGGTCGTGTTTAATGATTTATTCAGCTTTAACTTTAATTAAATGTGGTAATTGTGTCGCTGAAGATAAATTATAGACGCTCCATCTCTTCATCTACAAATTCGCTAATTGGAAACCCGAGAAATAAAAAGTTCTGAAATAAATGTGATACAAAATTTAGTTAGTTCGAATTTAGCAGAAGCGTACTCTAAAGTAGATTTCTGGGATATTAAGATTGAATAACTCTCATGTATGATATAGTTTATCAAGCGTAAACTGGGTTAAACTTCATCAGTTCTCAGAGTAATTTATGCCAAGTGATTCTGTTAATATTACAATTAATGTTAAAAGTTTCTAAATAGATTATTTTGCTTTCATAAGCATTCGAAATAGCATTCACTTGAAAGTAAATTACTTTGTAGCGCTTAGTATTGTGATATATCTCTAAAAAAAGCCATCCAGAAACATGATATCTATAGTAATAAAGAAACCCTAAACCTGTCTGTGTGTACAAGAAATTTTTTAACGGGCGTCACACAAAAACTACTAAATACTCCTAGATTTTAATAAAATTTAGTGTGGCAGTACTTTTGTGCCAGTGTTAGTATGTAAGATACTTTGTACCCCACGAAAATATATCATTTCGAACGGAAATAAAGAATTACCCGAAAAACGAAGGTTTATTGAATTAAATTATTCTGGAAAGTTAGTAGTACCTTTACTTGTTTATACACTCATTTTACATACCGTTTTGATCTCGGTCACTATGAGGTTGATTTATGTGATCCAATTCAAGGTCTACTACCACTACTAACACCATTATACTCCTCAACTATAAATAGGGATAAAACGATACGAGTAATTACAATTACATACTCCATACTTTTCTCTGATACCAAGTACTTTTAGTATCAATACTTTGCAAATAGGTATCGAATAGGTATTGGTCATACTCATATACCTTCGCCAATGTCATTATTTCATTGCTAACAAATTGCATTCTTAAATTCTTAGAGCATACACCTGCTGGAGGTAGTCTGCAGTGCACAAATGTCGTGCCAAAGGATAGAAAGAGAGAACAATAGGGACTAAAGAAGCTATTTCACTCGATTGGTAGATGAAGCCAATGAGCTCATTGGATGCAGTTCCCAATCGAGTGAAATAGCCTATTACCTTGTATATTGCCATCTCTTTCTAGCGATGCCCCGATTGTTTTCGTTCGGGCGGTGTTAACACTGTTAACCTAAACAGTACTGAATTATGTTTAAACCATTTTAATGTTTTGCCTGATTGAAAATGGGGCCTCCGAAGTCTAATGTGAATATATGACTATATTTTACAAAAAACGATGACAAAACCACAAGCAATACTTCTAATTTGCATAAACATTTAAAAAGTCACTCTGATTCAATACGAGTAAGTATCGATACTAACTAACTAACTATAAACTCTAATAGATATTTTCACCCTTTGTAATAGGCAAGCGCGTTTGGCATGCTAAAAAGGCGGGAATATGAAAGATTCGTCCACTTTTCAGAATTATGCATGGAGGACTACTATTAATACCCTTATTATCAATGAAGTTAACTGAAATATTAGTGAGTGGAGCTTTATTTGTACATCTTTTAATTAAAGCAAATAACTGTATTAAATTATAATCAGTTGGTACCAATAAAGTATAAAATGCAGTATAGAAAGATTTATTTAAACTCAATTTGCTTCCTTATGTCTGGTCACGGTACATTTATGTACAACTGAATTTGAAAAAGTTAACACTTGTTTTATTTAATGTTATATCTTTTAGCAAGGTAATGTCTCAAAAACGCACACATATAAACACATATATGTATCTTTATTTACATAATCAATTACTTGTAATCGACCATCACTTAATTCACATCTCTAACTCATAAATCACATTTAGCACATTTTAGATAAACTTTGAACTGTTTATGCTTTTCGTTGATCTAATAAGCTTTCGACGAGATTCGATATAGGCTTTGGAATACTAATAAAGTCAAATAAATTCTCCAAAAGTGATTTACTGTACATATGGCTCCCACATTTTCCATGACATTAATGCTTTTTGCTCCATTGTTTATTGATAAAATGTTTTACATGTTAATTAAAATCGTTATACTGATAGTTCACTTTAAGTTTCTAACTATTAAAACTTTACTACTAATACTAAACTAGGAAATTACATTGGAAATATTGTATTCACGTTATAAACAAAAATAAAGTGCACGAAAAAATTGACAGGAGTTGACGCATGCACATAAATTTTTTTCGAATATGAAAAGGCCTATTTTACTATCTCTTATTTTTAATGTCAAACTACACTAGCTGATCTGAACTAAAAACCTTAGAGCATATATATCACGAGTTACCCTGCAATGCACGAATATCGCGACAAGACTTAGAAAAAGAGCAATAATGAGAGCATCATGTTATTTCACTTGGTGGGTGGAAGCAGCCAATGAACTACATACTGGACGTCGTTCATTGGAACCTATTGCTCTCTCTATTGCCCTCATTTTCTATTCTTGTCACGATATTTGTAATTGAGATCATAAATCTAGAGTATGTTAGGCCCCTAGAAAAACATAACGCACAGTGAGAGGAACAGAAAACCTATTGGACTTATCTAGCTTTGTCTAAGCTTGCTTTTGATTGGTGCTTGTTTGGGCCAATCAAGTGACGCCTAACTATAGTTTTACAGCAGATATGTCAACTGTTTTTTTCTCTTCTCTCATCCAGTGTTACGATTCCACTTGAACAGGCGCATAAACCTTGGGCATTCTACCTTTAGGTAGTATTGTTATGATATTTGTGAATTGCAGACGACCTCTAAACTAATAAGCTCTAAGTTAAAACTCTTAGAGCATATACTTTTGGAGATAGCTTACAATGCACAAATATCGTGTCAAGACCGCGAAAGAACTACATTTTGGAAGCAGCTACTAAATATGCATTGACCATATACTTCTGCTTACAATGCACAAATATTGTGCCAACACTAGAAAGAGAGAGCAAGCGGCTTTTTCACTCCATTGGGAACTGCAGCCAATAAACTACATACTGCACATAGCTCATTGGATGCAGCTCTCAATCGAAGTAGCATCTTGCCCTCTCTATTGCTCTCTACTTCTTGACTTAGCAGGATATTTGGGCATTGCAGGCTACCTCCGGAAGTACAAGCTCTATGGTTGGAAGCTGTCTGCAGAAGTAAATATTCTAAGCTGCAAACGGATGTCTTGTGTCTCAGAACTCTGTTTTATATGGTTTTGTCCTTGTCGAGCGTTAAAATAAACTGTTGTATGTTAAATATCAGTGGCCTAGTTCACAGATCATACGAAGAGAAGCCTAGCAGGCTTAGAAATTTTTGGGAAATGCATATGGGTGATACTTAGCTAATTGTGATATTTAATGTCTAGTAATTTATTTATTATTCAGCATGATTTTTTTTGATCATAAAATTATAAATATGATAAATTTGATAGTATTTTACCGTCGACATTGTATATTAAACTATAAGTATTCATTGATCATGAATAACTTACAGAAATATACCCAAAATGGCAGTACCATGACATGTCTGATTTTCCTTTTTCAAACTAAATGTAAAAATTTGTATATAGGCATCTTATAATCTAAAGTTTAGCTTTTATAACTAAAACCTATTCTAAAATTCATCAAATTATGCTGCAATTATACCCCAATATAGATTGGTAAAATGGAATAATAGATTTAACTAGTGTTAAACTTTATTTTATTCCAAGACTATTATAAAAATTGTTATTTGAAATTTTACTGTTAATAAATTTTAATGATTGTTAAAATCAATAAAGAAAATACCGACAAATATTGTGATTATTTCATTTTGGTGTCAGTACCGTGCCCGTGAAATTTCTAATTTTTATTCTAGTTTCCTTTCTATTGAAGTTGTAGTAGAACTGCGTTACAGGCTTAATTTTAAGAATAATAAAAGACCAATAAATAGCACCCAGAACAAAAGTTTTAAAGAATTTCGATTTAAAAAAATGTTTATTTGTAAACATCACAGTTATCTAAGAAACACCAATATACTCAATAGTATGAAGTATATCCGGGGAAAAGACAATTACAATTTTCTTTCAAGATTTCCGTGTCAGCAAGGCATAAATTCATTTTCTATGTAATTATAAATATAAGTGAAAAATCCTGAAGCTGCTCAATTTTTATATATGAAACAACATTTTTTGAATAAAATTAGTCACCTGCTCCTTCAAGCCTCTAGGGGTAATAAATACACCTAAAAGATTTTAATGAAAAGGGGTAGTGTGTGATACCATGTTTGACAAGATTTTCAATTCTCTAATCAGCAATATAGAACTCTTTAATTTTTAGACAGGTATACTCAAGAAAAAAAGGATTTTTGTTTTAATCTAACAAGTAGAAAAATGACATACATGGTAGACAACAAATAGCATATAAGATAATGAAGGCACTGAATATACAAGAAAATAACAGAATCCAGATAGATATCTTAGAAGAACAGAACTATGTAAAATACTGTAAGATACGTTGACAGATGGAAAATGTAAATGAAGAAGAAATAGAAAGAACCGATTTACAGGAACTAAGAGAAGTTTTTAGATGGTATCAATTCAGAATTGCTGAAATACGGAGAAACACTACTGGAAGTGATACTTCTGCACCTATATATTATCTATGCTAGAAAAACAATAGAATACCAGAAGAATTGCTAAAACCAAAATAACTATCAATTTTTACGCAGGTCAGTTAAAACGATACTACTTACTCAACTCAGCCTACAAAATTTATGCCAAAATTTTAAACATATACTGAAACCCATAAGAGAACAAATAATTGCAGTAAAACAAATAGGTTTCAGAAAAGGTCGCTTAACTTCAGATGGAGTATTCACACTGTAACAAATAACTGAAAAATGCAGCGAATTTAATAAGGAGATACATATCAGTTCAAAGATTTAATGTCAAAATGTAAATTTACAACATTTGTCATTAAATGTTTTACATTAAAACTGAAGAACCTAAGTAGATTTACTGCTAATTTGATATAATACAGGGTATGACTAAAAAATTGCATTGCGAATCTTTAAATTTTCCTGTTCAGTTGTGTTAAGTTTTATTACCTTTGAACTACTATCATTCAGAAAACTAATTAAAATATTATCTAATAAAAACAATGTAATGGTCTTTTCATGTAAATACCCTGTCACATCACCATGATGTCGAAAGTCAAACTGGTAGAGGAGAATGCTTTCGAGAATCTTATATCAGATGAGCTCCTTGATACAAAATTATTGTATGTTATCCAAACTACAAAGAACAGCATTTCATTTTCATACGAAAATTCGAAAAAAAAATATTGCCCTCTAAGAATCTATTGTCAATTGAACTCAATAAGAGTGTTAAAAAATTAAATGTTTTTCCTGAAATACTAAATTATGGCGTTGAATATGACCCAGAATTATTTCAAACTAAAACTGTCTCTAATACAACTTCCATTTCCAAATTCAGTTAACAACTACCAAACGAAAAATGGACTGCTAATTGCTGATATCTATGAGTGCCACTAGAGGATCCAACAACGAAATAAATAAAGTTTAATCTGTAGTACCTACTCGGCATAGATAATACATCTGCAGACGTAGTGCGCGCAAAACGATTGTGAAGGAGGAATAAACGACCCACAAATCTCCTATAGTACAGCTTACAAATTCTCTGAATATTTTATGTCTGGTGAAAAAACGTTGAGCACTTAAAACATACTTAAAAAGAAATGATATGAATATAAAACTCGAGATTTGTGTGTTGAAATATATCTGCTAGCTGATTAAATAAAATTTTCGTTACCGACTTTTCATTCGTAACTATTGAGTTTACATTTCACTGAAAATGTTCAATTTTAGCTGAAATAGACCATTATAAATTCTGTAAGTTGTTACTTTAATTTAATTTAACCTCTTTGCGTTTAATGTTCAAATAATAACTGCTTACTTTGTTTGGAACGTTTAATTGAGAGTACATTCACAGTCGTAAAAATAAAGTTTTTCTAAAATAACTGAATCATTAAATGAAATTCACACAAACATGGTCATTGTCATTGTCATTTCTACAAATTTAACACTTTGTATAAAAAATATTAATAACATTAATCGATAGTTTTCCATTAGATCAAATAAGTGAACCTGAAGTTCACTTATTTTTTCGTTAAATCTCATGTAGTTACGAGGGTGGTTCCGGAATTTTTGAATAAACGCGCGAAAAAATTATTGTCGTAAAAGTGGCTGAACTGGATGTTGTACCAGGTCTGTTCCGAAGCGTAGAGAACATCCGGGAGCGTGTAACCTCGCTTTTTAGAGTAGTTATAGCCACGAGCGAGAAGGATGGACCAGTATCTGTTGCGCAGCGCATCATTATTCGTTTTTTGGTCAAAGATAATATAAATTGGCGGAAATTTATCGAAAATTAATCGTGCAGTTCGGGGATGAGTGCCTCTCCTAGACCCAAGTGTAATGAATGTTCCGCCTTTCGAAAAGGCCGACAGTGGTGGCAAACTTACCACATGCGCGGCGCCCCAAAGCAAGTGTAGCCGACGAAAACGTCAGCCCTGTAGAAAAACTCATTTTGAAAGACCTTACTCAAGCTAAAAAATTGGGAATCAGCATAGGTAGTATTAAGCAAATAATTCATGAACGGTCCGGTTACCGCAAAATTTCAGCCAGTTGGGTGCCAAGACTTTTGAATTTTGAGCAGAAATTCAGACCCTGGGAAGTTTGCAAATTTATTGCACCGAATATTCACCACAGACCAGACTTGGGTGCACTACTATACTCCAGAGAGTAAACGCGCGTCTATGAAGTGGAGGAAGAAAGACGAAGGCGCTAGTTAAAGAGAAGGTTACACCAACAGCAGGGAAGGTGTTGTGTACCGTGTTTTGGGACATGAGAGGAGTAATTGCGGTTGATTTTCTCACAGAACGACGAACTGTGAACGCGCAGTATTATAGTAACCTCCTAAAAAACACGGTGAAACCTGCCTACGGATCAAAACGACGCGATATTCCATTCCGTAGTGCGATATTGCTTCAAGACAACGCCAAACCGCATATAGCTCGACTTACGATGGAAACATTAAACGAATTGGTTTGGGAAACACTGAAACACCTTATAGTCCCGATTTGTCGCCATGCCACTATTATTTATGTGATCCATTGAAAGAGGTACTTAGTGGCTGCAAATCGAAAGCAAAGCGGAAGTAGAATCCTTCGTGCGCGAATGGTTACGTCACACCCCCAGAGATTTTTACCAAAAAGCCATCTGGTAGCTTCCGAAGAGGTGGCAAAAGTGTGTAGAGTGTGACGGAGACTATCTAGAAAAACTGTAAAAAATGTCAGCTCTGTAACTTAATTTTAAAAATGTTTATAACAAAGTTCCGTTTTTTGTTTGAATCACCCTCGTATTTTATAAGAAAGAGCTTGAGTAATTTGAGACTGAACGATGGTAGCGAAAGTTTCTTACGAAATATATTATTGTCTTTCATTATCTCCCTGCCTTTGTGTCATTCTTAGTAATGTACAAATATTTTTAAATAATTAAAATAATTGTCACTATTTTGTTACGATTCATGTCTTAATCCTAATGGGTAAATTTAGTTCTTAATGACTTGCATTTTTAATTTGGTTTCAAATTCACAATCTTTTTGGAAAATCTATAATTCCTTAAAACGATATTTTTTTGTTTATGCTCTCAAAGTCATGTCAAGATTCATTGCATTGCATTCTCTAGAAGTCTATGCTCTAAATTCCGATATTAAGGAATTTAGATCATATAATTACTTATAAAAATATAATATTTACTGTAAACTCAATATTATTCAGAAGTGTTAATGTAAAACGTTTACTTCATAATATAAACTTGATCAGCACACAACAAATGGCAACGTGGTAACCGATAACCACAGCTGGTAACGTTGCCGTTTTTTGGGGTATTCCGACTTTTGATACTCACATCAAGTCTCTAGTTTAAAATATCGCAAATAGAGAACTTGAATGTTTATTAAAACGTAAAGCAAAATTTGTGCCTATATTGTATATTCATTGCATGTTATATTTGTTTACTTACTACAACTTATTGATATTTTATATACGAAGAGACTCTTATTGTATAACCTGTTACCTTTAGATCAGCACTGGTCTATCAATTTCTCTTTAATGTTTAATTTAAGAGTTTTTGTATAAATTATAAACAAAATTCAATCCGCGCATGTGCTTATCTTGTCTTCAAACCTAGTATATTTGTTTTCATTCCTAAACAAGGGTCACATAAATCAACTTTGTTATTGCTCTTGATGATGATGCGTTTGAACAAAAATATATGTATTTTTCATTTTTTTCATTTAAAATTCTTATTTACCCCACAAAATTTCTATCAAAATATTGTCTTAGGTAAACCTATAAACTTTTTGTCTCAATAGTTTCGAAGTTAGTAAAGTACGTCCCAAAATCTAAATTCGTTTATTTACGTTATGAAAAACTCTCTTTGAGATGGCATTCTTGTATACGCCAGCCCACATATAAAAAATTATTTTTCGATACCAAATCTCAACTATTTTATGAGGGTTTCTGTAAGACATACGGAACCTTACAGAAATATTGTAAAATTTAAATTAAAATGGTATAAGTATTAACTAAACCTAAGCCTAGGCGATAGGGGTTTCTGTATGAGTTCAGTATTTGTCTCGCCAGATTTTTATTGGTTTTTCTTATAGACTTGGCAGATATTCAGCAAAAATACACAAATAATTTAACTCAATATTCTTAAGTAGTTATAGATAAGAGCCCCACTTTCTTACCCCTTAAAAATTGTCCGAGTGAGGAATTGAAAAAAAAAGATTTTAAGCCTAAGATTTAATAATTCCACTATCTACGAACTTCCTAATTATGTGTCAGTCTTTTAAAGGCCATTACTAAGTCTAAATCCAGCCCTGTCTATACTTATGAATTATATTACACATGTAACTAAAATATATCGTTAGAAAATGGAATTATACGTTGCGTTGGTTACTTTATAGGCGACATCACTGTTTATTTATCTTATTATAATGCAAATAAAAGCAAAATTATAATGGCGAGTATGTATAGTTTTTTTTTTTATAAAATAAGTTTTGTTAGTCAGTGTATCTCATCAGTTAGTGGGATGTAAATTATTAATTAAATTTCAAATCGAAACCAGTTGTCTTGTTTTTACTGCCGATATTTTAATGGATAGCTAGAGGGGAGTTTATAATTGTATTTTCAAAGTCTTAGATGAAAAGATCGTCTAGCAAGGGCTTCAGTGGGAACTTGGGAACCAATTGCTCTACATAATTTGAATGCTAGTTCAATACAGTTATGCGAAGCTCAATTTACCTTGCAGCTATACAAAGTATTTCATATTGGTAGGTTGCAAAAGATATCAGTAAGCAGACGAGGTAATTTTTTACGCAAATAATAGATTAGAACATAAATATAAACTTTTGTTGGTACTTTTGTGCTTGTAAGATGAATTTTGATTGTTGAATATAACATTATACAAAATATAAATATGTACACAGGAAGACTCATTCATCATCTTTAGAGAGTTCTTTCACTCCGAAAATCATAGTTTGTAAAATGCAAGCAGTAATCCCTCTACTGCACTTTGTTTCCATTACAAATTTGAAATACTTATCTGTTACAGAAAAAAAGTGAGAGAAAACTTTAATCAGCAGACCGAATATTCAAGAACTATCATTTCTACATTGCCAGTACTTCATCTTCTTAGTTAACTATAATGTGTTTTTTAAAACAAAATTGTGGTAAGGTTCCCTTCTAAGTATACTCAAGAATTTCAGCATTAAAAGTTCATTTTGCATAAATACACACAGTTTCGCATTTCTCCAATTAAAAATAAAATGTAATTGCATTATTACCTGTAGACAAATCAGATATATATATATATATATATATATATATATATATATATATATATATGTATGTATTTTAAGTATTGCTATTAAAATATTGAAAGCCGTTAAAATTTATTATTACACTCTTAGGTACGGTTAAAGTAGATCTCTCATAAAATGAACTAATATTTCATTCGTAATGATTCAAAAGACAACTGCGTGATCGTAAAATTACTGAAGAATAATTTTAGGGGATCAGTTTTTTTAAATTATTAAAATTGGGAATTATCTCAGTGTGGGGCACATAGCAGTTTCTACAGACTGAACTAAAATCAATACAGTCAGTTGAGGTTACTTTGAATCAGTTGAGATACTAAATTGTAGATTAGTCGTCAGGAAATGCATTTAACCACAGTGTACATTCAACAATAGCATTCTCTACAATATGCTAATAGATTACTCAAAATGTAGAACCTTAATAAATATAGAGTTTTTGACAAAAGACAACTTATATGAGTGTCATTGATACAAATATCAATTGAGTATCTTTAACATCATATTGGCATATATAGCACTAAAATATTTACATAAAAAATGTCAAATTTCTTAGCTATTTGAAGTCTTATCTCTATAGAACATATTGCACGAATGATTAATAAAACTCAAATATAATTAATGACTTCAGATAAACATCTATTAATAATGCTGTACAAAACAACTGTAGATGATGTAAAATATTTTCTAATAAACTATTCTTTGTAAAAAGTTGTTATTCCCCATTTCTTAAACATTTAATTATCTGCAAATGCGGAATTTACTCAAATGTTCTTGACTTTATTCTCATCTATTATTCTTATAAAATAATATCATCAAACGTGCAAATGTAATTGTTCCTTATACTTGACCACCTTCACACTGCCATAGTGTCTATAGATACTTTGGGAAAGCGAATCGTGGTGATCCGATCTGGAAACGATGTTCCCTCAAAATATTCATTTAAGAATCTGGTATAAGCTGTCTATTAAATTGAACAATACATCCTTCAATAAGGATGTTTTCAGAAGCTTTATCAACAATTATTTCAAGAGTAATATTTGGAAAATATTTTAAAGGCCCAATAGTAAGTGAATTGGTATGTCTCACTCATATGTCCCTTTATGGGAAGGTAAAGATGAAGTTTCAGTTGGAGTTGGAGATATATTTTCTATATCTGCTTCACTTCCTATTCCAGTGTCATGTTCAACCATCTCGTTTTCTATACGTTTCCTAGGAATTTTTGTATTTTTCTTGCGTTACTTTACTCATTTTGTAATTTTTTTGGTTTGGTTTTTGCTTGTTGATCCCTATGTTTTTTTTTTCAATTGAAGTTTAGCTGTTTCTTCTTTATTATAAAATTCTCTCCTCTAATGACAAACATTTTCTAGAAGTTATTTACAATTGGAATTTCCTTCTGGATATACTTCCCAGATCACTATCCCGGTTATTAGTGAGAATTGACGTGAAAGATACTACTATCAATTTCTTCTGTCTTTTCATCCATAAATGGTCAATTTTATTGAGGACAACTTCTCCATTTAAATTTCTTATGACTTTTGAGCTATTATAACTGAGCTTAGTTTTACAAGTTGGACAAACTTATGTTTTGGCACTATAACAACACTCTTCCCTATTGAAGTCACTGAATTAAGACGGTTCTTCAATCGGATTTTAAAGGACTAAAATAGACTACACATAAGGATTGTAGTAAATGTTTCTGTTGGACTGGTTGATGGCATTATTAAACTGACATTATTTTCCCTACAAGGCCATACTTATAGGCGAACTCATGTTATCGCCTACTAATATCTAATATCTTCTTCCGTTTGGTTTGCCCAGTATTGGTGGTAAGGTTGTCATAAGTTGATGTGTCAATCTACCCAGATTCCGTAACAGCCATGCGGGATCCTGCAGAAGCTCCCAATAACCAGTCAGACTATTTCTGTATCGTCTTAAAACTAATATTTTACCACAATAATTGACTGTATAGCATGACTGCTGAATTTCTTATTATGTCAGGGTATTTACACTTTATAAGAAAGAGTAATATTTTTCTATTCGGGACATCATGATATCCAGCTGCATCGAATTATATCTACATCTACCTCTAGATTATCAAAGACAATATTTATTTTTTTGTTAGATACTGATGCACGACTACAGCTTATACCACGACCGTTGCAGGTCAGGATGTCTTGTCAAGAACTATTGTCCCAATTCATAACCTGGCAAGTTCTTTGTATAGATTGAAATTTTCTTCTTGATGTTGGTTATGTAATCCCTGTACATTTCGTATCCCAATAGGTCATCCAAACCTTGCTAACGCCAAAATATAGTCCACAAATATGGATTTTTCCTTTGATAAAAGACTAGGCTTGTCAGTCCTGTTGCTGTGTCTATTCTTCAGTGTTCCATAACTTTTATGTGCTACATACACAGTTTACCGATATTAATTTTTTTCTACTGCTTCATTTAGCTGCTCTTTTCAATAGCTGAATCGTATTTGATAACAACGATCCACATGCTATTTTTATAAGTATGGCAACATTAAAACAATTGATGAAATGCATTTTTAACGTTGCCAAAGTTACGCATTCTTTGATAATGAAAAATGGAAAGAAATCGGGCTAATATTAACACTGTCAAAAATACCCTCACCTCAGCTTTAAGAACTTCGAAATAATGAATCGTGAAATACACTTACAATGTTTACGTAGTATTTGATAACCTCTCGTACATTTTCTCTAGTTGATGTTCAGTAGCAATAATCGTTTCTCGTTAAAGCTGTTCCTAATGGAGCATTTCATCACAGTTGTCGGTTGAAATTTATACGATAGGTATGTTAAACTGAAATATTTCCCTTTGCCAAATTACCCAATATCAAAATTACCTCAATTGACTATAGAAGATTATAATTTCGAATAGAAAACATTTCATGTTCCCTACTTTTACTGAAGATGTATTTAAAACTGTTGCTATTAGAGAAATTTTCAAATAAACAGGATTTGACTCTTTCGCTTTATACCTTCTTTAATATCAAGAACTGGCTCGATTTAAATTGAGTAAAATTGTTTGTTGTATTTGCATCTAGTGACTTGCTCTCTGTTCCATTGCTAACGGACTTCCCTATAATAAATAAATTAATCCAAGCCTCGAAACAAATTCTAAATACGTGTTATATGTTTTTTACACGTACGTATGGTTTAACATAAGAAGAAGAACGATTACCGAATTATTGTTTGTCCTTCCATATTCTATTGAATGCAGCACAACATATTGTTCTCTAACAACGGCTCTCGCAATTTGCAAGTTCTGCAAACGACTGGAATTTCCAAAACTCACTCATATATTAAAACTCGGGGTTGTAGTTGTCAACCGAAAATTATTACGATCGACACCTCGGAGTTTCAGATAAACTCCACTGAGGATACACAGCATCAGTTCTTCTGTCTGAAACCGTCGACACCCTGTGATTACTAGGTTAGATATCACGCGTCATAAATTCTTAGGTTGGCTAAACCTTCAAAACATATATGAGGTTCGCTTTTTTTGAATGAAATACGATATATTACTTCAGGGAAAACCCTCCTTCAGAAATTCCGGATATTTCAGAGAAAAATCACTATATATTTACTTGGTTAATCTCATTATTTATAAAAAATAAATATATACATTTTATACAGGAAGTTTTTATATAGGTACGTGAAAATATCGAAGTGCGTAACAACACTTAAAAACTAAGCTTTAAATAAATTTATTTTATGTTCATTTTTGCTACATGTTATCTTGCTATATTGGAGGTGGTGGGGATTCCTCTAAAAGAGCGGGTGCAGATTTATCTATGGTAACATCGAATTTATAAGTTAGAAAAAAAGTGAATGACATAATTGTGTATTTTAGGGTGGCAGTAAGAACAAGTAATTTTATATTAACAAACGTATTAAAGAAATTAGTGCAATAGTTATACGTAGAAGTTAACCATTTCAAAATTCTGACGAAGACATAACCTGTACAACTGGGTACAATCGAGACTCAATTATCATTTAGAAAAGAGGTACGAAAAGCAAAAGTCTTTCATTTAATTATTAAAAAAAAAACTTAATAACAACTTACACATGTCTTCATAGCACAATCTACTAGAAAGAACGCAGATCCCACAAATAGCGCAAAATTGAATTCATTAAGCTCCACTAGAAAATTGAAAATATAAACCAAAATTCTTTGCGGAATTCCTCAAATAAAAACAACATCCATAAATTAAAACCAACATTTGGAAACAATGGCGACAAATATTTTAAAACTGTATTCACTTATTTCACCTGAAATGAAGGTAATTCATTGAGGAAAATTCTTGTCTAATACATCTCCAAATGTGACATTTGGATGTGAGCTTCCATACAGCGATTAAGTTGTGTGATCTTTCCTTTTTTTTGATAACAAAACGTAATTACTATGGAGTTAAAGGATCTTCATTATCCATCAATATCTAATCTTACTTGACAAATCGGTTTCAAACCGTCACTTAAAATGATTCTGCAACTGAAATTAAATATATGGAACATGGTGTTCCGCAAGGTTTGGTCCTTGGACCTATACTTTTCTTTGTTTACATCAATGATGTGCTAATTTTATCACCCATATTTGCCAATAATAGCTCTCTGTATTGTGACCACAATTTAGCTAACCTCACTAAACTCTCGGGGGATATAGAAGCTAAAGTTTAATAAGAAAAAACACAAGTCTTAGGTTTTCAAATAATAATGATGCCGGTAGCGTAAATTAATTTAGATAGTACCTTAGCTTGGAATGTACATACAGACTACGTAAGTGAGAAATAGATTATTGTGTTCATTATTTCTACTTCGTCACCAATAAAATAATACAATCTATAATAGGTACCTTAAAAATTACATATGTTTCATATATTCTTTAGTTTGAAATTTTTCAATGTCATTCATAGCCAGAAGTTCAACATGCTTTTACTAACATTTTATTCCATTTCTTCATTATAAATGTGAAACAGTCTTATGGTATGTAGCAAATACGAGTTCTTTAATTTCCCTTACCTTTGTTAAAGATTTTGAATCAAAAGTACTACAGTTTTTACAAATAATTCATTTGAATTGTGATACTTCCTAGAAATATCTATTGTTGAGGAGTTTACACAGTTAGCAATTCTTTTTCACTATTAGGTCTTAGAAGAACTTAGGTATTTGTGGGTTACCGTAATTTCCTTACTTAGTTTTCCCTATTAGTTTTCCGGTACTATCTAATTTAGCGAATATTGAATGTACTTGAATGTACTTTGATCATTACCATTTAACTGGACCGTATCATGCAAAGACTGAATCTACCTTCCACTTTCCTGTCAGAGGGTGAAAAATATTAATTTAGTAGTATTTTTCTTGAAAATGCAGCACAAGATACCTATCGCAGTTCTATGAATGACATCTGTCGATCTTCACTAATATCAAAACTCCAGCCGAGGAATATTAGAAGACTATAAAATAACTGGTAAGGGTAATATAGTTTTTATATAGTTTTCCTATGAGAGTAGCATTTTTAGGAATAACTTTAAATGTTGAAGAGTATTTCGCAGGTCAAAAGCAGTTCTCCGTAACAGCCTTTTTTTCTACTACACAAATATTAATTTGCAAATAAATTATCTCGTTAACATTATCCTATCGTAGGTAACAGAAAAATGCAAAAACGTCTGAGCTTATTTAAATTTTTGGACATCTTTGTATTTTTTTTAACGTTGTAATCTTCACCATTCATCTTTACCATGAGAATTGCCAAATATATTGACAGCAATTAATTCCCGTACACGATTTTCAAACAATTGAAATATTTCCTAAAACTTCAAATTAAAAAAGCTATATATTAAATTCAAATTTTCCGTGCTGCTTAATTGGAAACATTACTTGATAATTTTGAGTAGGACGGTATGAAAAGTTTTGTTGGTTTAAAATACCGAAACCGCTGAACTGAATTTCCTATTTGAAAAATCAATTGGGAAATATCATTGTTCGTTCCGCATTTTCAGGATATGAATGATGGTCTAATTTAAATATTTCCTCCGTTTAACATGCACAAAAATGTAGCTTGATTTGTTTAATCTAGCGTTACAACATAAATTGTTCAAACTGGTTAGAATTATGGTTGGCGTTCTAGCAATAATAGGTTATAGTTACAAGCTTTCACCACACGCTCACAATAATATGAATAGCCTTGCATTTGCGTAAATATAGAACCCAAATTTTTGATTACACAGGCGATAAACAATTATCATATGTGTCAATCATTTATTCCAAAATTGAATAAAGTTTTTGACAATATTGTCATAGTTATAGGTATTAATAATAAATGGGTCCTCTTTTTCTGTGGTACCAAACTTCAAAAGGTCACTGTAAAAGTTTTAAGATATTTGGTTCAATTTTAAATGGAAAAAACGTGATGAAGCAAGGCAGTGTTACAAAGGTAAAAGTGTCCATCGAAAATAAGGATTTGCCCATGATAAGCAGATTTTAAATACGGTTGGATCATCCAATTGAGATGGTTAAGCTCAGAAACATCCAAAATAGTGTTATGTCCAATGGTAAACCGCAGTTACAAGAGGTAGCTAACAAAAGACACTTTGCTCAAAATTGTGCATGAAATTTTGGAATAAATAAACTTTTTCCCATTTGGGTGCTGCCCTTACGCACTGCGGAATAAAAACAAAAACGAACTGACATTTTAGAGCGCTGTTTGAAGCTGTTTTCGCGTGACAAAAAGGAAGAGACATAAGTTCATCATTATACTCTAGAATCGAAAAGAGAATCAGCCGTATGGAGAGGACAGGACAAAACCCGCCAAATCGTCCCAAGACACAACAATCAAGAGGCAAGTGATGGCCTCTGTTGATCAAGACACGCACAGAATTTTGCTCACCGATATTCTTCCAAAGTATCAAACTAACAGCAGCAGCTACTACATTGCTTTATGGGATCGACTGGATGACGCAATATATCAGAAAAGTCCTATCACAGCAAAAAATCACTATTTCACCAGAAGAATGCACTGGTGCACATGTAGATGAAGACGATGGTGCAAATTAAAATTTAACATTCCAGTTGCTTCAAATGTCTAAATTTAGCGGATCGAGCCCCATCTGACTTATATTGTTAGCAAATCTCAAAAAGATGTCCGAAAGAAATTTAACCCCAATGATATGGTTTATAACCGCAACTGAATTTATTTTGAGGCAAGAGACAAATCGTTTTATATAAAACACAACGAAATTTAGAAAAATGTTGGTACGATTGCATCCCATGAAAAATGACTATGTTGTTAAATGTTTCTTAAGAGTTTTTTGTATGAAAGTAGAATCTTTCATACAACTTTCAGGAGTATAAAAAATAAAAATACATATATAATTATTTCAGTTTAACAGAATATTTAGGTGCTAAGATGCAACAAACATGAAAAGGTTTATTCATGACATGTTTTTGAGTGTTGGTATGCTCACCCTGTCATGTCCTGTTAATCATGAGGATAAGTATATGTCACTTCACCGACTAAGACTATAATCACTGACAGCCTTATCTCATGGGTTGGGATTTATCATATAACTTTTGTAATAGTGAAATAAATGTGGGTTTAGAATACCTACTCGTTTACAGTATTTAACGAAGGTTTCTCGAGATTACATGGATCATTCTATCGTAAGCTAGTATCAGAATAGTACATATAGTCCTACGCCATGGCTACTAAACTGAAAGATGAGTCCTGATCCATTAAATGAATTTTGGTCTTGTATAATTGTATCATTCCCTCATTTGTCGGACGATACTAATGAAACATGCTAAACCGCTCCATCTAATTTATTCATTGATTGCTTAAGTTTTGACAGTTTGACTTTGGTATCTAACAGAACATTATTATTTGGATGGTAACCAGGAACTCTGGGTTGTGCTACCGAACGGATATGTAATTCTCGCCTTTTCGAAACAATATAATACAATTAAGGAATCAGGCAATCCCGTATCAAAACATAGTTCGAGAATCACCTAGAGGTAGCGTTAAATAAAACGGTTGCACTGATAGTGAAAAGACCTAGGAATAGTCATATGATCAACTTCAACTGGACGTATGTGAATATAATACGTAAGCATGCTAGGCATGACCTTTGATGATAAACAGATCTTCAACTATCACATAAGAATGACGAGTAAGAAGTCAATCAGTATCTGACTGGCGGAGAACTCTTAATTTGTATACGTACGTACATACGACACTCAATCATAGCTAAACAATACAAAATGTTTATAAATTATGTACACAAACATTCCTACGGACAAATGTATATAATACTGAAAATCACATCAAAATTTCTACTGCGATTAATAAATGTAAACTGATAGGATGACAGATAAACGAGAAGCAGGACCTTTTTCCGGCTCCGCACGGACTACACATTCGGAGTATTTGAAAATTGTTTACATTTTTGAAATTTTTGGCATTTTTGACGTCTTTAACATCTTTTAACATTTATTACATTTTTCAAAAAATCAATATTTTTTCTGGATAAGGACACCGCAATCACCTTGTGTTATGAAAGATGCTTTACGACCTATTCTCATCCCTTCAAATATACATACAAAATTTCATAAATATCAGTCGAGCTGTTTGGGAGGAGTTCGACTATAAACACTCTGACACGAGATTTTTATTTATTAAATAACAATTTAGGAAATAGTAGCGAATATCTGAACATTCACAAAAACGTCAAGATTAAAACGAATGAATCCTTAGTTTTCGCGAGACCTAAAAGTAATAAATTGGGTCGCGATGTTAAAAGGCTACATAAATAACTATAAAAGCTACATAAATAATTTAAATAGTCAAAAAGCGCAACTATATTCTTTATATCTAACGCTGTTTCAACAAAGACATGGTCAACTTGTTACAGTTTGAGTTACTCCAAGAGGATAATAATTTAATTGTTGTTTGTGGAAAATAGTTTTAGTATTAGGGATCAGAATTATTTTTATTGATCTTTCCGTGATTCAGCAAATATTCGGTAACACTTACAGAACATATATAGAAAGAATAGTTGTTCATTCAAAAAACATATGTTTTCAACATGCTTTTATTAGCTTCACTTGTATTTGGCTATTTAATATAATAATAATAATAATATATGTCTTTATTGTAACATATAAGGGTTACAAAAGGCGAAGTTAAAGCATAAGCTTTCTATCTTAACCCATATAAAAGTTTGAGTAATCACTAGACTAAATAATAACAACACATAACATAGAGTAAATAGTAACAAATTATTGTACATATACTACGATCACGTTTAAGGATCATTTCAATTATCTTATTAAGTTTAGATTCCTTGGAAGTGAAATATTAATGGTTATATACATTAAAGACAAAATAAAAAAATTAGCAAATTGCAAAAATACAAGCGGTACATATATTACATGCTCAAAAAATAGATGATATTAATGGACGAATAGAGCACCTGAACTGTTTTGGATGGAGATGCTTTAAGCGTTCCGGAACTTTGTTGTAGAGTAGAGAAACTTGGTAAGTAAAAGATCGCTCATAGAGGGTAGTTTGGTGGACAGGTGGCGTTATTGTATACTTATGCCGTAAGTCTAATGCATGAGCATCATGTCTGAATCGAATTTTTTGATAGAGATAGCTAGGGTTTTTACTACATATTATTTTATTAAATAATACGAGAGAATGAAATATTCTCCTTTCTTTCATACTCTGCCACCCAATTTCTTTTAGCTTCTCACTCACACCTCTTTCATACTTTCGTATTCGTCCAATTAGACGCACACAACAATTTTGAATTAATTGAATACGCCTTATATCAGTATTTAGAAGACACGGATGATATAAAGTATCACAAAAATTAAAGTGTGAAAGCACTAAAGAGTCACACAAAGACTTTCTAATACTTTCACTTAAAATTCGTCTATGGCTATAGATTAGTTTTAGATTAGCAAAAGCTCTGCTTATGCACATATTTATATGAGCCGAAAATCGCAGATTAACATCTAGAAGCAGTCCCAAATTTCTCGCACTATTGACGCATTGAAGTCTCTCATTGTTTACTACGTCCAAATAATAGAGCCTGACATTTTCTTGGATTCAGCTCGAGGCAGTGATTCATAGAAGCTCTAAAAAGAGTGTTTATATCATTATTTAACTTTTCGTTTGCTTCATCTATAGCTTCTGGTAAAAACGACATATAAATTTGCGTGTCATCTGCATATGAACAGAGGAGTATTTTGGCACAGTTGCCAACTGGGAAGTGTATATGGTAAAAAAAAGGGGGCCAAGAATAGACCCCTGAGGTACACGACACAGAACATTTAAAGCCTGTGACTGGTCACCATTCACCTTTGCAGACTGAACTCTGCCGGTGAGGTACCGAGTTACAAGCTTGCACGAGTTTTTACTAAAACCAATATACTCTAAATTGGCAAGAAGCAGTTGGTGATTCAGTCTGTCAAAAGCCCTAGAATAATCCAGGAGAATCAAGGCCGTAACTTCCCCACGGTCTGCTGCTTCTTTATGTAACAGAATCTTAGAAGTCGAGTTTAACGTACTTCAAATTGTTTAATCAAACTGAAACCTTGTATTTATATGTAGTTTGGATCACAATACAATAATTTGATAACTTGGGAATCATCTGATATATAAAGCGAGTGTAAATAAACAAAATAATTTTTTTTGTGATACCGACCTCTTCACCAATTTTTTATAGTATACTATTACCTAAGTTTCTCAAACTAAAATTGTAGGTGCTACAAATAGTGATAGCCATAATCGAATGATGTAAAAACTTGATTATTACAACTCGAATGGTTTTAATAATCAAATGATCTCTCGAATAACCGGTCACTTGTATGGTACGTTATGATTTTAACGAATCTCGCTTTTTTTTCTCAAATAATGAATCTTTGCTATGTGTCAACGTTTGCACTGTGTGTGAACATTTAAATTTATATAAAATTGAACTATTAGATTTGTCCTAAATATTCATTTAATTTAACATTCATTAGTAAATGGACTGTTAGTAATAATTTCAAAAAACAGTATAATGTTCCCTAATTCTAAATTAACAACCATTCCTCAAATTACTTCGAATTGCAAGAATTGTACCGTACCCTGAGAATAGAGTATTTACGTATTTCTTCTGTCCAATGGAAGAAGTAAACAAGCGACTGTATAAGAGCGAGAACGAACGAAAGTGCCTCCATATAAATGCCGAATGGCAGGAAAGCACTTCTCGATTTCATGGGAATTCATTGGGACAATAGTACCATGTATCGCTCATATCTAGTCCTCGTCGCTCATTGTGGTCACTCGTCAGTCGGACAATGTTTCGAGTTAAATATTCCATTATTTTTCATTCGAATCTTTTACTTCATAATCGGAATACTCGAGTGATTTTCATAATAGAATGATCGATTATATTTCATTCGAATGATTCCATCAGTAGCTACAAACACAGTACATGTTTCCACCTCCATAACAACACTGCCTCGTTTCTCAATGTTTCCGATTTTTTTAAGTGTACTGTTCAGATTGGAAACCAGCAACAAATATCACCAGTTGACATTTGATGCGTAAGATAAAGAAAGACACAACATAGTGGGATACTTTCGGAAACAGGCAACAGCAACACTAATATTTCTAGTTGTGCCTTCCCTTTTAGCTTGTTTCCGTATATTTTTGTTTCTCTCTGTTTGATCGATTAGACGTCCCTCGACTCTGTTTGCTTTCCCACTTGTTCTTTTACTTCCGTTTCCAACGTTGGATGACTTGATAAAGTGGTGCGTGGGAATTTGAACTCCGTCCCTTACACGATGGCTTATTCGTCTCTGCATATTCTCTTTTCAGTTGAAATTAACATATTAAATTGGTGAAACATTATTTGCAGGTCATCCTCGCTTTGGGCCATTAATTTCGCATCAAATGCAGAACAGATGATTGTTACTGATCCCCATCTCACTGAGAGTATTTTCTTTGATCTTCCTTTTTTGTTAATTAACTGTTAATTACGTTTATCTTGTAGAGAACTTGGGTCACTTTTTTGAAATTGATTCTTCTCAAAGACCTTTACATGGGAAAAACATAAGCATAAGCCCTTTTGAGTGTAACTATAAAATCAGCTTGTGAGCTTTCATACTAAATCCTTCTTGTTTTTTTGTAGTCTTATGAATTTAATAAATTTATTATTTGCAAAACTTTTTCAATTTAAGTGCCGTCAGGAACAATGTATTTTTTGTTAAATTTTCTGTTTAGGTAAGAAATATCAAAATTATGATCTCTATTCTAGAGGTACTTGTCCATTTTTTTTCATATATTACTTGACATAAAACCGCTTAAGCCACCCCTTAAGAAATCGTAAGAAATCGTGTATAAGCCATAACTAACAACTATTTTTGTTTCTTGTGTCTATTCAGAAAACACTGTTAAAGTAAAAGTTCTAGAGAATCAAATAATCTACAAAATGGGTGTCCATAATTTTTGATTGGCGCATTTGTTTCCTGTGAGAATCTGGAGAAACCGTTAAACAGTGCAGATGTTGCATAATTGTAATTTAAATGATTTATTTATTTTTCCAAAATGCACCGTATTAACCACGATTGTTTAATTGGGATATATTAAATATATTTTGGAAGCACGTGAAATGCTCATAACGTTGTATATGTTGAATTTTCGTTTGAGTGCTTTTGCTCACATGTAGTGGATCCAACCTAATAATCCAGTGAGAAAATAGATCATGCACAAATCCTAGACAGGTAAACTTAACAAACTGCCGAAGAAAAACATACAAATTTTCATAATTTTAATGTTGTACCCCTACTCTAGAACATTCTTAAACGCCACTGTCATTGCTCCGCTGACTGTCTATCTATCACATTCGCACTTTTAATGCATATTTACTGCTATCTTAAACCAATTCACTCGCGTCTTTAGTATATCCTTATCGGACTATCCTAGTTAATACGCTGCGTTTTAAAATGGGCTCACTAAATTATTTAAATAGTCATTCTACAAAAACTACTTATCTGTCAGTATCCGTCTAGAGCCCTTAAAAACCAGTTTTAAATTCTAGGTTATGAATTTTTTTAAGCAAATTCAAATTTTACCAGTTTTTTTTAGTATTCCTGATGAAAATGGTTCCAATCTGGTCTTAAGCGGCCCCTAAACGTGCCTTCAGGTTCCTGAAACTTGTTTGTGCAAACAAATTAATTGTAGAGATATCTGTCTTACACAGTTTTGTTAATATCTCATACAAATATTTATAACTTTTCATACGCCTATTTGAATGTGTAGGTGTTTAAATTAAACATTCTATCTAGTCAAATTTGCCTAAAGTGCAAAAAGGTAGTTTAGGCGTAATAATTTGTTTTTACCAATATGATTGTGCGGCATGTTTCTTCGACTATGTATGAAGGTGCAGTGAAACTGCAACATATCTCTTCGAAATATTAAAAAAAAGATGAGAGATTCAGGTGCACTGCCTAGACGTGCACACAATTGTTTTGGATAAACAGAAAAAGAAATGTGCAGCTATTCTAATTACTGAAAGTAAGACAAAACGAAAACAATAATGGTCTAAAAGTTGGTCGACGAAGAGAGGTCAGTTCACAGATATAAATATACTAATCAAATTATGAGTTTTCAAAATCAGTATACAGAAATTTACAAGACATTGTGATAATTATGGTAATATTTACAAGACATATCAACATTTAATATAATAATAGTATAGGGCAGAATATGTTTTAAACACATATATTGGTTACAGCTTATAGCATTCAACAGTTATGTTGCCTCTGCTAGTCATACGAATCGCGTTACCCTTTCAACTGCCTAAATATGTTCACTCTTATCCTTGACGCTGCTACTTGATTGTACAAATGTAACGGAGAAAAGCAAAGAATAACGCCGCAGATTTCAGAATTTTGGTTTGAATTCTTTGTTTAGGCAAACATATTGTTAACGACACTTCTTTTGCGATACGTACGTAAAGGTATTTGCGCAAACTATATTAAAAAGATGTCATATTTCGTGATACAATATGTTTGTGTAAACAAATTCCTTTACACAAAATCTATTAATACATATTGCATTTTTTCGTACTTAAAATTAATTGTATTAACAACACTTTCAAACTGTGATGGAATAATGTAATCAATGATGTTGGCATATTCATATTTTAGAAAACTTCTTGGATGTTACTTAAATGACGGTATAGATTACCAACAATATTGTATATACAAACAAGTAAGACAAACTTACTGCTACGTTCAGGATCACCTTTATAAACGACATTAAGACAGATTTCTGATTCATTACAACTTTTTCATTGACGAAATTAGTTTTCAAAATTTTTTAATGCAGCGTATCTCTTTATCTATCAGAAATTCCGAAAAAAATGCGAATGCGTTTCCCAAGGTTTACGTTTATTTTAAAAAAAACTGGCAATTGGCTGAACTTATTTATATAATTTCAGAAAAGTGGTAGATCTACGTTTTTAAGATATTATCAGCTTTGTGTTGTCTCAAAAAATGATTTAGAACATTTAAACCGAGCTGTATTTGCGAAGAATTCAGCATGATTTCATATTTTTTCCATTTTTATATAGTAATGCTATTTACCGCTCACTTACTCACGTTATTGCACTTTCCGAAGAAGTGGAAAGACCGCTAAGGGGATTGTGTGGGAGTGCTCTTCGAAGAGTTGCGGAAATACAGAAACTTAAAGGTCATGGAAACTGAAGGACTTATTCGACAGCTTGGTAAAACTATATTCGAGGATGACGGCAAGTAAAAATCTAAAAATAGTTTTTATTTATTAGCTCAGTCTATACGTAATTTTCGTGAAACATTGTTATGAGATCCAAGCATTTTTTCTTGTAGGCGGTGATTAACTATTGTTACCATACTTTCCAATTCCCTTAGTTAAAATATAATTATTAGAATAAAAAGTTCACATACGTTTTGGTAGGTATCAACACGAAATACAATTCTTTTAGATCGCTCATTTATAAAACTTTGGCAGTAAACTACGAAAACTAAGGCTGTGTCTCGCAAACGCGATTTACGCGGTGCGAGCGGTGCGTTGCGTCAAAGTAACAGTCGCAAACTATCAAACACATTCGTGGTGTACTTACTGGAAATTACATTAGTGGGTTTGTAGCGATTTAATGTTGTCTTATCGCTCAGTTGATTTGTTTTCGCCCGCAGTTTAAGCTTGCGGCTGTCACTTAGGCGCAACGCACCGCCCGCACCGCGAAAATCGTGTTTACGTGGGACACACACACGGTGTAAGATTCCGTGGATCGACTCTTATCGAAGCCTGAGAATTTAATGAGGATTTCATTAACCAAGCACCGGTAGCGCCACCATAACAGATGTACCAATTAATTGTGCCAAAGATTTAATAAAATACAAAAAATTTCCTAAGATTTAAGTCTTGGTTTGTCTCTTAGATACAAAAATATTATTAAAATAGTAAATAGTGCTTTAAATTTGCATAATTTTTAAAATGTAACCTATAATACATTAGGCCATCTGGCGACGAGAGGTTGTTAAAAGATAAAGAGAACAAGAAAGATAACTTGACTTCAAGATAACAACGAAAAATCATAAAGGCAGACCATATATTTATTGTTCTTGTTTTGAAAAACTGATATAAAGAAAAATAAAAAAAGAATTTTTTTTGTATACAGTAATTGCTCTCTATTTATCAATTATTTGTGACAATGTAGTTTAATAATGAAAAAAGTACCAGCAGACTGGTTATGGACCTTGTATGGTACAATGCTAGGCAGCGCCTCCTAGTGACGAAAGATTTAAATCCTCAATAAGCGAACGCGTTTCTCGTATTGTGTTAATTGGGGTCGGTCCACCTTCCAATCTTACACCCTAAGATATGGCGCATTGCCTCGCCAGCGCAGCGTGTATCGCGTTTATGTTGGACGTAGCCTCACGACATAGTGGACGAAGCCCTATAGGAAATCTGAAAATGTTTTAGACAAAATGTGAGAACAATCCAAACTTTGAAGGAGTATACCCGTGCCATAAACATTAAAATAGCTGTTCCATAAAAAGCATTGGTATGTATCGATTTGCTGAAGGTTTCGACATACAGCCAACAATTTTTTTAGATAGAACAACACATTACCTAAGCATTCTCGCAAATTAAAAACGTTCTAGTTCATCTTTTTTGGGGTAACTTGTTTTCCTCAAAAAATAACGCATAAAAATCTTTTGTGGGAACTCCAACGAAACGGTTTCACCGATTTTTATGCAAGTTTTTATGTATTTTATTTGATAGGTATGAGAATAGGTCGTAAAGTATATTTCGTCCTTATCTAGAAAAATAAATATTAAAAAAATGGAAACAAAATGTTACCGGTTTTGCAAAAATTTAATCAACTCACGAGGGACATTTGGGGAAAAGTTTTTTGAAAATATTACTATATTTCCGGGACTTAATGTAATATCGTCATAAGAATTAAAAGGTTGATCCCTTTTATTAAGTGAAATAATACATGATTTGTCATTTTGTCAAAACGAAAATATTAAATGAGAAAGAATTGAATACGTCCGAAACAGAAAGTAATACTGGTGTGAATCTTGATATACATACTCTTCTAAAACAAAAAGTTTCATCAATTAGTGAACATTCAGCAACTGGGGCATTTTTAAGAGAAAATTACTATTTTTGGAAAACTGAAAATAATACATTCATTAAATAATATTATTTCCTTAAATTATACAGATTTGATTATACAAAAATTCTGCTATTGAATGGGGAGGATGGGTGTCAGCAATTTTTAGGGAACAAGAATGATGCAGGAAGTTGGTATACATGCTCTTCTTCTGAAATGACTAGAACTGATTGTAATCACTTAGCGATGAGCATGTTGCCGATATATGTTAGGTGGAGTTTTTATTCATTGCATTGAAATTGATAAAATTGACTCTGTTCTTTCAATCAATGGAGACAGTATTCGTCATTTAGCCACTACTGAAGTGGGGAGTCTGCAAAATGTTCACTATATGATTTATCCCACGTGAAATCACAAAACATTACTTTAAGAATATTAAATACACATACACCACTACAATATAAAATTAATCAAAATTCTCAAATTTATTCTGACAAAAACCTAAAACGTGAAAAATAAGTATAAAAAATTTACAATGTACAAAACGCGAAAAATGCCAAAACTAACAGAGATAACTAAAAATATCAACGTCACCGTAAATGTAACGGAAAGTAAGAAAGTCAAAACGCCAAAAATGTCAAAAATGACAAAAATATCAAAAAAGTCAAAAATAGAAATGAAATGTCAAAAGACCTAAAATGAAAACGGAGAAACCACAAAATCAAATCTAAAAATCTCAAACTGGTCAGATGTGTCTAGCTCTTCATATTAAATCCGAAAATAATGTATTTTTAGAAGCGGTTGTGACTATACAATTTTTACCCATGAAAGAAAAAGTTACAAGATAAATATGTCAAAAAGCCGATTGGCTAGCCTGTGCGAAGCTGAAATGGGTCAGCTAATATCGTCTAATGTCCTATAAGTGCGTCGTGGACCCATTGAATGATCAGCTAGCTCACCAGATATTACCCCATTTTCTGTAGGATTGCATTAAATGCAAAGTAAATCAGAAGAAACTATAAACTACTGGTGACTTGAGCCACAGAATCGCAGAAGATTGTAAAAGATTATCTACTAGAGAAATGTTATATTATAATACTACTTAGATCTTAATAATACATTTCGAACAAATTTTGAACGAAAACATTTCTTTGATATAGTAACTTCAATACAATTGAAGCTAATGAATTTTTGATATTAATAACGTAATCTAATATTGTAACATGTTCTTGAAATATAGTTTTATAACGTGTGAAATAAAGTGTCAGATGGATCCATTTGCAATTTAAAAATCAAAGAACTTGGCTTGAACATTTACACAAGTTAACAGGGATATTAAGACACACATCTCAAGGTCGCTAATGCTAATAGAATTGACGTAATTTTTTAAATAATTGGAACAAAAAAATGTGCTAATACATCTGATGAACTGTCAAAATGTACGCTTATGAAGAATAACATACATCAGTCAAATGAAATTTTTACATAACATAATCAATAACAACATAATTTCAACAGAAAGCTACGAGCTTTATTTGAGCATAAAAATTTCCAAAAAATGTTAATTGATTTTTTTTTGGCTTACATTAGAAAAGTTGTTCTTCTTCTTTCTCTGCTTATCCATTAATGGATGTTAGCGACCACATTTTCGATGGGGCTTTCCTATCTCTGGCTGTATGTCACGCATGCCTATCCACTGTCTTACATTCCACAGCCACGACATTTTTTTTCGTCTCAATCCTCTTCTGCCCTCAATCTTGCCCTCGATAATTAACTGGAGCTTATGGTTACGCATGATAACCTTTTTTTAATGTTGAAAGGTTCTCGTTCTTTGTTAATTCGTCTGAGCACATCCTCGTTTCTTATTTTGACCGTCCATTGTATCTTAAGTATTCTGCGGTATATCCACATTTCGAGGGCTTCCAATTTCTTAATATAATTTGTTTTTAGTTACAACTCTCGACACCATATAGGAGCACCGACGAGACGTAGGTAGCATTCCACAAATCTCAATCTAAGATAAAGGTCGAAATCGCTACAGGTGAAGACTTTTTTAAATTTCAGGAATGCGCCTCGGGCTTGTTCGATTCTGCACTTAATTTCCCTGTCCTATAAACATCCCTCGTGAGGCCATATTCCCAGGTACTTCAAATTTTTAGACTTGTTGTAGAGATTCAGAAAATCTTAAAAATGATTGTTCAAAAATCTTGATCAAGGCATGTTTCGTAGGAAAAACTGGTAAAAAGTGTTTTTTAGTTCTTACTTTTATTGTAAAAAACCTGGAACTGCACTCTTCCTCCTAATGATAGCTTATAAAAGATCTATATTGTTCATTAAGTATTGCAGAAATGCAATTTAAATAATTTATAGAAATATTTGACAAAATGTACAATAAATATTTCAAAAGCTCATAAAATGCACTTTACTTCACTATATATTTGCAATTTTCGTTACTGTACAGTAAAATCAATTAATAGTGCTGGAGAATATTGCCTGAAACAAGAGAACCTTTCTTTTAATCAGATGTCTTGACTGACAGTGGCATATACAGCCAGTGGAAAATAGTTCTTTGATTGATAAAAGTAAACAGTAAACAGGAAACCATTTACTTAATAAACATGTGGAATAGTGGATCAATATGCTCAAATAATAGACATGTAAAAGCATAATAATAAACTGCGAACACAAAACACATAACAATACAATACTCTCCCACCTCAAGAAAATTCTGGATCCGCCAATGTGCCTTCACATCTACTGTCATTTGTCAGTGTTCCGCTGGCTGCCTTTCCGTATATCCGCACTTATAATGGACTATTTACTACCATTTTAAACCAGTTTCACGACATTATAATTAAAATTTAGGCAAAATTGAAATGCATTATATAAGCTTTAAAAATATCTTTAACCTATCCCGATCGGACTAGTCTAGTAAATTCGGTTCGCATCTTGAGCCTATATCATCGTAATATCATAAATAATCATTCTGAATAAGATTAATGTTCTAATTGTAGTTATAAGCAAGTACTGAAATTATGAAAACAATCATGTTTCACTAGCTTTACTGACTGTTCTCGGTGAAATCGTCCAATCACAATTGGTAAATAATCATTAAAATAGATTTATGATTCTTTAGAACTTGTCCATTGACCACAATGCGGTCTGTTCTTTACTTTTCATAATATAAACTTTTATGATTCAAATAATAGACGTTTACGATTTTGCTGTTAAAATCTTATAAATTTTTCTGTATAAACTTTTACTGTACTGATGTGATAAGGTAACACTGGCCTACAAAAAAATTGTTTTTTTCTCTCCTTATTGTTTTCATGCATGATAACTTTATATTTGGTGCTCTAAAGACAGAATTTATATGAAAATAAATACAGTACATAGATTTTAAATATAATGCCCATTTAATTTAAAAAAATATATTATCAAAGTAATAATAATTACAAAAAATTGAAAAAAGACTGCCGTCTAAGTTTTACTGTGAAAAATGCTATTTTTTTATTCACAAGTTTTAGAAATATCGGTAATGTATCTCATTATGGTAATATAATTTAAGTTATTTTTTTCTTTTTATTGTTTCCATCGAACTTTCTCGGTTAATCGACCAACAAAAATCAGCAAGCATTGCTTCTGTCCATTTTCCATTGAAGCGTCTTTCAACATGCATAATATCGTGATGAAACCTTTCACCATGCTCACCTGATATGACACCGAGATTTTCCGGAACGAAATCTAAATCCGAGTCCAAAAAATGAATTTTACAAGAGCCACCCAAGCTTTTTTTTCAGCTTTGTTCAACTTCGATTGAAAAACTTCATTCATCATAAGCTCTCGTATTTGCAAACCTACAAAAAACGCTTCTTTCAATTTTTGAGATATTGAGAGCCTGTACCATCCTTGCCCATAGTTTTACAAAGTGTTTCATGAGTTCTTAACATGAAGTAGGGACAGAACAGTTTTTTCACTTGGCACTAGAGATTCTTGAAATACATTTTTATGTCCTGGTGTCAAGTTTTTTCTTTGTGGTCAGTGTAATTGCTGTTAGATTTTATGTCCTAAAATAAGTATAATTTTGCTCTACAGACTGATGTGAAAATAAACCAACAATAGATCTATTGCCTCGACTTACAATGAGGTATTATAACATATGGCGTTTCTACAAAACGATTTTGTATTGAGTCATAAACCAAGGAGATAATGCGAATACTCCTCACACGGCGTTCCACTTGAATTAACATACGGAAATTAAGCCTCAGGGAGAAACTTGTGCATGCCATTGGGTTCTCACAAGAACTTCCATACGAATTAGTTCTTAACTTTACGACAAGATATAATACAAATGAGATAGGAACGATGTCTGCAGGTGTAAAATCTTCCATTTCTGTCTGCATCTCCTAAACAAAGAAAGCTATAAAATTTTTGTAGACGGCGTTTCCAAGAAAAGCAGCACAAAGTTGCAAAAATGTCTCATGTGTATGTCTCCTCATCTGAAATATAACGTCAAATATGCAGGCAAAAATTGATATTCATTCATTTTATTTTTTATTTTACAGAGTTTCCAGAATGAAATGGTCATTTATTATAGAACTCCTTCTCATCTTCATATTGCTGGCTTTTGCAGCGTCTGCAGCTGTAATTAAAGGTAATAAATCAACTTTGCTTATTATTTTAAGTGTTTTATTTTAACACTTGTCAATTATTGAAAGAGATGTGTAAAATAGTTAAAGACTATGAATTGTTTGTTTCTCATCTATTTAAAAATTTACCCTTTTATTTAAGAATTCCAGCAAATTTAGGTTTCGATAAAATATTGTCCAACGAAAATATGATATTTTGTAGCTAGACTGATGCATGTTTCTTACAAATCAAGACCGGATCTTTGGTTAACATGAAATTACACTTATTAAGTTGCACATTTTTAAATAGAACAACTGCTATCCAAAAACGCTAGAAAAGGCTTAATAATTGAACTTCAGACCCAAGATCAAGTAGAATTGCAAATTAAGTATCGCAGAAGAAAATGTCACAGAACTATTTTAAAGACTAAAATTACACAAGTCTATGATTATTTTTTGACAGTTTCGGCGTTTAAGTGAATTTTTAGTTAGTTGCGATTTGTCCTGCCTCCGAAAAAACTTCTGTAATTCTATGTAGAGGAAAAATGTAAATAAAAATCAAAGCTGTTTTTTTTTCATAACCTTAATGAAATACTTTAAAATACACTGCGCAAACCAACAATGCTCCATTTCTGTCACATTAGTCATCGCGTTTATAAACCTTTAAACTGTTAACTATATTATGTATCGTAATACGGTACCGATATGCCCAACAAGTGCATTATTTGTATGTTGTATCAACAAGAGCGACTACCTTGTAGTACTGGCATATCCCTATTTCATTTAATGAAGGCTCATAGAGTTTAGAAAATTATGTGAAAAACATTAGTGTTAGATATATATATATATATATATATATATATATATATATATATATATATATAGTATTTTTAAAAGAATTCACACAAAGTTAAGTAATGCATGGACGGCGTGAAGGTGGTATCATAAGAGGCGCTTATATTGACGTGACTTGGTGACCAAAAAGAATGAATGGTTATACATATTTATTGAATATAATTTAGTTTTCCGACAAATTTACGTTTGAACTTAATGGCAATGTCATTAGGCATAAATTGTGGTAATGTAGTAAAATCAACAAAAGAAGGGTTATACTTAAAACCTGAATTGTCTTCTAAATGTTATTTGTGGCATGTTCTTGATTATCTTAATGTTTTCTTGGGAATTAACACCACAATCGAAATAAAAAGCTGTATATTGAAAGAAAATACCAAACATTTCAAACTCGATTCTGACTTCGTTGTCAATGGCTTTAAAATATGTATTGAAGAAAAGGATTGGGCTGGAACATAGTGCTGCCTTCAGTCGCCTGAATGAAGTTTCGCAATCCTGATTCTAATGGAAGGTCTCTTTCTCAGTGGTCTACCGATGTAGAGGGGCGGCGATGGTGGCAAATCCCTCAACAAAACGCCGGTAGTATGAACAAAGGCCCAAGAAACTTCGGAGTTCATGCTTGTCTCTTGCGACTGCCCAATCACGGATGGCTTCTATCTTGTCTTCGTTGGTGCGGATTCCTGACTCGGACACTACGTGGCCCAAAAATTCTACATCTTTTTGGAACAAGGAACACTTCTTCGGATTAAGTCTTAGGTTGGCGTTATTAATTCTGGAGAATACTTCGCCCAGGTTCTTCAGATGGTCGTCGAATGTCTGGCCCATGACTAGAATGTCGTCGAGATATACTAAGCGCATCCTCTATGTTAACCCGCTCAGTACATACTCCATTAGCCTCTTAAATGTAGCGGGTGCATTACATAACCCAAAGGGCATGACCGTGAACTGAAACAGCCCTTTACTGGTGGAGAACGCTGCCTTCTCTCTGCCGTTTGCGTGTAGACCAACCTGCCAATATCCACTTTTTAGTGTGGAGAACCAACGGGAGCCTGCTAGTGTGGTCAAAGTGTCATCGATTCGGGGTAGTGGATAGCCGTCTCTCTTCGTGACGTCATTCAGCTTTCTGTAATCCACACAAAATCGGGTGGTTCCATCCTTCTTTTTAACTAGCACGACGGGAGCAGACCATGGGCTGATGGATGGCTCAATAATTCCATTTTGTAACATGGACTCGATGTTTTCCTCGACTGCTTGTTGTTGCCCCAATGGTAGTCGTCTAGGTGGTATTCTGATGGGTTGATCCTTTCCGGTATCTATTCGATGCTAAATGATGTTGGTGCGACCGGTGGTTCCATCTTGACTGTTAAAAATTTGCCAGTGCTTTGTGATAAATTGCTTGGCTTTCTTCGGGTTCTCTGGTGTCAGGTGTGTCAAATGGTCAGCAAACTGTTGTAGGAACTCTTTACTGGGCCCTGTCTCCTTCACCGACGTCTAATACTCTTCTTCGCAATTGATGATTGTCTCTACTGACTCGAAACAAGCTATCTCTTGACCATTGACAATTCTGATGTCGTTGTTGGACAAATTCAGGACTCTGATTGGTATATGTAGTCCGGTTTTAACTATTGCCCATCCAACTAAGTAGTCATGAGTTGAGTGTACGAGCTCCACCATTCCAACGCAGCTCCCAGGATTGCTGTCAAGCTGCCCATGAATAATCTGTTTCGTTCGACCGGGAATGTAAATTGCAAATTGAAAGTTTGATTTATTTATTTAAGTTCACATAAGAAAAATTTTGTTGTTTTTAAATATACAGGTAGCACAAAAAATGCTAAAGATCATGTATTAAGTTAAACATCTTTCAAGTTGGAAGAATTTGAAAGAATTGTCTTTAGAATTTATAAGTGGCGTTCCTAGGTACGACTTTGTTATAAGATAGCGCATTCGCCAAAAATGCGATCAAAGAATTCTGCTGTTTCAGTGAACCCCTAACGTGATAAGGGAAAACCTAGGAATAACCTTATAAGTTATCCCGATACTGGGTTGGTCAAAAGGATATGACCATTAATAATTTACATAATACAATCGTCTTCATTCAATAGGAGTAAGGCAGTCTTTTATTTTCCGTCTTTTGTTATGTTGTTCTTTGTGAAGTATAGTTGAATTGTCAAATTGTATTTTATGGCCTAGGTCCAATGAATATTAACAAATTTTCGATTTCTCAAATTGTCGTTTTTTTTATGTAATTCTTGTGCTTATTTATTCGCCCGTTTAATGGTCTCAATGCTTCTCCAATATCCTGTATATGCAGTTTTTTGAGTTCTGAGTTTTATTGTTTGGTTTTGTTTTCGATATTAGTGATTTCTGAGTGGGAGTGTTAATAAAAGAAGTTCTGAATTGATTCGGAAGGTTTATTCTCTGTTCTAGTAATTTAGTTTCCAGTGAGAACATTTTTTATAATTATTTTTCTTTGCTGAATTTATTATCATCAGAACATTTGGTATTTGTTCATATAATGACTTAATAATACTTTTCTTTACTGTATTCGGATGATTTGAATTGAAATTTAGGTATCTGTTTGTATGAGTTGGTTTTCAATAAACTTCTATTTCAAATGAAGATTCTGTTTTTGTTATTAATGTGTCTGGGAAGAAAAGTTGATTATTTTGTTCAATTTCTATGGTAAATTTGATAGTTGGTTCTTTGTTATTTATGTCATTTAATAATTTATCTAGTTCTTCAAGATTGTGTTCCCAAATTACCAAAATGTCATCAACGTAACCCCACCAAACTAAAGATTTATTTTCTCTTAATAAAATTTCTTGTTGTTCAAAATTTTCCATAAATATATTACTTAATGCCGGTGACAGACAAGAACCCATGGCCATACCATATTCCTGTTGGTAAAATTCATTGTTTAATTAAAAGTATGTAGTTTTGGTACAATATGTTAGTAATTCCATTATTGTTTCAACTGATAACTGAATTCGTTGACTTAATGAAGAGTCCCGTTCTAGTAGTCGTTTTGCTATAGGAAGTGTTTAGGAAACAGGAACATTGTTAAAAAAATTAACTATATCAAAATTTGCCATTGTAAAAGTATTTTTATATTCTATATGAAACAGTTTTTCCAAGAAATGTGCACTGTTTTTTAAATGAGAAACAGAACTTCCTGTAAGAGGAAGAATAATGTTTAAAAGAAATTTTGAAAGTTTACTACACGGAGAATTTATAGAACTGAGAATTGGTCTTAAAGGATTATCAAGTTTATGAATTTTTGGTAACCCATATAAATGTGGGGGTTTAGTATAGTGTGGAGTGAGTGCTTTACATTCTCGTTCTGTGAATTCATGTTTGTGGTTGTACAGTAAACGGTATATTTTGTTTTCTATTGACTTGTTGGATCTTTTGTTAGTTTAGTGTATTGTCCTTGGTTTATTATATTTTGAATTTTGTCATCGTAATCAGTTTTATTTAAAATTACTGTTGCATTACCTTCTTTGTCAGCAGGTAATTTTTTTATAGAATTGTCATTTTTTAAATTTGTAATTGCACATAATTCATTATTCGAACGGTTATTTTTAATATTTATAGGTTTTTCGAGTTCAGTTTTTGCCCTTATTCTATATTCATGAGCATCACTAGAATTTAATTTCTTTGCGGTTTATTCTATAGCACTTATGATATCAAATTTAGGAATTGTTTTTGGAGTAACTGCAAAGTTAAGTCCTCTTTGTAATACTGAAGTTTCAGTAGAATTTAAATGTTTATGTGAAAGGCTTATGAGAGTTTTGTTACAGTATTTTGTGTTATTTTTTGTTATGTTGGTTAAATTGATGTAAATATCTATGTTGTGAGAAAAAAAAATTTTTAGTATAACTATTAAGAGTACTGCTTTTAATTCTATTTAACTCATTCTCTGATATTCAATTGCAGTAAATTTTATATTGGAGAAACATCGAGACCATTAAACGTACAAATAAATGAACACAAGAATTACATAAAGAAACGACAATTTGAAAAATTGTAAGCATGCATAGGACCTAGGCCATAAAAATAATCTGCCTTAATTCTTTTGAATGAAGACGGTTGTATGGCATATACTTCTGTAGAATTCAATCGTATCTGGTTACCGACAATTAAGGAAGAAATTATTAATGGTCATCTCCTTTTGAACAACCCAGTATCAGGATAGTTCATAAGGTTTTTCCTAGGTTTTCCCTTATGACGTTAATGGGATCACTGAAACAATAGAATTCTTTGATCGCATTTTTGGCGAATGCGCTATCTTATAACAAACTTATAAATTCTAAAGACAACTCTTTCGAATTCTTCGAACTTGAAAGCTGTTTAACTTAGTACATGATCTTTAGGATTTTTTTGTGCTACCTGTATATTTAAAAACAACACTTTTTTGCTTAGGTCAACTTAAATATCAAAAATCAAACTTTCAATTTGCCATTTACATTTTCAATACATATTTTAAAGCCATTGACAACGAAGTCAGAATCGACTTTAAAACCTGAATATTTAGGTGTTATCACAACAAACTAGATGGACCTTCTTCGATGAAAGATCTTACTGCTTTGAAGTATCAAAACTTGATGAGAACTAAAACTATCCCTGCAACTTTAACAACTCTAAATGGCTAAATGCTCGTGCCCACTTAGCCACAATATTACCAGTAAAATATAGGGAGAAGAGGAGTAATAGGTTGGCCAGCCCGATTACCTGATCTATTATCAGTTGATTTTTTCGTGCTATTATTTCCACAAAATTAGTAGATCGCGAGGAACTTGAACAGAGCATAAAAGATGAAATCACTGGCACTATTACAAACTTATTATAGCAGTACTTTAAGGTCGCCTTTTAGATACCAATATAACTGGGGTAAGAACTTTGATCGTTCTTCTAAATCAAAACTGTATTAAATGAAATGTATGTCAATTTTTCTCGTAGTGAAACTACTTGACTTGACCTGACCAGTAGCATTAACTTAAGTGGTCAAATTTAAAAACATGCCGGTCTACTTGAATACAAAATTTCTCATACTTTTCATTTGCGTCTTTTTTATTAAGATTGGCTCCAAGTTGGGCACTTTATTGTGTCATTATTAACGATGCGAGCGGAATTAGACCCATTCAATATCCCGCAATCCTAAGCCAGGAACGTGAACTCCAACACGGGACTCTCTTACTCTCGAACTTGTCCTCCATTAATAATTTGGAACCCGTAACTTCTGCTTTCACTTGTATATCGTATTTCCTTATTCACATTCATTCTTCTGCGTAATAGTTCGATGTCAAAAATAAACTTCAGTCCATTACAAAATGTTTGCAGCTTTTCTTAATAGTTTTTCTTTTTCAGGAATGCATTTTTTGTCATATCCGGACTCAAATGTCTTGTCATCCTGCATTATACAAGTTTGTTCTAATCTTTTATTCCACATTTTCATTTCATATAAACTCATGTCGCATTGATCTATTCTTTTTCATGGACGGTTAATCAGTTCAGTATGTATTTACTCAATCGAAGACTGTGAAATTTACGGTGGTGTGATCTATACTTTTTGGCCCAACAGTACTTACTGCACCATTCCAAAAGCCAAACTGTTCGTTCATAAAAATAGATTGATTAATTTTCTTTATTTAGCAAAGTTATTTATACGTTTAGGCTTACATCTTCTTATAGTTCAAGCATAGACGTTTTCCTGGTCTGGAGTTCCTAATAAGTTTAAGGCGTGCTTTACTTCTAACGTAAGAATTACTGCTAGTTGTTCTACTCGGAGTATTTGTGTTCATTGTGATTTTTTTCTGTCATGATGAAAGTTCATAAATATAAGTTGTACAATTTCAACTTGCCTTTTGTTTATTTGCTAGGTAACCTCCGCCATTGACAAATTTTGTTTTTACTTTGCATTATTTTATTAAGCTTTTAATGTACAATAAATCATCCTTTACTTCTCTCACGAAACATTTGTTTTTTGCATTCATTGCTGCCTCATGAGTCACAAAAGACTCTAGTTCTTTGCATAACACCATCATCATGTAATTCCTAGGTTACATTTTACATTTTTCGTAAATTGAGTAAACCAGACAGCTGAATGCATATGTAGAGGATAGCCTTTTATAGCGGTATTGCCATGTAGATTCCATATAAATAATTACAATGATTTAAATGATTTATCGTGTCTTAAGGATATTATTACATTTACATTTTTGATTATGCTAAAATTCAGGCAATCTGTTTATAATTTGGTAACTACCTAAAAAATAAATAAAACTTACAGATTTAAATTCCATAAAAGTTTTATTTAAAAATATTAATTTGCCTGTTCAAAACAAAAGAATATTTCGTACATTTCCACATTCTATAGAATAATAAACTCACTTTTATTTTTCTCTGTTAACAGAAGTTGGGAGAAATTCAAAGGGAAAATATGTTACCAAGCATCACAAGAAGCTTGGACACAAAAGACAAACTTCGCCTGAGAATCCAAATAGATTCTGCAAATGTGCCAAGCAGATGTGCAATTGTTGCCGAGATTTTAACTTACCGTTACTGAATGTAAAAGGACCAGGCTGTGCAACGTTGCAATATTTGACCACCAATCAATTGGCTATTTCTATGAGCTTCAATGAAAGAGTTCTTGCAAATACAACCTTAAGAGGTAAGCTAAGGTTTACAATTCAGCTTCAGTATTTATTATAGTTCTTGAATTTAATTTTAGGTAGAAGACCTGATCCCATATGTATGCCCTTACCGGGCGGAATATCAAAGTTTTGTGGCAGAGTTTACAACATCGGTAGAGTAGATAACGAATTTAATGCCTGCTTAGCTCTCGAACTAAGAGCTTTAAGTCAAATAGAAGCCTTAACGAGATTATCTTGTTTCCGATTTGGTCAGAATGGGTTCCGTCTCCAACCACCGCAACCTCTTCCAGTAGAAGATGACAATGACGATGATGACGACGATGACGATGACGACGATGATGATGACTATGATTTTGACGGTAAGCTTACAACATCTAGGTCATTAAGAAATGGATTAGAAAGTGTATAACAATTAACATTAAAATCATTTAATGCGAAATGTGCCTAGACTTTCTATTCTGTCTAATTATTTTTTGTTTCCTGATTGAGATTTTTTTGCAGGAGATGATGATGACGACGATGATGACGACTACAGTGATAGCGGCGTCGATCCATTAACAATTGTCGATGATGATTTTATCGGAGGATACTTCGAAGAAGAAGGCTCAGAATCGTCAACGGTGAACAAAAGGAAAACTACAACAACACCAATCCCCTTACGCCAGAGACCAGCGAAGCCTATTAAAAAAGTACAAAACGCTGTTAAAACCAAGGCCACTGCCAAACCTAACGTAAAGCCTGTCCTCAAAAATAGAACTACAAAACCATCCCCAGTGAGGACAACAGCAACAGTTCCCTCAATATCTACTATGTCTCCAATAGTAAATGATTCCATGACTACATCTTCTACCAGTGAGTCTCCCAATGCAAACATGACTTTAGACAATAACAGTTCAGTGTCTGACTACAAAAACGAATCAAGCAGTACATCTGCTACTATGGAAACAATAACTCTAACAAGTACTGAAAAGATGATTACTCAAGTTCAAGAAAATGACAAAAAGAAAGAAAGCAATAAGAATAACGAATCTAATTCCAGTGAAAGCAAAGAAGATGATGATGACGAAGATCCTATCTCGGAAGTTGTTGGAGCAGTAGTCGAAGAAGACTCAAAGGAAGAATCAGACGAAAAACCTACAAATGATAAAGTAATTCAAGTAACAACGGAAGCGCAATCGAAAGAAATTATGGATGAAGTTGTCGATGGTATGGTAGATACTTTCGCTGGGGAAGATTCTAACGAATCGTCAGAAAAATCTAGTGAAGAAAGGAGGTGATGACAAGAGTTATTTAAAAAATTTAATTTTATTTAATAATTTATTTGTAAATAGTATTTATTTATATGCACCAATATTTATTTTTCCACAATAAAACCAATGTACGAAATTTATTACTGAAGATTTACTTGTTACCTAAGCATCTATTCGTTAGATAAGTTGTTGGTGTGTATCTTGATGTCACAAATGCTATACACATCAAGTTTTGTAATCTATCACCTAGCCATGGAGTAAAACAACATTTCAACTTGACTAAAGAAACACAAGGGTAAAAGCTGTGACAGATACACTCGATTATATTAATATTTTAATTTACTTGATTTAATTTAACAACTAAATAATTGTGTTGTGCTCACATTATATTAATAGTTCTGTCGGATCCAAATCCAATACAGCTGCTTTAAAGTATGGTAAAACCAAATAATGAGTTCAACTACTGCTACACTGGTTGCTTGAGTTAGAACAGGAATTTTTTACACATTTTCATTGTTACCATTGATTGTAACAACTAATCCAAAATCTTAATTGTTTTTCTATTAATTGATTCACCTACAGTTATACTAAACTTAACATGATTAGCTTCTTTCCATTCACAATAATAGTAACATTAGTTTGCGATTTCAACTGCTCTACTAATATCTCTTTTGAAATTCACAATGCGTTTATTTGAAGTTCTTTTTCTTACGGAGACGATTTCATGAATTCAAAAGAATTTTTCACTGACGCAAAACTAAAAGATTCATCGTACTTAAAACTGAAAGTTCGTAGAGTAAATAGTTATTTATATAAATCTTTCATGCCATATTTCCCTAAACAAATTTTACGAAGGGCCCAGCGAAATGCGTGGGCATCAACTGGCAGTACTATATGGCGTTTCCTTAACATAGACTTATATTTTATCATAAACTGAGTGGTTGATGCAGCGAAGTGACATCACCATGCTTTCCTAATGTCGTTCGTTTCATCTCTGTCTTATGGAACTCACATTTCGTTATCTTTTCTTATCTAAAGAAAATATAAAAATAAAATAAAGTGAGATAAAATTAATTAGATGTGAAAATTTCAGTTAGGTTAATCGAAAATCCAAATAAAATTTATTTAAGAAAATCAACACATTTTTTTTAAATGAATAATACTTTAAAAAATTAAAAATGCAAAACGCGCTTGCTTATTTAGAAATCTAACTACAAAGTGAAAAATAATTTTTAATTAAGATGTTATCCACAGCGTTATAAAGTCGTCTGACTTGACAAAATTGAATAATATTCACAGAGCTTAAAATAATAGTGCAGTGATAAGCAGAAAAATGTATTAAAAAAAGCGTGGGTGTTTGATATCAATCTAAAACTTGAGATTGTACAAATATATACATATAACCAAGCACCTATACATATACCTATATCTATACATCTAAGGAAATGTTCTGCGCAATTTTCACCGACTTCAAGACATCTGATTCATTTCAAAGATCTATGATACTTCTTTTAGTTATTCTGTCTTTAATTGTACTTGTATTGTCCAGTGGGCGAAATTCCACCAAAATTGTTAAAAATGTTAACATAATATACATACATATATGAATTTGCATATTTCCAACTTTTTTTTCTACTATTGTGCAGTATTTTGGGTACTTATACAAAATAGTTCACTACCTATAATTAAGTAAAAAAATATTTCGCAAAGGATAATAATTTCAGTTTTGTTGTTTTACGGTTCCGGTTAATACGTATGTACGACGCTAAGGCATATTCAATAAGCAAAATCACATAACATTCTGTTCCTGAATAAAAAGAATATACAAATTTTCATGCCATCATACTATTACTGACTAAATTAACAATACAAAGAACTGTTCGAGAATTCAAAACGTCAATAAAAAATCAAGAATTTATAAAGAGCCTTGATTTGACTTATTAGAAAATATATGAAATAATTTTGTCCTCTAAAGGTAGAAAGTTTAATGGCGCTAGTTCAGCTGTTATGGAATAGATGGGGCGATAACTGTTACCAACAGAAAATTTTGACCGTTTGATCCATTTTTTTTACACTAAAGGCCGTCAATTAGTAATTAAAAAACTGAACAAAGTTGGTTCAGAAACAGAAGGAAATGCTACCTAACTCTTTTGCATTAGCGTATTTCTATATAGATTTTTAATAAAATATACATATTTAAAATATCAATATGTTCATTTTTGAGTTAAAAGTCATTCACCCTTTATTGAAAGGCAGGATTTTGCAGGAATGGTATATCAAATAATAAATTAATATTAAATATAATATTTTTAAACTTCAGTTTTTCCAAAATGCTTTTCGGTTATTCAGATAATTCACAATTACGAATTCAATTTCTAAGAATAAATAACTGCGATAAGTAAGTACAAGTACTTATATATTAGTAGGTACACCTTAAACTGCAATATATGTATAATCTCAATACTTTCACTTTAATTCACAAAGTTAGCCATGAATATTTCTGAATTATATCAAAAATATTAAGAAATACAATAATTAATTTATGTTAAATAATTCTTTTTCTGTTGACAATTTTTGTAAGTGTATTTAAATTAAAATTTTTCAAATAATACATTGATAATTTATGTCATTATCATATATGGTATTTCGACCATAAGGGGCTACGAGCTCATGTTTAGTATTACTTCGTAGTGCCATATCTTCTCTTCTATTCTGTGTCGCCATTGGGGCATAAGTGGCAATTTTTTTATACCATTTTAAGTTTACATTAACTTTTACCAGTCTTTTGCTTACTGCTCCCAACTGGATATATTCAGCTTGTATTTTTTTTTTCATGACTGATCCTCCATTTTAATGTCACTGTATATTTGTATATATTTTCCAAAATTATGGGTGTCTTTTTCTTTTTTTCTTTGTTTCAAATAGAACACTAAAATCTACTTTGTATCTCATTTTCCTATAGGATATCCGCTACCTTTTTTATAGTTCCTTGTATATTCCATGTTCCACACATACTTACGTTTTCGTTGCTCAAGTAGTTTTTTATTAAGGCCGGTGTAAAAATATTTACCGTTTCATTTTCTGTCTGCTACACAAATAGCATCTTCGTAAGACGCCTTTACCTTTTTTGCCTTGGTTCACCTTATTGCTGCCGTAATTTACCTGACTAGAATTTTTCACCTTACCTCTGGATTTTGTTCTTCTTCGCACTCTAAGTTCTTTAAGTAGTGAAAGCCCTAATTTTGTTAAAAAAATGGGCTTTATTTCAATATTTACTTGTTACATTTCCATATAACCATAGCATTTATGTTTTCACTGTTCAGATTCTAATAAAATAATATTAGGGACCACCTTGTACTATTTCGGTATTTACGATAAATTTCAGATATTTCATTAACTCGGATCGGCCCCGAAGTACTTCTAATTTTTCATCATTAGTCACGAATTAGGCAGTAATATAATAGCCAATACAATGACCAATAAACCTGTCAAATTTCCTATTTGTGCTTCTTATTCAATACGACGTCACCCTATTCTGGCATTTTTTCAACTTTTTCACTTTCATCATATTATTCTGATCCTCTTTTCAGAACCATCTCTAATCCCTTCCCACCGCTTTTCTATTTTTTGCTATTGTATTTCTTAAGATTATTACTAAAATATAATAACATTTTAACTGCTTCTGTACTCTCAAAAATAGGATCAAACATAATACTTACTTTAGCCACACTCTTGGCACACAGAGGTATTCCATGCAGACAACCACTTTGGCAGACTTGATTCCGCGCCATCTACCAAGAATAACAATATGAACGCACAAGCTAATGCAATAAAAAAAATTTCTGTAATTTACAGTTTACATTGAGTGAATTTATCATACGTCACAGTACCAAAGCCACATTAATCTATGAACGGTCAACACTCCCTCAGTATATAAGCGACGCCATGACATATAGGGACAGAATAAACTCTAGTCTGTTTTTGATTTATCTTTTTAATTGTATTTAGAATATATGTATACATTAATTTCGAGAAGATTGTTTAGGAGGTCTTGAATTATTTTGTTCATTGGGTTTTCTCTCCTCAAAAGTTTTTCCTGCAACAGATAAGTATTTAAAAATTGTATATGAAGAACAAATAATTAGCTTACTACACTTTGCTCTTCATATACAATTTTCAAATATTTATCTGTTGCAGGAAAAAAATTGTATCTCAGGGAGAAACCTCTATATACAAACTAGATGTCACGGTCAGCAAATGATAACTGAGAGTTCAGGAAAAATCAACTAATTTCGAGGTTAGTGACATGGAACAGTCTAGAAATCTCAAGAACTTAAAATAGTATAAGAAGAATTTTCCAGCGACAGAAGAGTTAGTTAAGCTGAGTATCGCGTTCAGTACAGTTTTAGTTGACATTAAACCTCAGATTGAAATTTCAACTTTCAAACTGTATCGTATTTTGAATTTAATAGTAGCCATTGTCTATGAATAAGCAGAAATGTTTCGTATATTTTCCTCATCTGTTTGTCAATTGATTTCCGTATATTTTTGTTTAAAATTTGTCTAAAGTTATCATTAAGAAATTATTGTATCCGATTTTGACGACGGCACCAACTTTTCATTATTAGCTAAACCTACCTCTGTTAAACTTACGGGTTTCCAAATACTCTGACAAACAGAACCTCAACAACTTTGAAACTAGTAACTGTCGAAATTCGACCATAGACGACTACTAATTCAAACAAAATGCCTTATTTGAATTGGTGTCCAACTTTCTTTTAAATTATCTGAGTGTTGTATCATCGGTCTTTCTCGACACAAGATGACTATTGGGTCCGTTCTAGACTCGACTAGCCGAATCTTTATGAAATTTATATTTTAACAAAAAATTGCTTCCAGATTGGTTCCTTTCAATCTTTATACAGCGTTCACTTATTGTTTATAGTTAGTTAGCAGCACACTGATCTCTCATATTTTAAGAACATGATAATTTCCAAACCAAAAAGATCATCGTACTAGAAATCAGCAAATTTGTCCAAGAGCAATTTTGTTATAATTCATTAGGAACCCCTTGGTTTTAGTTTTCTGCACCTTGAGCATGAGACTGGATTTAAGTGTTATTCATTCTTCTTCTAACCTCTTTTTTTCGAAGGTAATACTTACCAATTTTAACTTATTAAATTAACTTCTTAGTTTTTGAGATGGTCTTCACCAACAAAGGTTCGTTTACGGTTTCAAGTTCAATTGTCTCTCATAATCTACTCCAACCAGGTGATTCCTAGCACCCTGTATGGATTCTTTACTGGTCACAACCTTCGTTTAGGCATTTAAAACACCACCCGTGTTAGGTGAGTTGTTGAATTTTGGTGTGTGATAAAGGAAACGATATTTGGTTTGGAAAATTATTTATTTAAGAACATTTTCTCAGAATTGGGGCGTAAGAAAGGGCTAGGGTGGACAGGGTCGCTTACCTGAAGCTGTCATAACCTCTTCTGGATCGAAAGAGAATGCTTAGTTGCTAACCAATCAATAACACCTTTGTGAACACGCCCTTAACCGGCTCTTCCAATACTACCTCAGTTGGTCTCCTAAACGTTTTGGTTATATCTTCTTATACCAGATGATTCGAAAATTTGAGATCAGTAGTTTTGTTTTTCAATACTGCTTGTTGATTGATGCTAGGATTATGTGCTGAACAATCAGGACTCTATAAAAAGGATTAATTGTTTGAAAAACTACCACGTTGACAGTTGCTGTTTTTAGAATATACATTACATATAAGAAGATTCATATTTTCAATTAATAAGAATGTGGTATAAATTATATACATCTAAAGTATCAAGATAAATGTTTTTTTGGTTAAAATATCCAAATATTTTGCCTGATCATTTGGGATTTCAGTTCTCAGATTATTCCTGCAAGAGATAAGTATTTAAAAATTGTAGACGGCAAAGTGTAGTAAGGCAATTTCGAGAAATTGACCTAATGAGTGGTTGTCTTTACAGAAATGCTTCCCCAACGATATTTTGAGAGAAAGAGTTGTCTAGAATATCATTAACCAGTATTCCTGTATATACATACTATTTTATATATTGTCTGATACTTATCTGTGTTTGGATATTTTTCAACTCTAACTCGGGCGTCGTTGTCAATCTGTATGTGTGGTTGCTGGAGGTTTATTTTTAGATTTTCGCTTTGATATAAATTTTGTTTGTTGCCAAAAAAATTTTACAGTGAATTTCTTTTCGAAATTACTTAAAATATCCCGGTAACAGAATTGTTCTGTTTTCACATTTTTCAACTCCCTATAAAATTGCCTATAGTGGCATATAGAATTCACAAAAACATTTTTTTAAATATATAACCGACTTCCAAATATAACTAAAAAGTTGAAAATGATTATAACAAAATACAAATTCATGGTATAAATAACACATTAAATATTGTTACGTACCTACATATAAAGTAAAAAATGTAAACAGTAAAAGCAGCTCATTCTGTACAAATTAATTACCTACCTATCTAGTAAATTTTTGAAGTCGGTGCCAAGCAAATATAGAATCCTGCATTGCGTACTTATCTACAACTTCATGAAACTTGATTGTTGCTTGGTACCGACATCAAAAATTTTATAGATAGGTAGGTAATTAATTTGTACAGAATGAGCTCCTTTTACTGTTTATATTTTTCACATTGTGTGTGTGTGTGTTATTTATTGCCTAGAGCTGTATTCTTTTATAATTATTTTCAACTTTTTAGTTATGCTTGGAAGTCGGTTATATATTTTTTTAATACTTTATTTTAAACTTTTTAGTTTTGTTGAACTCGGATAGTTTTTATTCTTTATTCTTTACTTTTTATTTAGTATGTATAACCTTAATAGACCAGGTAATATCGAAAGCCCCAACATTACAGATTATACATTATCATTTAAATTGACAGGTAAAAGTTTACGAACAAAATAAACTTAAACGCGTTGACTTAATGAGTAAAAAAGATGTTTAACAAACTGACCCGGCAGACGTTGTCTTTTCCAAACATTTTATAAAGATTGTAATTATTTGGACCGTTTTGATGACGTTATATTAAAGAAATCAATAAAATACTTGACGCCATCACGCGTACAGTCAGCACAACTCAACCTCTGAATAAAGTGTGAATATATCTGTACACTTTTAAGCCTAAAAGTGTTAAATATAAACTTAAAACGGTGTTAATTAATAGTAAGAAAAACAATGTTAGTAGCGGACATTTGCTTTGTAAACTAATTGTTTCCTAGACGAAATGAGTCAATTTAATTTCAATTATCTTTTATTAAAACACTTTGTAATAATTACATTTCATAATATGTTTCAATCACTCTGTTTACTACCTTATAGGTATCACAATTATTGTACAATTTATAACAAACCTGTATAACAATTATTCTTTTCCGCCTTATATTTCACTATCACAAGTTCATGGACCACACTTTATAACATTTTTGCTAACATTTTTCGACAACCTAACGTTCACTCCACCCTATATCCCAACCACCCTGTATATACGGCAGCCTATGGGCCACCATCATTTTTTTAACTGACTTTTGTAACTATCCTTCTCCGTCCTATATTTCAACCATCATATATATGCAAGTCTTTTGGGACGACCGATAAACGATTCATTTCTCTAACCATTTTTATTAACACCCTATAAAACAATATCTACTCTCCACCCTATATTGTAACTTCGGCTATAAAGCATTTTTGAATCACATTGTATAACTACAATTTTACTTAGCATATATTTGAATCACCCTGTATGTAAACCTCCTTATTGCGACCCAATATATTTTTAATAACCCTTTATAACTGTAATTTCATATCAACCTATATTCTAAGCACCTTGTAAATTCAACTACTAATGGCCTACCTTATAAGTATAGAATTATTTTTACATTTCTTACCTACCCTATTTAACAATTATTTTACGTCAATATTTTTTCTATATGTATGTGTATGTATAGCTTGCGTTAGGCCATCATAGCAGTCTATCAAAACTTCCCAGAACTCCATACTAAATTGAACTTTTAATATTAGGTGTGATTGCTCTTAACTTATCGTGATGAACAAACACTTCTGAAAAAGTTCTCTATATAATTGAATTGGCTGTGAAATTTGCACTAAGAAATGATAAATTAATTATTTTATATATCGATTTAATTCCGATCGATGCACCTACGTTAAGATATTTGCAGAGCGCATTCTGAAAATCGCTAATAGTGGTGTCAAACAAAGGTTGCATTAGAAAAGTTAATATGATGGTTAGGTTTTCTTAAAATTCCACGCAACTTAAAAACTTTTATCCATAAAAACCTTTTCTTTCCTGACACAACATAGCAAACACAACAACAAATAAAAGAAATCCCGAAATTGGTGCAGCTGTTCACGCTTGATGCCCAAGAAAAATAGGGATTCTAATTATTATTGTTGTGATTGCTTTTAGCACTTTACTTTGTGGTTTTATTTGCTATAACTAAACACCCTGTATACTCGCATCAATTGGCAATATAGAGCTTATCATGTGTTGTCACTGAATTGTCTATTAGGTCGGAAGTAGGTGACATGAAAAGTACCGTCTTCCCAAATTTCGTTTAAATCGGTATTTGCCAGGTATACAAACAAACTGAGCTTGGTACTTATTGATTTCAAGTCCCGAAAATTCTATACTATACTACCTATATGCTTGGGATGAACATAGAAAATTTTCAATTCGCAACTAAAACTTCCAGTGCCTGCAATTTCAGCACTATTATGTTGAAATTACAATATTTATGATGGAATTTTTGGTAAGAATATTCGATTTTTCTGCGATTTCCTGCAACACTGCGTGTTGCTAGTCGCAGGAAAGTGTATGAGACAACCTAGGGATCTTCTATAAGAGATTACAATTTAAAAAACTAAACACATTAATAAGAGATTTTGGAAAAATCGACCAATATGTTGGGGATATTGGTCGATTTCCATGCACGCATGTGTTCATTTACAAATTTCAGCACTTTACCAATAGAATTCTTTTCGCAAATTACAAGTTTTACCAAACCGGATATTTATTTACTCTATTAAACAAAACCGTAATCGTTCAAATCGGTGCACAACAGGAGAAGAAATCAGGTAACATAATTACAAAAAAAAATACGCGCCGAATTGATAACCTCATCCTTTTTGGAAGTCCGTTAAAAAAAAAGAAAATTACTTGTCCGAAGCTATGATGTTAAAAAACAAGAACGCATAGATACGAAATGTTTCTATATCAATTATAATTACAATATATCTTTATAACACATGAGTGTTAGTTTTACTCTAGGATTATAAATCTTATCATTTATTTTCGTAAATGACTTGGCATACTTAGTCTATGAGGCAAAATTCTGGAATTCATACTTCCCGAAAGAAATGTTTACATTGTTTGGCCAACTATGTGTAATTGCATTATTTTGACTGTAAAGTAAGTTTTGTTGGAAAAATCGGTCTTCCGGCAAATAACCCTTGTAATTAGGTACCTTGTTATTTATGGCGAATTAAATAAGGGTTCGGGAGTAAATGAATGTAAGTATTAGCTTATCTAATCCGAGGGTAGACTAACAGATACCCGTGTTATAAATAACACGGGCCCTCAGGACACGGGTCCTGAGTTATATTACTATTTTATTAAACGTAATCTGTTTTTTCGATCAAGTATTTTTTTAACGTTGAATAGATTTGAAATGGAATAATTCTACATCATTTCTTGTTTGATGTTTGTAGATATTGCGAAACTTTTAGTGTCAGTCAAAACAGTTTTTGAATAATTTATATTTAAAAAAGAACCGACTTCAAGTTGCTTAAAATAAAAACCGTTTAGAAACCCTGTGCAATCAATAACTATTTTCTGACATATATTCTTTTTTATCTGATAAGGTACAATTCTATTGACTATTTTAGCGTAGTTTCATCTCTCCCTCTCTCTGTCTAATTTGGTTTTTTCTTTATTATCCACATATTTTTAACTTTTTTATTTGTTTTATTATTTGGACCACGTTCTATAAGTGTAACTCTAAATCACCCAATATTGCAACCACCCTGTGTACGTTTCTGTGTATTATTCACCCAATACAAATTATTTGTCTATCATTTTCTGATTCACACTGTACAACTATAATTCAACACTACACGATGTTGCAACCGCCCTGCACAAGTATTAATCCTCTCCACCGTAATGACTGTTTCTATTTTTCTATTGTTTAAATCAGCCTGTGTAACTACAGTTTTACTTCGCCCCATATGTCAACTATAAGCAACTACCTATGTTTTACACTATATAACATTTTTTTAACCACTATTTATTACTGTTATTCCACTACACCTAATATTTCAATCATCCTGTATATGCAACTGCTTCTAACATTTTTTGAACCCTCCACTCTATAACTTCAATATCCTTACTGCATATACTTATTTAACTGGTTTTAAAGTTTTTTGATCCACTCTGTATAAATATAGTTTTACATCACCCTTATTTCAGCCACCTTGTATACGCAACTTATGTGCCACACAATAAAACATTTTGTGAACCACCCTGTTTAACTTTAATTCTATTCCTCCTTATATTTCAACAATCCTATATAGAGAACTGCTTATGTACCATCCAATCACATTCATTTTTTGATCTCGCCTGTCTAACTGTAATTTTACTTCGCCCTATATTTCAACTGCGCACATAGCTTGCTGCTTGAATTTTGCCCACCGAAAAAATCGCTCAACTAACAAATTTTCTTTTCGATGCACTAATGGAATATGTTGTGCAATTTCACTGCACCGCAAGCCCTATAAAATGAAAACCGTTACAAACACCATATATATATACCTTCATGACATATCCTGACATTTAAGCTAGATATTTAAATTTATATAAAGTTATTTTACTTTTAAGCAAAATTTCTTTCGAATTTATTATACTCCATGTTCCGGGCAGAAAATTGTTCGATATTTTTAATACCAGCGACTCCACCAAAGTTTACTCGATATTCTAAGAAACTGTGGAAGAAATGTTACTGAAAAAAAAGACCATTTCGGGATATCCCGGAACTAATCCAATTTATCTTCAATTTATCCCATGTTTCGAATAAAAAATCTCCATTTTTTTAATACGAGCGGCTCCACCAAAGCTTACTTACTGTATAAGAAAGTCGGTAAAAAAGTTTTCCCAATTTTCTAAGAAACGGAACAAGCTATGTTATTCAAAAAAATATATGGGACCATTTCGAGCTCTCCCGGACAGGATTCAGTATAAACGGTCGAAAAACATAAAAAAAACATAGATACAGATGAATTGAAAACCTCATTCTTTTTGAAATTGGTTGCCGCTCTTGTTTTACTCTAACACTACTTGTTATATTTCCGGATTCCACCAATCGTGAGACTATTTTCAACAAAAATTGTTGTTTATATATTTTGAGATATAATTTCTACACTTTGGAAACAAAAACTTTATTTTTAAAAACTGTAACCTGGACCATGATACTTTCAGTTAATGTCTTCAAAACAAATAATTATTCCTCAGATAAAAGAAATCTTCTTTGAGAACGCCTACAACAAAAAATTCCAAAGCATAACGAAATGTACTCTTTTTTGTTCGCCGTAAAAAGTCCCTAATACAGTTTCAGAAGGCCTTGTTAAAAAATATCGCATTATATTGTTTAATAATTTATCTCAAGCAATTCCGCTCGGGACAAAATGGAAATCAAAAGTAAAGCAATATTTTTTTATTAAATCTGACAGGAAACACAGCAGATAATTTTCAGTATTTAATCGCACTCCTACAATTTTAAGCAAATTGCTACACAGAAATGATTTTAGATATTGCTACCAAATACATTCTAATTAGTGTCAGGTAGGAGAGACCGAACTTTGTTTTCTACTTTGATAATTTACGTTCTAATGAAAAAACTTTGTTTTTCTCACAATTTCCATAAATCAATAATTACTTCAACGATGCTTTCATCGCTTCGTAAAAACGTATTCTCTTCGGGGAAAATGCAAATTGTGCCACCCTTTGAAACATAATCTATTGCAAGACTAGAATTGAAATGAGGATATTGAAAAACCTAACACATTTAACGGATGTGCTGCATTAGAAATGCCGAAATGGAAAGGTTTTTTTTTCATTCAGTGCTTCCGTTGAAAGTCCGTAAGTAAAATTAAAATCAGGTTTGTTGCGAATTTCAACTAATTGACTAAATGGATTTTAAGTTTATTACCCACTAGCTTTTGCCAGCCACTTCGTCCTTAGAGACAAATCTAATGCCCTAATAAACAGCAAAAATATTCTAATATCACTTGTTTCGACTGGTTTATCTTTGACTTGAAACACTAAAGTCTATCTACGTCTGACGTATACAGAGAGTAACACAATGCAGTGGAGATATTTTGGATGGGGATAGGATATATCATTACTAATAACAGTCTCATATGACATGATGAAATGTTCACAGTTGTCAACTAAAGTAACTATTTAGTGCAAATGAGCAATACATTTTATCTATATATAAATAGGCAAAGACAAAACGGTTAGGTACCATTTACTCCTTTGTCCCTTAACCGATTTATTTGATTTTTCTTTTGTTGAGTGACTATTGACGACCTTCAGTGAAGAATGCTAAAATATATTTATAGTATTGATTCATTCATTAAATAAAATAAAATAAAAAATTCATAAGACGGATTGACTAGAATGAGAAAAATTAATCAAACGAAGAACTAACAAATTCTGTTTGGTTCTGAAAGTTATTCTACATTATCATGCTATTGTGAACTAAATAAAATTTATATTATATGATAATGACAATTTATTGGGTACTCGCAAGTTTTCTACATATAGTTTGTCAACTTAAATCAGAAATTTGTATTGCAACTGAACAATGTTTTTCCGATAATATTTTATTACTTTAACATTATACTATTAATTTATATTGTTTCTATTTTAAAGGATAATAGTTTCATATAATTTAACTAAGATTACAAAGCCTATGATATCAATACAAATAGTGAAATTGAAGATAAATAGTTAGATCTGACATCATGGCAATGGTTGTAATTTCTCGGCCAGTTCACGGCCAACCTCATTGTAGCAGATTGAATTTCAATTTGACATTTCTTATCAATGTTAGCTGCTAGGTGAAGGTACCTTCCACAGATCATACCTTCTCTATACCTTCTATATACCTTCTCAATACAATGAGAAAATCAATGTATAATTTTCAAAATTTCAATTTCATTGAACTTACAAATAAAGGTATTATTTAACATAAATTAACAGGTGGTACATTGCATTGTATTTCTTAAATGTTTTGATATAATCCCCCGATGAAAACTTTTACGCAAGTAAACTGACTATGGAGAGATTATAAAGGTAATTGATACATTTGATTTCAGATCCTCTCAAGTTGAATATATTTTTTTATTTTATGTCATGTGCAAATGAAAATTGAATAAGTATTAGTAATATATTTCTGTTTTATTCCATATAAGGTAACGTTTAAGTTAATTTTAACATGTCGTCTAAAATATTAGCAGTCAGTCATAGTTCTATCATAACTGCGCAATCATCCGAGACCAGAACCATGGGACACCCGGTATAATGCTCGCAAACTGCACTATGACTGTCGAAATTTCATTTCCGGGTTTTGGCGTCTACAAATTACTGAGAAAGAACGAGTATGTGACAATGAAGCGGAGTTTTGAAATTACAAGAGTTTCAATACAGGATGATTTGGTAACATACTTGAGGTTGAAAATGGTCTTTAAAAAAATTTCCAATGCAAATTGATGTGTAGGTAAGAATTTTATCGTTATTTAATATTTTTTAAAGTACGAATTGCTGCTTAGGCGATTTTTGGATGAGTAAAAAGTTTTGTGTTCTCATGTTCTAAATTGACTGAGATATAAGGCGTTGTATATTATAATTATACAAGGCGATTCCAGATATGTAAGAAATCATTTTTTTCGTCGGTGGCACATTAGCAATTGTATATATAGGGTGTTTAAAATATAGAGTAGAGTACAATTATAACTAATAAAATAATTATATAGGGAAGCCCATTAGCGGTTGAATTTACAGGGTTCTTGGAATAGAGGGCGCAGTAGAATTACAGTTATACAGGGTAGTACAAAAAATATTATACAGAGATGCGTATACAGGGTGGGAGAAATGGAAATGCAACATTTTGTAACCCATAAGCAGTTGTATATATAGGGTAGATGAAATATAAGGTGAGAGGAATTATAAATATACAGGATGATTATAAAAAATGTTAGAAAAGGAAATGATTTATAGAGTAGCCCTCGATGAGTTCCATATATATGATGATTTAAATATAGATCAGAGTAGAATTATAATTACAGAAGCTAGGTAAAAATTTCATAAACAAAAAGGGTAAATACGGTGGCTTATAGGCAGTCCCATATAGAGAATGGTTTACCGGGTAGTTCAAAAATGTTAAAAAATATTATGCGTGGTCCATGAGCAATTGCATATACAGGGTGATGGAAATATATAATGAGATGGAATTATTATAATGAGTATTTTAATAAATGTTAGAATGCAATTATAGTTATACAGGGTGGTTAGAAAAAGTAATTATTTAGGGTAGCCCATTAGCTGTTGAATTGTTGTCATATTAAATTAAGAATTACGAATTTGAACACAAATAAAGTCCTATTAATTATATCTGAAAAAAACTTGAATTTCGTTACTTATTTGTAGAAGTGAGAGGTAAGACCGACATCAAGGATTTTCGAGTATCACATGATACCCGTTTGTTTTTAAACTTAGAAGTGATATTCATCCCCGCTTAGGGGTTCAACTGCAGGGTGACTGACACGTGTAAAATTAGTCCCCCTGTAAATATAAATTAACGTGTTTTTTTATCTTTTTCTTTTAAAAACATTTTAAAAGTTATTTTGGGTTTCTAGTTTTGAAATTAAACCCCCGTAAAAGTATATACATTTATTTAAAGCCACAGTAGTTTAAACAATTGATTAATCACCGTATTTAACTATTCAATTTGTACTATTTGTAGTCAGACATTTTCGATGTTCTTAAGTGTATACATATTTTTGTTATCTTAAACATATTCCTCTTTTTTACATTTTTATTGTTTTTTATTTTTTAGATTTTTACATATATTTTGATATTTTTGTCTTTGATATGTTGGTGGTATTTTTAATGATACTTTTTACAGATATATTTTAGATCACTGCTATATTTTTTTTATTTAAATTAATTAAGAGGTTTATTGTCATTTTTAATATTTTTAGAATTTTTTAAATTTTGAATTATTATATATTCTTTTATAGGTATTTTTGGTTTGGCGTTTTTGACAATCTAGATGTTCTTCACAGTTTCTCTAAATATTATTTTTTTAAACAATTGGAAATTTTAGTTACTTAGGTGTTAAGCAATTTTAGTCATTATGACAGTTTTGGGTATTTGGCATAGTATTATAAAGCCTTCTAAATCTACCGATGTATCCTAAGCCCGACTATTTTAAAATAATTCTGATTCCAAATCTACCCAAGTAGAATGTTTTCGTTGCGGACAAACTGGAACCGGTCACGGGCGAGTCAATGTTGGTGAAGGAAGAAGCCGAAGTTGAACTATAGTTAGAAGAATCCAGAATCTGACACAGAGTACTGGTAGCAGACATAGAACACGAATCGTGAACAGCACCAATGAATGTTTTATTTTACTTTATTCAACAATCTAAACAATATTATAAGTAAATTATGGCATTGTGCACTTCTAAATCTCAATCAATCACACACTCCACTGTACCCCCAATCAAACCAGGGTACAAGTATTTGTCTTCATGTATTAACATATTGTTAACGTAAAGAGACGATTAATTAGTGACATAAATTTAATGTTATAATGTCCTTCTTTTAAGGGGTTCTAAATAACTTACTGCAGAATATCTACTAGTGCAATATCTCAAAAAATAAAGAGTCTTACGTCAAAATGAAATCAAAAAGTTTTTATTGTAGTTATTGGGGAGATTACATTTTTTCTACTACACTTCATTACTAACATACTCACCATCATTATTTTCATCAGAAAACAACAGTTGGGGGAAAATTACTCCTGACAAGGTTTTTCCGCAGGACGCGGCCTGCGGCAAAATGCCGCAAATTTAATATTTTGCCTAATAACTTTCTTGACCTTGAAACTATAGCTTCGAGCGTCAGCATATTCTTCATTTTATTCCTGCTTTCAGTATTCAGTTTGCTGATCTTACGCGGAATGGCGTGCTTGTTATTGGAATTTCATTCAAAGTGTATTTGATTTGCGGTGTGTTTGCCGCAGCACGCCCTGTCATGTAAGAATAAAATTTGTAGCTTTTCTCTACACATCCTCTAACGTTTCAAAGTTGAATATCGTGAGCGATAATTGTTATCTAAGGGAGTTTGTTTTTACTTATATTTCTGCATAATAGTTCTTATGGTAGTTAAAAGAAGGATATTATATGACTTTAATTTGTTACCACAAACATGCAGTTTTTTGGATGGCATGGATGGATTATAAATGGGCCTACGTTTTCATAGACAAAAAGTGTATGCGCCAACATATATCAGGGGTACAAAGTTCTCGTAAATATACTTTTCGATTCTTTAAAATGTATAATTTGGAGAGAAACATTAAAAAAATTGAAATATTTGGTAAGGCAAAGTTTGAGACACTATAGGATGAATTTGTTGTTTTCTTTCGGACAAATAAAAAAAAACTTAAAGGCGTTTATTTTTTAAGTATTAACAATGATTGTAAAATAACTTATTATTTTGGTTTTAAAACCAACTTTTTTATTATTTTAAAATCAAATGAGCTTTTGTAGATTTCGATTGATTTGTTTGGTGCTGTGATTTTGCAGAGGGTTTGTGTGGGAATATTTCCACTTCTATGAATAGGTTTACATAGAGCAAACTTTATATTCAAATGTTAAGTCTGTGAAACTTTGCCATTCAGACAATTGTCTGTACGATTTAAAATGTCTGCGGTTGTATGAGGACGTATTTCTTTGTTAATTTATTATAATGACGGACTCATGTCAATTCTTACTGCAATTTGTTCCGTTTTATACGCAATTAAAACATATATGTCTGAACTAAAGTTTGCACAGACTTTCTGCACGAATAAAACTTTGCACTGAACGCACAGTAAGATTTATATTTTAATACCATATAGATCTGATTCCTCGTCATATTGTCACTAATGAAATGTCACATATCATGAAGTACAGTTCAAAAGTTCCTAGAATAGTCCAGAAAATAAAACACTGAATTATCGGTTTTTATAGATAAGATAGATCGAGATGCGGTTTTATGTTTTTGATTCGTGAAGTGACGAATTTTTTAGTTTCCAAGTTTTTCTTGTCATCGAATACATGGATGTTTCTTTTTTCAAATTAAACTTTAACTCTATCAAATATTTTTTCTAAATAGACTGCCACTAAGGTGTTGCCCGCAACCTTATGGCTGCCTTAGTTTTATTTATTAGAATGCCTATGAGCGTATACTATATCAATCAATTAAATTCCTAAAATATTTTAGGAATTTATTTTCTTTATTTATTTATGATATAGTGAGGAAGGTCATTCGTCGCTGTATTGTTTAGTGCTGCTTAGTAGTATGTTGGTATTGAATTATATGATGCCTAGAAAAATAAGAATTACTGGCGGTAATTCTTTTCCTTCCATTTTTTTGTTTCTGATTATTACTTTTTATTGGGCTTACTATCTATTGGTCCATTGTGTAATGCACAGTTGTGAATGTTTGATTACCCGTATATTTTAAGACGTTTACTTGATTTTTCCCGCAGAAGGATGCTCTGTTAAATGTTTGGTTCTATAGCTGATGTCTTAATTTTAGTCTTGGTCGTTTTCTCTTAGTATAAGCTTAGGACGCAGTTGAGATCCATAACAGGAAATCCTTCATTAATTTAGAAAATGCGTAATTCTATACCATTCTATGGGGGAGGGACATACTCAGGGCAACGAAACTATATGCAAGACTAAGACCGAAGAATAGTCAAATGATGTTTTTTTTCTGATACAGTGCCGCAATAATTGCACATTACCAAGAGTCATGACATTGCCATATCGTACAACAATTAGATCACCAACATCCTGGAAACAGACAGCAAATTCCTAGAAAGACAGCATGTGTCAAACCAGGAAAAACCTAGCCACAATAGAGAATAAACCGCTTGATTTACACGTTCACCTTGGCAACAAAATATATACAATATTGTGAGACATTTTAGAAAGAATCGGCTTTTGGCGTTCAGAACCAGAAAAATTGGCGAACAAATTTTAGGCACTTCAACATCGCTCACGGTTACACAAAGCACAAAACGCTGAAGAAGTAGTATACATTAATCTTATGTCAGATATTAACAATATGAAAAAACCGCATGGAGCAAAAAAATCAACTTCACAAATGCTCCAAGTACAACTTATGGATATCAGAATGCTGATTGCCATGACTACCCCTCGCAAATAGAAGGAGTTGCCAATAAACTAATTACGAGATCACTAAGACTCACCAACGATGATAACAAAGCAAAAAACTAAAAACCAATAGTACGCTCTTCAATAAAATGGATAAACACACCATTCAATAAAACAAGTAATAAAACACAAGACACAAAAACATGTGACTAAAGGTATGTATGTATGTAAAACGAACAGAGGAATCTCTGCTAGATTAGAAGAGAATAAACTAGGAACCGACAAAAAACGTGTGCTCTATTTCAACATCAATTACAAACTAGTCACAAAATTAATTTTGACAGCTGCACACAAGGAGCTAACTCCACATATGTTAAAAGAGATGATAAGAGAAGCAATTAAAATTAAAAAAAAACGTACATCTAAACCAAAGACGTTTCGACTCCTGTCTTAATAGTCTTACTGTCTTCGAAGTTGATAGAGTGTCCTGTGTTGCAAGAAAAAATCTGATAAATCTCTGCTATGAGGTCAAATGACTAAACTGTCATTAATATTTGTAAGCCAACAAGAAGGTTTTAAATTAGACTTTTGTTTCGATTTGTTCCATGAGTATGTTAGCAAGAAAGGGGTGTGCCTATTGGGGCCCCATGGACTTGTTTGTTTGAACCCAGAGTGTTTTCAAAAGAAAAATACGTCACAGAAGAATAATGTTGTACAAGTTTGAGGGCCTCAGAAGAGTGTGTCTTGTTTTTGCAGTTAACGTTTCTGAAGTAGGAACATGGGTGAAAAGAGATACAACATCGAAGCTAACAAGAATATCATTTTCTGGAAATCCATAAGCGCCTAACTTATCTCAGAAGGAAGACTAGTTCTTTATGTACGAGGATGCTTGCTCGGCTAGTTTGGAAGGATTTTGGGTAAGTACCTGGCAAATCCCTGGGTCTGAGATTCTACCGAATTGACAATGGGCCTAAGAGAAATGTCCAGGTTATGAATCTTGGGTAGTCCGGAAATTTTCGGAATTTTACAATATTTTTCACGAAGAGGGATGATCTTTTTGACAATTATTTCGTAGTCTGGAGTGTAGAGTAGAGAACTCATCTTGTGAAAATAGTCCTTAGTATTGAGAAGAACGGTCGCGTTACCTTTGTCGGCAGCAAGAATAGTTGTTATTGTCATGTAGTTGTTTTAGTACATGGATTTCGTTGGAACTTAGATGTGATTTTGCTGGCTTTGATGTGCGGAGTACTCTAGCAATGTCCTGACGTCTATCTTCAGCCTCAATATTTGATGATTCAACCGTTCTTTCGGTTGTGTAAACTATTAGAGTCTAAGAGGTAGTCAAAAAAGTTGTAAACGGTCGTTTGAGAGGGTGGCTGTTTTCTTTTGTGCTTATATGGGTGAGGAAGTTATGTTATATATTGTCGATGAAGCAATTTTATTTTATTTTATATTATTTTTTCAGTGACAGAACAGAGTCACAAGTATCAGATATACTAAACTTGTTGATTAAATTTGCAATTTGATCTGAGAATTCTTTTTTAAAATATTGCTTTCTATGTTTTTAGGTACACTTAGTAAATTTTTTCGACGCAAATTTAATTTGTGTGCATCTGTGCGAAAGGTAATTTTGTTATACAGTTAAGAAGATAATGGCTCCAAAGCAGGAGTCGATACGTCGAGTATTTCATAAATTTCTCACACAGAACGTTTCGACTCCTGCTTTGGACCCATTATCAAGTGACAAGAAATAAAATAGTGTTTCAGAGTCTAGATCGTCCTATCCAAAGGTTTCAATTTCGCAGTGACGCCAAAAACTATCCCAACTGAAAGAATCATTTCTCTAGTGGAGGTATCTTTGGTTGAACTAAGAGATATTGAGACTAAAGATACTCGTCAAGACATTGCTAGAGTACTCCGCACATCAAAGCCACCAAAATCAAACCTAACTTCTAACGAAAGACATGCACTAAAAAAACTACGTAACAACGATGACATAACTATCCTTCCTGCCGACAAAGGTAACGCAACTGTTCTTCTCAATACTCAGGACTATGTTCACATGATGAATTCCCTACTCCACACTGCAGTCTACGGAATAATACAACAATAATCCTAATACTTACTTAGAGAAAAAGATTAAGGAAATCATCAACAGGACATGACTTCCTCTTGACGTCAAAAAGATCATCATTCCTCGTAAAAAGTCCGAAAATTTACGGACTACCAAAAATTCATAAGTCGGATATTCCTCTTAGGCCCATTGTCAGTTCGGTACAAACCCCGACTCAAGAATTAGCCCGGTACTTAGCCAAAACCCTTCAACCTCTAGCCGAGCAAGCATCCTCGTACATAAAGAACTCTTCTTCCTTCCTGGATATGTTAAGTGCCTATAGAATTTCAGAAAATGATATTCTAGTTAGCTTCGATGTTGTATCTCTTTTCACCAACGTCCCCATTTCAGAAACGTTAGATATTCTAAAAACAAAACACAATATCTTTCCGATATCATCAAACTTGTACAGCACTGTTCTTCTAACACTTATTTTTCATTTTAAGACACTCTGTTCAAACAAGTCCGTGGTGCCCCCATGGGTTCACCTCTTTCTCCAGTGCTTGCTAACATTTTCATGGAAAAAATCAAAACCCAGGGCCTAAACTCGTCTAATTTAAAACCTTCCTGTTGGCTTAGATATGTAGATGATACAACACTTCAATTTTATACATTCTAATATACAATTTACAATGGAAATCGAGTCCGATTCTTCTCTCCCGTTTTTTGATTTCCTCATAACAAAAACCAACAATGACAGATTCTCACATACCGTCTATAGGAAACCAACTCATACCAATCGATACTTAAATGCCCAATCACACCACCACCCTGCCCAATTGAGTTCTGTAATGAAATCATTGACTCTTAGATCTATTCGTTTAACAGATATTGACAATAGACAAAACGAACTTAATAATCTTCAACAAATCCTTCGACAAAACGGTTATAATCCGGACCACATTGCGCGTATAATTCACCAATCTCAACAACCCCCAATCACACCAACCCCTTCAAAAACAGACCAACAAACATCAAAAAGCCGTCCTTCCATACATTCGAGGAGTCACTGACAAAATAGCACGGAGTTTACAACTACATCAAATAAAGACTGTCTTCAACACCACTCAAACTATAGGAAACTTAACCGGTAACCCCAAAGACAAAGTACCTAACGAGAATCGAGGAGTTTACGAAATTTCATGTCGCGATTGCCCACCATGCTACATCGGTCGTACCAATAGGCGCGTTAACCATCAAGTATATGAACACTCTATCAGTTCGTAAAAAAGATCCGACTTCAGCTCTCGGGCATCACCATATCCAAACAGGACACTCTATCAACTTCGAGGACAGTAAGACTATCATATCTCTCAATTTTCTTAGGGCATCCACTATTCGCGAAGCCATCGAAATAGAGAAAAGGCCTCTCTGTCTAAATAGACGCGATGACAGCACTCGCCTTCCCACAGCTTGGGCCTCTTTAATTGCCAGATTAAACAAACCAGACACGCCCACCAATACCCAACCAATCACCGCACAGCCCCTTCATCACGCAACATCCCCTCCTAATCGACCGATAACTATAAATAAAAGAAGCAGCGCAGATTCTTCAGAAGCGGTTCTCACCGCAACCTAGCTTAGTTCATATATATATATATATATATATATATATATATATATATATATACAATACATCTTGTCTTTGTAACACATAAACTCTATTAAGTTAAATCACAACCTGTAACTAGTAACTAAATTTAGTTTACTAATTGCATTCTCCTTTGTACGACCGCTAATAAACCCTCGTGGTTGTTGGGGTTTCAGGTTGAAAAATGAAATTAATTAAGTTCTTAAAATTAAATTAAACTATAAAAGTTACTCATCTGAGCATCCCGCATCGTCACTTTCACCTTCAAGGGGAATCCGAGATGAAACAATTATCGTCATTTCGGGGAGAGCGATGTTCTGAAATGTCTGTTTGTATATGCTGTAACCAGAACTTCCGTCACAACCTCATTTATTCACTGAGGCAAAATGACGAATCGCGGAGCATACTGTTGATAACATCACCTTCTGCTTAATATAAACGTTCAGCTGCTTTATTTCAAACAGCTTGAAGCTAAATTTCTGCACTAGTTTGCCTTACAACAATATTCTCCTCGGCTGTGTAATTTTTTTGACGTATGAATATTGCAATGTTATATGACAATAGACTAGGGTTCGGAGGAAAAAACTCCACTCTTGCATTAAATTGCTTTTTTGTATACTTCGCCAAAAGTTAAGTGAAATTTTGAAGGGAACAGATACAGATCGAATACTCATTCATCTCTACAACAATGTGAGTTGGAGATCGGCTTAAACGCGATTGGAAATCGAAAAATCTGCTGGCTCTCATTCTAATTAAAGGAGTAGTTTGAATATAACGTATTTGTTTTTCGAAAATAAATTTAAGCAAAAATCTTTTTTAAGATTAATCCTTAATAATACTCTGTTCGAGATATCATTCTAGAGCACAAAAGAATGACATCTCGCGATAAGCATTGAATATCTGTTAATAGGTAAAGTTAAAGTGATAATATTGACGTTCTAACCTAAGAATCACGGGGTAAAATAGCAGTGACATGGCTTGGCTCCAGATATAGAACCTCTGTGTGCTAGTTTTCCAGGAAACATGCCAATTTGTTCTTTCTACTATTTGTCCGAAAATAAACGACATCAGCAATTCTAGCGTTTTCTCGTTAAGACTGAATCTAGATTTAACCGTGTGTGGAGGTATAATTTTTAGCTGAGGTACGTAATAGTACTTTTATTTTATCTAGTAATAAAAAGTGTGAATCTTTCAAATATAAATTTTCTGCAATCTACTTCATCGTTATTTTTGATAAACAGAATGACCAACTATGGAAATCTTGTTTAAATGTTATGAGGCTTCTCAAGATACAAAGCATTATAACGCGATATATCCAAGGAAATAATAGTGGTATATTAAATAGAATCTTATCCCAGAAGGATACATTTGCTTCCGACAGAAGATCTTGTATGTATATACAGAAATTCACTGCAATTGTCAACTTGACAAAAAGTTGAAACGACATTTCGAGAAAGACATTTCTGCCAACATGGCGCATACAAGTCTTCACTTGAACACTCAAAAAGGACAAAACATAATATATAAAGTGGTTTCGAGACATCAGTTTTTAGCATTTACTTTCTAGAGATAGCCTGCAGTGCACAAATGTCGTGGTAAGACTAAGGAGAGAGAGGGCAAGAGGCTATTTCACTCGGTTGGAAGCTGCTTTCAATAAAGCATGTTGTTCATTGGCTGCGTCCACCGACCATCCACCCACTAAGTGAAATAGCCTGTTACTGTCTCTATTGCCCTCTCTTTCTAGCGTTGCCACGATTTTATGCTTGACAGGCTATATCTAGATGGTAAATGATCTAAGGTTTTTAGGTGAGTTGAGTTCAATCAGTTTGGTTCAATCCTAGAGCATGTACATTCTGGAGATAGCCTGCAATGCACAAAATCATGGCAAGGCTAGAAAGAGATGGCAATAGAGTCAGTAACAGGCTATTTCACTTGGTGGGTGGAAGCAGCCAATGCATGCAACTCCCAAGCGAGTGAAATAGCCTCGTGCGCTCTTTATTGCCCTCTTTCTCTTTGGTCTTACCAGGACATTTGTGCACTGCAGGCGATCTCCAGAAGGTACAAGCTCTAAGGGTTCACCATAAAAGGTATATCGTTAACTACGAATTTGTTGTTACGGCTAAATAAACTGTTTATTGAAGACCGATGAATTAGAACCCGGATTAAACAAACTACAACAATATAAACCTATTCATATTTTTACATTGTCATTTTTTCATCACACTGCCTTTGAAAGAACAACAGAGCTTAATTCAATACATACTCTAAAAAATGCAATATAAAATAATTCAAATGTGCACTTATAAATTAAATAGCAATATGAAACATGAAAATGTAATTAACTAATTCAGACAACATTTTTTAATTTGAAAAATTTATTATATTCTATATATTTTCAAAATGACTTTACATTAAGTAAGGTTAAATCACCCCGAACCAAAGCGGAAATCTGTTTACAAATTTTTCGGAAGCCATTTAATAGAGTACGAGACTTTTCTCTTCTCTTAGGCTGAATTCCCATTAATACACGTACACACACACCCACAGATATATATATATATATATATATATATATATATATATATATATATAGAGGGTGTAAACGGTTTGAGTGCAAAGATTTTGAAGAACAATACTTCAGGCAAAAACAAATCAAAAATCTTTATAACATTTTCTAAAATAAACTATAGTTTTGCCAAAAAGAACACATAAAGTTAGATTTTATGTAGCCCTCGATTTCAAAATGTCGGTAAATCTAAATATGTAAATACTCAATAGCTTATACATCTTTAATAGCCACATTAAAAATGAAAATTGATTATTTAAACTCGAAATATGCTTTTATAATTTAGTGTAAGTTTCTCCGAATAGATATGGCAACGTGGCATACAGACCAACTTATTTACTACATTTTTTACTTTAACGACGACTGAGAGTTACGATTGTTTTTTGCGATTTCGATTCTTGTAAATAAGAATAGATAAACGGTAAAGTGATTTGAATGATATCTATTTGATGTAGACTTCGTGGTTTGCTTTCCATTTAATATATCTTTTAAATAAATAAAATCGGTTGTGATTAGTGTGTAAGTTCGAAAATTAAGAATAGTGCGACAGTATTTATTTGTGATAAATAATGGCCGATTATACAATTAGGGAAAGACATGACATGCTCTTAATTTATGTGGGGAAATTGCAGAATAGCAAGAATGTTATACAGGGAAAGGTTTCCAAACGACGCCTGCCCAACGCTAGGACATTCGTAGCTGTTTCGCAGAGGCTTCTGGAAACAGGTAGTGTAATACCACAAATAAACAATCGCGGACCACAGCGACATAATCGTATCTTAGCGGCTGAGGATCAAATACTAGACCTTATCGACATCAACCCATATCGTAGCACACGCAGTATTGGAAGTGAGCTGCAAATTTCTCACACTGTTGTTCATAGAACATTACGGGAACAATTGCTCTATCCATATCACATGCAGCGGGTTCAAGGGCTTTCAATTGATGATTTTCAACCAAGACTCAATTTCTGTCGTTGGTTCCTCAGAAAACATCGACAATTTCCTAATTTTGTGAACAATATTTTAACAACAGATGAAGCAAGTTTTAATAGGAATGGTATAATAAATTTTCATAATACGCATTCGTGGTCTGAGGTAAATCCGCACGAAATATGCCAGTCAGTATTTCAACACCAATTCTCGGTTAACATGTGGGCTGGAATAGTTGGTGAATACTTGGTTGGGCCATTTATACTGCCTGCACGTTTGACAGGTGAGAATTACCTTTATTTTTTGAACAACACGCTACCAGATTTGTTAGATGAAGTGAACCTACAAACACGTTCCAATATGTGGTACTTACATGACGGAGCACCTGCCCACGCAAGTCATCTAGTTGTCGACTTCTTAAATAGAACATTTCCCCGTCGTTGGCTTGGTCGAAACGGACATATACGTTGGCCAGCAAGATCTTCTGATCTCAATCCTTTAGATTTCTACTTATGGGGACACATGAAAAGTAAGGTTTACACGACTCCAATTATTGACGAGAATGACCTTAGACAACGCATTTTTGACGCTGCTGACGAAATCCGAAGTATTCCAGGAATTTTTTCTCGCATACGTGAAAATTGGATTAAACGGTGTCGTGCTTGTGTCGATAGTAATGGTGGGCATTTTGAATATTTGCTGTGAATAATCCGTTGTTTCAACTCAGTTCTATCATTATAATAAATTCGGTAAGTAGGATTACATATTTACTTGTCTAATATAAATAATATTAATTAAATCAGTAATAATGACTCTTCGAATAATTTAACTGATAAAAAACTACATATACAGAATATCACATTTATCCAACTTTGTATAATTACATAAAAGAAACCGCCAAATACAAATTCTAATTGCAATACCTTGTATTAAAAACGTAAATATTTTCAACACAATATTTCATACATTTTTATTTAATTCTAAGATCAATATCATCAGGTCAATACAAAAACACAGGTGTTTATTTTTTTGTCGGCGTAGTCATTCCTTTATTATTCGCGCTAAGAGTGAATCTGCTTCTAACGCGAACGACGTTGCCGGATTGACAATAATTTACTTAATATGTTTTAGGGATTTTCTTGGTTATTAAGGCCTACTGACCATAGTGGTATAAAAGTTTTTTGTTTAATTTGGTGTGTACCTCCATCCGCGTAGTTGATAAAAATGGTAAAATGACGACGTTTCGGCAGAATCATTTTACCATCGATCCCGGCAGGGATCAGTTATCAACTACGCGGATGAATTCCCGGAAACCACCTAAAACATTTAGTGCCCGCGAAAACTTAAAAACATATATATATATATATATATATATATATATATATATATATGGCAACGTGAGTAGGATGTATGTCCCACCCGCTACCACTTGATCCTCGTATTTGAAAGTTGACCTTAAGACTTGTCCTTGACTATACTAACATGGCCGAGATTGACCAGTTGGACAAATAGCCCACATAGAAACTTCTACCAGAAGTTAATTACCAAAATTGTTAAAACTTACGACTCGAGAGAATATATAAGGATTTATATAAAATAAAATGTAACAAATGTTTAAGAATCTACTGAACTTAATCCTTTATTAATACAAAAGATGCCCTCTTTTAGTTTTGAGTTTACTAATTAAGGATACATCTTTTTCTCTAAGTCATTTAATTGATTTTACAATAAATGCCAAACTGGCTTCGCATTTGAGTTGAGCTCGCTATATTTTTATTAGTTATTAATAATTCATTTTTAAATTTTATCTACATAAACTGCTAAGTTTTCAAAGAAAACAAGATCTGTCCGAAGCACATAAACAAAATTTGACCTGACTTGTGAATTTTTTATATATTTTTTATAGGATTTCGAAGTTCTAATGTTTGTACCCTAAAAGTTAGGTGGCAGTATCCCGAATTTCGCATTTCATATTAAAATATAATGTGCGCAGAAGTTTTCTGGCGCTTTTGAGAATAAAACTTGAAATAGGAAAAAATATATGTTAATTTTATGATCAGATATCGTCGTGATAAAATCTCTGATTTGAGTTTCCTGAGTATACTGGTGGATGAAAAATACCTTCCCAAATATATCTAAAATATTAACAATAACCGAATACACTACACAACACATTTTATTGTACTTATGATATTAACTGTCCTCGAATAATTTCATGTGCAAATACACTAAGAACTGCAGTATTTATAAACATATGATAAAATAGAAACAGATGTTTTACTTATATTTATTTTGCTTGTTCATGTGGGACTCTTCTTCTGATAACGATTTCTGAAAAGTAGATAAGATAAATATTTTTTCGATATTTCGTTTCTTAGTGTGATTTTTCTTTAAGTAATATATTAATCTTGTCTCAGTTTATTTTATATATAATCTATTATCTGATTTGCCAATCTCAGTCTTTCTAAGTGTCTTCTCAAGATTTTATTTTCCTTGCTTGGAAAGGCATTGATGTTATAACAGATACAAGGTGCACTGTATACACAATTTTTGGAATTTTGGGTAGCGTTCTCCAGTTTTGTTTTAGTTAAATTATGCAATCTGTTTGTTATTCTTTTAAAATGCTTTCTCTTTGTATTTATTTTCCACATATAATTTCGAAAATGTTTTCAATTTGTTCGCTATTATTGAAGTTAGAAGTTTGTTGTATTGTTTGTTAGTTTCTTTATTATTTTTTCTTTTTTATTAATTGACATAAAATTTCTTGGACAATCACTAAGTTCGGAAATTTATTTTAGGAAAAATCACTCCTTCACAAAAGTCTCATTTGCTGATCAAACTGCTTTCAATTTCCTCCCCTACCTACTTGCTGAAGGGTTTGAATTGAAATTTTATAAACCTTTCCCTTAACACGTCACGAAAAATACTTATAGGGCAGGGAACAGGATCTCCTCGGCCTATCCATTTTTCTCCATAAAACTTACTTACTTAAGTGTTGTCTTACATTTTGTAGAATATGAGGTGGAGCCCCGTCCTGTATAAACCAGATGCTTTGGCGTTCAATTAAAGGGACAGCTTCTAAAAGCCCTGAATAGTCGTTAACTAAAAAACTGCAATAATCTTCATCATTCAATAGATTAGGCAACACAAACGGTCCAATTACCGGTAGCCTAAAATGCCTGCCCAAACGTGGATGGAAAACCGGATCTGATGTCAGGACTGAAATATGCGTTATGAATATTGACATAACCATCTTTACTGAAACAAAGTAAACAAAGAAGAGATACTGAATTGTTGTGGCTGATACTTGATGTAAATCCATGATGAGAAATCACAAAAACGAAAAATACACTTCGAGATTTACATTTTATTTTGATAGAACGACACATGTTTCGGCATACCATGCCTTTATCAAGTTTCACAAAAAACTACTAGTTTTAGTATTTTGTGAAACAAGAGATGAAAAAAACCATTGGCAAAACTGCCGACGTGGTTGTTAGTCATTCGAATTTATAACTTGAACAGGCTGAATATGAAAAGGATGAAGTAGTTGCTCGCAATGAATTCGCCAAACTACAGATTAACTTACATACGTGCAACACTTCTTACAGTAACCCTTGGATTGTCTTGCATAACTCTCAGCACATTTTCTTCCATCACCGGTGTTCTTACAAATCTGTCTCTATCACGATTATTTACTATTTGTTGGAACGAAATGTTTTCTAATAAAAGTTAATGGATCCTCTGGAAGGAAGAAGGAAGTCTTCTGATCGAGTATGGTGCCGCATACAGACGCCTCGCTTCTGATGCATTACCAGCCGAATTTGTCATCTCCGTGTTTGAATATGACTCTATTTTATGATTAGCAATAATGTTGTTTACTTAAATTTTCCAATCACCACTTTCACTAATTAAACACTGCAAATCTCAATTAACAGTTTATCAATAACTTAGATTGTTAACCGTTTTGGCAACGTCAGTCTTTTATTTGACATGGTAAACAGATTTTTGTAATTTTAAATAGGATGCTTAAGATTTGCTTGTTGAAAAACGGAGTTGCACATATTATGTAAGGTAAAAAGTTATGCAAGACAATCAACAATTTTTCTAAGGCGCTTGTTTTCATTCTCCTAATTCGAGGTTACCTTACGAATGCACTCAATTTCCTCGTTTAGTGCAGCAAATTGTTGTTCAAATTGCTTTTCGAGCACTGAAGCCACTTTGACTGAAATGTCTTGTAAGAATTTTTCATTGAAGACACTTATAATCACGGATTTGATTTACCTGAGGACTCGTTGATGACAAGCCCATTTTGCCGCGGCATGCTAATCAGGTTCACAGAAATAGGTTGAGAAAACTCAGAGCACGATTTCCCAGCAGAATTTTAGCACTCAATGGTTAGCAGTTTGTTTCACTGATCGTTGTATCACCTTCACCTATAATTTTAGTTGTTAAATTTATCAAAATAATTCACTAATCTGCACCGTTAGGACGAGTTGACTTAACTCAAACAAAAATGTGTTATTCTGTTATTGACAAAACGGTCGAAAATAAATAGAAAAAATGTATGTATAATAAGCGTTCTATTTAGGTTGGTGAAATGGGTTTTCGAGTCCTGTTGCGTCCGTATTTTTTTATTTAAATTTTTTCACAATTTTCTCTACAGATTTATAAAATCTTAACAACTTTATGTAAAAAATATTATTTTATGTAAAAAATATTATGTTTGTCCAAATCGATATTTCCAATGGTTTTCGAGTAAATTGAGTTTGAAAATTACTCTGCTCTCTAAGGGTCGATAACTCCCTTCACCAACCTAAATAGGGGTAGCACCTATAATTTAACTAAAAAGTAATGTAAGACCCGCACATTTTTATCTACTCAGTTTCGACCGTTTTGTCAATAACAGAAAAAAAAACAGTATTTTTATGAGTCTTATACAAAGCAGAAGTTTGGAACCCTACTTTAGAAACACCCTGTATGCATGTGGCAAATTTCATCCAAATTTGTTCAGTGGTTTTTCCATAGTTGAGTAACCAATATCGAACAGGCAAACATTCAAACATTCACATTTATAATATTGTATAGGTAATTTATATAGATTATTAAATACGTATACTGAATAATTTGATAATATCAAAAGTTCGCAAAATTTCATTAATACTTATTGTACTTTTTAATTGCGATAAGAACTCTCCTGTATTTTTTGTGTGTCATAGTACTTGAGTTGAGATGGTTTTATTATTTTAAGCAAAAATTTCAAATTGTGCTGTAAACCGAACTTACAATAAAGATATTCCAATTTTGTATATTTTTGGGACCCCATGAAGAGTTAATGAACCAAGATTTTATTAAACCTTTTTTGTATTAACTTGATAGACACTATATTTAAAATAAGTAATTACCACCACAACATGTAGAGGATTTCCTGGATTTCGAACAACTTCAAAAACAAAATCACCAAAATGTATTCGGGCTATTCGGCAATATTGTTTTAGTTATGAGTAACAATTTTTCAACTTGAATCTTAATACCTTTATATTAAGGCAAACAAATTAGTTTCCATGTTTGATAAATGAATCGACATCGCATTCGTTTGATATCGATAATTTTGATCGCATCAATTTTTTTACTTTATAATCTTTATTAAAATGATCAATCTATGTTGTTTCAACATCTGTTCCTATATGACTAGCACTAGCTGAAAAATCGAAGTTTACATTCGTCTGATAACATATTTCAGTATTTAACATCAAGGAGTCATTTCCAGAAACCTTAGGCGGATAAAGTAATTTAAATGTGGTTTCTTATACTTTACAGTCGCTTCTTGGTTTGTACTCTCAAAAAAACACTTAACCTAAAATTTTCAAATGTGAAATTCGGAAACTAGATTTTTACTCTAGTTTCAGACAAAAGCTGTTCAGCATAATGTGAGCCATCTTTCTTTTATATCAGTTTTGAGCTCGAGATTGTTTTTCAATCACATCTGAAAGTCAGATTCGAGTTTTTAAACGGAAACCCCTATTTCTGACACCGGATCCAAAAAGACGTGGCAATTTCAAATATTAATTGCCCTTAAAGTATCTCGGTCTTTCATCCCGGGTTCAGACATCTCATTTCATATCAACAGTACCACTTATCTCTTCACGGGCCTGTATTTAATATTATATGATTTCGCTTTACAGAGTTTAGAAATGGTCTGTTATTCTACATTATAAAATCAGTTTTCTCTAATATTTACTATTCAACTTTGATCTTTCTGACTCTTTCTCGTATATACAGGGCTCTCCCATTCTAATCTGTTTATCACCATCTCCATAAAAATGCTCATTTTAAAAAAGCTCGTTTAGAATGTTTTAAGGGGGGCATCTAGATGTGACCTAAACCTTGTGTTCGACATCAAGGCCATACTGCCTGTCTCAAATTTTGGTTTGTTGCATGGGCGCGCAGAGATATTGACCGTTTATATTGCATTTCTATTGTAGTTTAGATTAGATAGTCGTTTTACCTGCGATTAGAATTCGTTTTTTTTTTTTGGAACAATAAGTATCTTGGGTTTTCTAAAGTGTTTCAACTATTGCAGTCTATAGAATAGCTGATATCCTCCAAAAGATTTGTGATGTCTCTTTCTACTGGCGTGTTACCTAGAAGATTCATCCAGACTTGCCTAGTTTTCTAGACTCATTTTATATTGTTTGATTGACTGATAATTTCCTTTAGAATATTTATGTCATCAACTTTCGAGAAGATTCTGTGGAATCTGGCTTCGCCTTGTGGCGCAACATAATCTGCAGTAGTTTGTATTCCGTTATTGCAAGTAATCTTACACTAAAAGCTGGAGACCTATTCGTTTGTTACTGCGAATGTTTTCTCTGCTATCTCTCTTGAAAATTAATACTATGAGAGAGCTACGAGGGCTGCCTTTTATATTTCGGGATTGTAGAACAAGAACAAATATTAATCATCGAAAATCGCTTTATTGTTTTTCAAAATATTCCCCATGAAGATCTATATACTTTTGCATGCGTTTGAACCAATTGTCTAAGCACTTTTTCCACTCTGATTAAGGTATCTCCAAAACATGCATTTGAACACAGCAACCGCTTCTTCAGGTGTCGAAAAACGTTGACCTCTCAGTTTGTTATTTACGTACGGGAATAAAAAGATTTCATTTGGTGACAAGTCAGGAAAATACGGCGGATGACTCATCAAATCGATGTTTTGAGTGGTCAAAAATGCAGTTGTTTGAGTCGATGAGTGAGAGCTTGCATTGTCGTGGTGAAGAGTGATCCATCTTCGGCGTTTTCCTCATTTCTTGGAAGACAACTGGCAAACATATGGTTGTGTACCTCTCAGAATTGACTGTTCTGCGTTGTTCTAGTGGTACGGTTGCGACATGTCCAGTTTTTCCGAAAAAACAGGCGATCATTTGCTTGGAAGTGCTTCGTGCGCGAACAACTTTTGTTGGATTCGACTCATTTGAAACACCCATGCAGTCGACTGCTGTTTACTTTCGGGTTTATACGCGTAAATCCACGATTCATCATCTGTCACTATTTCATAAACGTGTTTTGAAGCACCGCGATCGTATTCTTTGAGCTTTTCTTTCGACCAATCGACCCGAGCCTTTTTTGAACAATTGACACATTGTGTGGGATCCAACGCAAAAATTTTTTTTTCACATTCAAATGTTTATGCAATATTGAATGTATGCTGGTCCCACTAATGTGTAATGTTGACTCAATCTCACGATAGGTCACATGACGATCTTGCAATATCAGTTCGCGCACAGCATCAATGGTTTCCGGAACAACAACTGTTTTTGGACGACCTTCACGAAATTCGTCTTGGAGTGAACTACGACCTTGATTGAATTCACCATACCATCGATAAACCGTGGTCCTTGATGGAGTTTCATCGCCAAAAATTAAATTCAGTTCATCCATACACTCTTGCTGACTTAATCCACGTCGAAAGTTGTAAAAAATAATCAAACGAAAGTGTTCACGATTTAACTCCATTTTTTGGCCGAGATGAATCCTTTAAGTTACTGTAAACAACACATAGCGCTCGTATGTCAAAACGTTCTGAGTACGTATAACCTCAAAAATGTTAAACTTTACGATAGAGCTGTCAGTTGTCAGATTGCAACACTAGAGTTATCCAATCCCGAAATATAAAAGGCAGCCCTCGTATTCCACTGTTCTGATATAATCTAGACAGTGGTACGTATTTATCACCTTCTACTACCAATAACCCATATACCCGTACCCTCTACCTAAGAGTTCATACTGATTTTAGCATATACTTTTCGGTTATTTTATGAAATTAGTGCTTTGAATTGAATTTTTCATGAGTTACCTCCGTAAACGACTTCCTCCCAACTTTTCTAATTCAAAAATTCCAACAAAGAATTTCGTTCTAAAACATATTAAAAGGAGAAACTAGATGCTACCTTAAAAAATATATTTTTTTAGATACCTCAACTTTAACCGAATTTTCAAATATGGGTTATCGGAACAGTTTCCAATTTTTTCCAAATGAATCGTCGTTTACTATTTAATCTGCAAGAAACATCTCGATAGTAATATCCTATTTGGAGATAATTAAAAAATCAATATCTCACAGCGCACAGTAGTAGAAAATATAGAATTTGATAATGAGAAGAAGATGGTCAAACTTTAACGCCAAAAACCGCATAATTATTTTAATAAAAAAACTCACCATATTATCCAATCTGGTTACAGAAGCTGTTCTTTATACTCGTACTATAAAAGTACATTATAACGTTAATGAGATTATTAAGACTGGCGTTTTCCATATTTTTAATTGACCGATACTAAAGCACAGCTTCTTTGAAGCATGTAAACAGGATAAAAGTTTTCAAAAATTAATGATGTCTTAACAAGCTCAGTTCTATCAACGACAAAGGCGAAAACCTCGACCGTCGTTTATATCAAATGGCCCCTTCTCGTTTATATAATTTTGGGAAGAAATAGTAATATCACGTCCAGTTTCTTGTATTATATTATTGTGATCATGTCTTTAGTTCTCGTAGTATCTCTTTGAAGCCATCCAATAAAACATTGTTAACGCTTCTTAAAGTCAGGTATTTTTTAAGCGTTCTTAAGAGTTGAACAATAACCTAACACTTGTTGTCTGGAAGGAAATATAAATCAATTTCCATCAACTATTATATACTTGCTGATCCTTTCCGGCTGCGCACGGGGTAGACAAATCGGTGTATTTAACGCATTTACCTTATTTTCATTTAGTATTTGACATTTTTTACATTTGTTAACATTCGTCAACATTTTTGACAACTTTAACATTTTTGACAACTTTAACATTTTTGGCATTTTTGACGTTTTTTGGAATTATTTGACATTTTTGTCCTGTTTTACATGTTGACATTTTTGACATTGTTGACATTTTTGACATTTTTAACATTTGTAACATTTTTCACATTTTCACATTTTTTTGATATTATTGTCATTTGTGACATTTTAAGATTTTTAAAACTTTCGGGTTTTTGACTTATTTACTATTTACGGTGACTTTGACATTTTTAGTTATTTCCGTTAATTTCTGACACATTAATTTCAACAATTTTGTCAATTTTTATATACTTATGTTATTTGGTGCATTCTTATCATTTCGAGATTTTTGAGATTTCTGTAATTTCTCGAAAATTAAATTATTTTTTTTTGTCATTTAAAAATGTTTATATTTCTGACATTTGCTATTTTTGAGATTTCAGCAGCTACTATTCACATAGTGAACACTTTTCAATCTCCACCCCATCCATAAATTCAATATTTGCCAAATGATGAATAATGTTTTCAATCATTTTGTGGATTTAAGCAACAATTAATTTCTAGGAAATTCATTTTGTTCTAAAACTTATTTGTAGATTCTTTACTAATAATGTAGTCTAAAAAAGAGTAGAACTGAAAACAAGTCTGAAATGAAATTGTAAAAATTACTCCGGTTTGTCCCAAATTTTTTAAGGAGATAGAAATAAATACACAACAACAAAGATTTTAAAAATATACAACACATAAACGTCAAACATCAAGCCCTCTCCAAGAAAGCAGAAGGCAGTACCAATACAAGAAATCGAGAAGACATATAGAGAGATAAAGATTGTCAATTGCCAAAACATGTACTAACTGATAATGATATACCCAAATTGGCTGTGAGAAAACAAAGTTATTATTTGTTTGTTGTTAAACAACAAAAATCAGGACACCCTTAAAGGTAAATGAATCATGGCAAGAGATCCCGTCAGTGAAAATCAATGAGGAAACTTCAAAATCAATTAGTCAAACATTATTAACTATTGCTTCAGAAAAACTCTAAAAAACTTTATTGGAAAACGATTCCTGAGCATAAATCAAAACCTCATATCCAACATACAGTGTGGAACAGCCCAATGGAATAAATTCGATGACGAATAAAAGAGGGCTTCTAAGGGAAAAACCCTTGGACACGATTTGTATTTTTAAATGCGAATTTTTTCAACAAAAAAATGTATAGGATGTGTCATGTGGCCAAAACCAACTTTCTTATTGTAAATACAAGCCCCTTTATATTATTTATTTTTTGGATTCTCCAGAAAATTAGAAGTAATTCATGTGCAATGTCCTGTACCTATCTTCAACTGTTTCGGAAATATTAAGTGTTTTCACAAATTCGATTTAATTCTCAATAAGATAGTAACTGATATGAAAAAAAAGTTTTGTTTATTTTCGTCAAAACTCAATTATTTACCTAGTGGTGATCATTGTCAAATTAACGCTATGCATTACATTCAATATTTAAGTTTCGGTTTTCCAGAAAATCTCATGTTCATATGGGCTCTCCTGCAATGAAATTACAGATAAGTTAAATACTTGTAAGCTAAAGTTTGTGGAAACTGCCCGGAACACTAGTTGCCCTCTTATCGAAAAAACTCTCCCGCAGGATTAACTGTGAGAAAGTAGGTCTACAGATTTGTCAACTAGTATTCCAGTATAACATGTTGTGTATTTTGTGTTGTACTTATCTGTTTTTTTTGTAACGTTTCGATTCCTAATCAGGAATCGTTGTCGAACAATGTTTGTTTGAATGTTTTGCACTATATTCGCTTGACTTTTTTGAATCAGTCAATTGACATTACAAAAGGGAGTAGTTGCTAACTGATTGAGGAGGTAAATGATTATTTTGAATGTTCATCTGGGATTTTCTCTCCTCGCAATGGTTTTTGAAATATACAGATAAGTTAAGTACTTGAATATTAAGGAGTAGTATCTAAGGGCAGTTTGTGGAAACTGCCCGGCACACTAGTTGCCCTCTTATAGAAAAAACTCTCCCGCAGGAATAACTGTGAGAAAGTAGGTCTACAAATTTGTCAACTAGTATTCCAGTATAATATGTTGTGTATTTTGTGTTGTACTTATCTGTTTTTTTGTGACGTTTCGATTCCTTATCAGGAATCGTTGTCGAACAATCAGTTTGTATTGCAAACATGATTCCTGATTCGCACAGTTATCCTATTCGCTTGACTTTACTTTGAATTCAAGTAACTTAATTTTTCAGACATTATTCACTACAATGAAGGCTACACTGCGAATATATTTTAGCAAGACATTGTATCGACAACGATTCCTCAGGTAAGGAAGTTTCGAATGTTCATCTGGGATTTTCTCTCCTCGCAATGGTTTCTGAAATATACAGATAAGTTAAGTACTTGAATATTAAGGTGTAGTATCTAAGGGCAGTTTGTGGAAAGAACACTAGTTGCCCTCTTATAGAAAAAACTCTCCCGCAGGAATAACTGTGAGAAAGTAGGTCTACAATTTGACAACTAGTATTCCAGTATAATATGTTGTGTATTTTGTGTTGTACTTACTGTTTTTTTGTGACGTTTCGATTCCTTATCAGGAATCGTTGTCGAACAATGTTTGTTTGAATGTTTTGCACTATATTCGCTTGACTTTTTTGAATCAGTCAATTGACATTACAAAAAAGGCAAGCGAATATATTGCAAACTGTTCGACAACGATTCCTGATAAGAAATCGAAACTTTCTCACAGTTAATCCTGCGGGAGAGTTTTTTCTATAAGAGGGCAACTAGTGTTCCGGCAGTTTCCACAAACTGCCCTTAGATACTACACCTTGATATTCAAGTATCTTAACTTATCTGTATTTTTCAGAAACCACTGCGATTAGAGAAAATCCCAGATGGACATTCAAAATAGTAATTAAGGGACTACACTTCGATGAATTGCAATGAATCTACACTGTTTTCTCTAAAACGACTCAACCAATTTAAATATTTCAAATAGCATTCTAAAAAGAGATGTTCCAGCTTGATTTCATATAATTTTCTATAACGTGAAACTTACGCTTTTCTGAAAATCGTAAAAATATGTGCAAAAATCGGTAAACATCAATGTTAATGTCAAACTTTCATCATATCATAACTTAAATGTCAAGATATTCCATCAAAGCATATTGTACAGGGTATTTGTAACGGTTTTCATTTTACAAGTATAAGGCTTGCAGTCGAGTGAAATGACACAAAATATTCCATGAATGTGTCGAAAAGAAAAATTGTTAGGTAAGCGATATTTTCTTTTCTGTACGGAATACGGTGATAGCTGTGTGTGTGTGTGTGTGTGCGTGCACCGAAATTCAAGCAGCAAGCTATGTGCGCACCTGAAATATAGGGCGAAATAAAATTGCAGTTAGAAAGGTGTGTTCAAAAAATTTTAAAACAAATATGCTATGGGGTGTTATTGGGTACATGAGTAGTTGCCTAGACAAAGTTGTTGAAATAAGAATGAACTAAAACTATAGTTATACAGAGTGTATTAAAAAACTTAAAAAAATTGTTAAATAAGCATACGCAGGAAGGCTATTCGATTTATAGGGCGGAGGGTTCAAAAAATGTTAGAAGCAGTTGCATATAGAGGATGATTGAAATATAATGTGCAGTGGAATTATAGTGATTAAAAAATGGTATATAGTGTGTAACATAAATAGTTGCTTATACTTGACATATGGGGCGAAGTAAAATTATAGGTATACAGGGTGATTTAAACAATAGAATCAATAGGGTGGAAAGAATTATACTTATATAGGGCGGTTGCAACATGTTAAATTTTAGTTTTGCACGGTGTGGTGTCCCCGTGGTTGAAACACTACATATGCTAAGGATCAGTAAAAATGTATGTATAATAATGATTTTGCGTCTTTGTAACAAAGGCTGATTCAAGCAATGTGCAATAAACTGTTCGAAGGACCTTTAGGGGAACAAATCTACAGAAATAATATCACCTCGCGCAAAACGTCACTAATTATCACTAAGTAAGAGTCAATCACTGACCTTTTTAGTCGAAGTTCTGCAGGTGGTGTTCTCTGGGTTCTTCTGTCTTCAGAGGCTAACCCCGCTGTAGCAGGAACAATTTTACATCTTCGTCTGTTCTTAAAGTAATCTGGGTGATACACTGTAGACACAAAAAAATGGCGATGAACAGTTTCTGGATTGAACAAAACAACAAAGAGCTAAATGAATAAAATTTAAACGAAATCAGTAAACAAGTTGCGGGAACGCAACACACTGTAATTCAAAAAAGGAAAAACAAATATTTTATATTGAGTGACATATACAGGGTGGTTGCATATCGGGTGAATTAGAGTTACAGTTATAGAAAGTGGGCTAAATAATAAAACAAATGAAAAAGTTAAAAAAGAGCGGGAGTCATTTGTGACTGGACGATGGAAGCGAAAGCTTCTTACGAATTATACTTCCCGTCTTTTGTTGTCTCATGTCTCTGTTTCTATTTCTTTGTGTTATCATTAGTAATGGTTATAAATTTCAGAAGAATTATAATAATTGTTACTATTTTGTTTTGACTCAAGTATTGATCCTAATGTGTAATTTAATTGTTAATTTAAATTGCTATAAGTGCCAGATAAAATTTCTTGAATTATTAACTTGCAAGTTGAAGCTCATATCCGATGAATTGTAAATGCGGCAAAAAAAATTACAGTAGATGTATGAAATTAACAGCGTTCTTTCTGAGTTCTGACATATGTCAAGTCCGTAATGCGATATATCACAAAGAGAGATTTGGAGTTTTTATTAGAAAAGCAAATTTTGTGCAGGTTTTGTATATTAATTGGATGTTATATTAGTTTATTTCCAAATATATTACTTATATTCTATAAAAGAAGAAAGTCATAATGCCTTTTACCTGGTCTTTGTTTCTTACACAGTGAACTGAATTGTATGGGTATTTCAAGATCAAGGTAGAGTATGTTGTCGGTGTCGGTGTCGGTGTCAATGTCGGTGTCGACACAAATGAAATTTCAAGTTATCCAATTCATTCTCTTCCTCATCTAGTTTCATATTTGTAAATATGGGCCTCCAATAAGAAGCTTTCACTTCAAAAATATGTAGATAATATAGAAAATAATACAAATTGGAGAAAGATAGGGAGATAAGAATACGCTAAAATAATCAATAGAATTGTACCTTAAATTAGATTAAAAAATTACATGTCAGAAAATACTTATTGATTGCACACGGTTTGCTAAACAGTTTTTAATTTAAGCCAATTGAAGTCGGTTCTTTTTTAAATATAAATTATTCTCCTCAACACTACAAGAACTCAATTTTTTCACAACTTAACTGCCCAAATGTTCACAGTCATACAGCTGCCGATGCAAGTGTAAGTAAAGCTGGTAAGTAAAATTAATATCAACTCCGAAATCCGGCAAAAATTATATGTGCTGCCCAGCAATATTCAGGCGCCTTCATTTGGTTATCAAATTCAATATGGACAAGATTTCGAGCTACACCCTAGCCAATTAATCGATTTCAATGGTCCGGTGGCGACGAGACAATTTCGCTTAGTCGCAGGCCCTTAATATGTATTAATGTGGAGGACAACCTTGGTGCGAGCGGGTGGGTTCGATCGATCCTTAATTTCAATCAGAAATTTTCCTCAAATGGTTAAAAGCATTACTTAATTTATGAGATTTATCTGCAGCTGCCACTCTCGCTCCGAGCCGGGGGCTTTGTTGTCAACCGATTACATAGAATGGTCGTTGTTATCTATACACGTGTTAATGCGATACCGGAGAGCGTTGAATAAACGCAAACACAAGAGCCCTTTGGACATCTATCATTGTAATCCAAATTGATTTTATGTAAAACTCATTTACAATTGATGGCTCCTACATGCGAATGAAGCTTATAGTGTTTACCCAATAAAAGGATATTATGATGAATGGAATATTGTTGTTTTGATTCTTGCTGCGTTTGTTTTTAGATTATACGTTCAAAAACGATAAGCGTCTGTGCTTTCGAGATTCGCATCGATTAACAGTCAGTAAAATTTAAAATGTTTTTTTATGAAAGGGTTGCATATTCTACAGGGTGTAGGTATGAGAATTATTTAGATTGTATAGTTGAATTTATAGGACAATGACATAAATTGTTATTAGGGTTGTTGCTAATAGAATTTTTGTATAAACTACTTTTTTGTTCATAAGCACTTTCTAACATCTGATTGGGATTCCATATTTTTACTGAGCCAGATTTTCCCATCTTATTCTATATCTGCCAGCAGTTCAGTAAATCAGTCGCAACGGTTGATTCAACGAAATTTTAAATGTCACCCATTTTCGAAATGATTACTCTCTTCGAGGAGTCATTCTTTTGTACGCAAGACAATATATAGGACATATATTGTTTCTGGTATCTTCATCAGTTGCGCTTGCCACAATAGAATGTCCTGTCGAACATATTTATGTATTTGATAACGGTAAATTTGTAGACGCGAGATGTAAAGACCGACATCTAGTATTTTCGGGGAAACTAGCAAACAGATGTTCCGAATTTGGATCCGTTCCGTGTAACGATAAATTTATTTATCCTGACATTCTAAGCTATGAGTTACGGGAGAACAGCATTTACACGGAACGGCTCCTTTGTGTGCTAGTTTCCCCGAAAATCCTAGATGTCGGTCTTTACACCTCGCGTCTACAAATTCTAAATGATTCTTGTCATTTTTATATTGTGCTTTTCATATATCTTAACCTTTCTAGGCTGCTGACATGAACCCAACAGGAATTTTCTTAAATACTCTAAGACATAACATAGGTCAATTTGAAGTTGATAGACAATGTAACTCGTTCCTCGAAGTTTCCTTGGACTTCCAATCGTCTTGATGTGGTTGATCACACAACGTTTCAATAGCTGTGTATCTATCGTTTTTATACCCTTAACCGTTCATGCGTCGCCGGCGGTTGGTTGCCTGTGATGCGTAGCGGCAGAGACCGAAGAAGAGCCCCCCAAATATTTTTAATTTGGACGCTGGGCTGGTTAATGATATTTTCGTTCGAGATTATGTATGCAGTCTCTATGAATTTTCTTTTGTACAAGTGCTCTTCCTTGTGAATTGCTTTGGCCTGGTCCCAGTTGATATTATGGCGTTCGATCCATGCGTGATTAGCTAGCACAGACTTCGTCACCTCCGCCCTTTGAGTAGCTGTGCGGTGTTCCTTACCCCTGGTGTCCAGCGGTCGCTTTGTCTCTCCAATGTAAAGATTGCCACATTAATTGGAGAGAAGGACTGAACACCATAATATCAACTGGGATCAGGCCAGAGCAATTCACAAGGAAGAGCAGTGGTACAAAAGAAAACTCATAGAGACAGCATATATAATCTCGAACAAAAATATAATTAGCGAGCCCAGCGTCCAAATTAAAAATATTTGGCGAGCTCTTCTTCGGCATCTTCCGCAATGCATCACCGGATGTCCAAGGAAACTTCGAGGAATAACATAGGTACATAAATGAAGGTTTGGTTCCGAAACGGAAGAAATCAGTCCTTAGTTGAGTTCATCTCATTCAATTTTGTTTGGCATCAAACGTCAATTTTGTGATATCCTGTTCTCGGAATCACACAACGTAAAAGTGTTCTTTGATCCAAACCTATTCAGTTTAGCTTCTTGGAAGAGCGCATCGAGTCGAATTTTGAGATTTGATGTTTGAAGGCCAGTATAAATCGAACACAGAGTAATCCATATCAAATTAGAGTCAGAGATTTGGGATAAGAAAAAGCAGAAGAGAAAATGAACAGGCAATTGAAACAGATCTTGAATAAGGCTAGTGATAATTTAGAGGAACAATTCAAATTATTATATGGTAAAAGGGTTCACTCACGGAAATTTCAACACCAATAATTCTAGCACAAAAGTCCAGTTTATAACAAATTCTAAAACACTGTTTGTAACTATAATACTAAATTTTTGGTACAAATAGGGCTTTTACTAATTTATTATTTCATTAAATAATACTGTAGAATGACATATCCTCCTTTCTTTCATACTTTGCCACTCAATTCGTGTTATCTTCTCACTCACACATCTTTCATACTTTCGTATTCCTCCAACTAGACGCACACAGCATTTTTTAATTAATTGAATACGTCTTATATCAGTACATAAAGACATGGATGGTACAAGATATCACAAAAAAAAAGACACTCTGGTGCTTTCACTTAAAATTCTTCTATGGCTATAAATTAGTTTTAGGTTAGCAAAAGCTCTGCTTATGCACATATTTGTATGAGCCGAGAACCGCAGATTAACATCTAAAAGCAGTCCCAAATTTCTTGCATTGACGCATTCAAGTCTCTCATTGTTTAAAGTTAGATTTAGAGAGCGTATCAGCCGACCTCTACATTGACTACGTCCAAATAATAGAGTCTGGCATTTCTTTGGAAAATAGTGTTTATATCATTATTTAACTTTTCTTGCGCTTCATCTATAGCTTCTGGTGAACACGACATAAATATACGTGTTAACTGCGTACATATAAACGAAAGTATATATTATGGTAAAAAAGAGAGGTCCTAAAATTATTCCCTGAGGTACACCGCACAAAATATTTAAAGCTGGTAACTGGTTACCATTTATCTCTGCAGACTAAGTTTTGCCGCTGAGGTACCGAGTTACCAGCCTGCTCGAGTTTTTACTAAGACCAATATACTCTAAAATAGCAAGAAACAGGTGGTGACTCATGTGTCAAAAGCCCTATAATAGTCTATAATAATCAAAGCCGTAACTTCCCCGCGGTCTGTTGCTTCTAATGCATCATCAGTTACTTCTAACAAAGCTGTAGAACAGTTGTGATTTTTGCGATTCGCAGGCTGGCAAGTAGGCAGAATATTAAATGTATCAACATGTTTACGTATTTGACTCTCCAAAACGTTTTCTATGTCCTTTGAAATGGTTGGCAGGATGCTAATAGGCCGTACATTTTTATCCTATTTTGTACAAGATACTTTTGGAATCGGAATCAAAAAGCTACATTTTCACAGCTCAGGGAACGTTAATGTTTCAGTACAATAGTTAACAATTTGAAGACGCGAGATGTAAGACCGACATCTAGGCTTTTCGAGAGAATCAGCACACAGAGGTTCCGAATCAGGAGCCGTTCCGTGTAATTGCTGTTCTCCTGTAACTCCTAGGACAGAATGTCAAGATAAAATTTTTCAGGTTACTTCACCTGTCAGAGATATTGAATACTCTCTTCGAGGTGTCATTCCTTTGTACGCAAGACAATATACATTATATATCATATATAATGTACATTGTTTCTAGTCCGGGAACCTTCATCAGTTGCGCTTCCCACAATTGAATGTCCTCTTGAACACTTCTTTATGTATTTGAAACATTTCGTTAAATTTTAAGACGCGAGATGTAAGACCGACATCTAGGATTTTCGAGAGAATCATCAATCAATTGTGGGAAGAGAAACTGATGAAGATTCCCTGACCAGAAACAATGTATATTATATATGATATATAATGTATATTATTTTTATGTTTTTTTTTGGGCAATAACACCACAATAGAAATAAAAGGACGTATATTGCAGGAATACCAAACGTTTCAAAGTCTATTCTGACTTCGTTGTCAATGGCTTTATATTTATTGATGTAGATTGCAAAATGTATATTGTCTTGCGTACTAAGGAATGACACCTCGAAGAGAGCATTCGATAGTTAACAAGATGAGTAATGTATGGGAGTATATGCGGACAACAATTTAAGAGCATGGCAATGCATATGCCGTCGATGCCAGTTGCTTCAGACTTAATACTAAATATGGCAGCTTAAACCTCCTCAACTGTGGCAAGTCTGAATTCAAACCTAGCAGTTTATTTTCCAAGTATTAAGAAATTAAGGGTATTAGTGTTAGAACTTAAAGCATTTGTTACATCAGTGAAGGTCATTTTAATTTTATCAGCGTTACCGAGAGTTTCCAGAACTCAACTGGAAGTTTTATCGTACATGATTAAATCTTTTCAAGCTTTCAATTTTTCCTCTGATTATTCTGTTGAATATTTTCTTCAACGTACGTTTTTTAATCTTTGCAATGGTTATTGCTATATAGTTTCTGTACTGCCTATAGCATCTCAGTTATCTGCAGTATTTCTATTCTTATATTTGCTTACAGCCATACATTTAATTAACAAGTGAATTCATTATTATTTGTAAAATGACTGTCTTTTGTATTCGTAACGACTGTTTTCTACATATTATATTATCTTGTATTGGAGGTATAGTGAAATCACCAAATAACTGAAACAAAAAGCAAGTTAGGAAATAACGTCTGGTATAACGAAAAGCTATTACAGTGAGCAATCTAACCTAATCTAATATAGAGACTGGCATAATCTAGAGTAATGAAAATTACGTTGACGATATCCCGAACCAATTTAATTACAAGACAGCTAAAAAACTATTCCCTTTTAGTTGGTCTAAAAAGGAATCAACTACAAATAAATGCTAATTCGGCCTTCCACAACCCACAAAGGCGGAAACACATTGTAACGTCTTTTCATTCCAACGCAGATCTTCCCCGTTTGAGTATTCAAATAATTGACTCGAGCTGAATATTTCCTTCGCAGCAGCAAATATGCAAATTACTCATCAGTTTAATTAATATTCCTCTCAAGACCAAACTAATGCATTGAAATTTCATAATCAGCTCCCTACATTCTGTTTGGTATGTAATTTTCAGAACCCCACTGTTTTATTACTTAAATGAATATTCATCAATTTGTGCCGGATGCTGCTGCAATTGCTGAATGATCAAACTGAGAAACAATTTCTTACTTCGAGATGTTTTTTCCCGAACTTTTCTTGGAAATGTAAACACTAATTATAAAACTTCCTGATATATGTCTGCTACGGAGCACACAAGAGGTGTGTTCCGTAGATCGTTTTGTTTTTCAGAACTCCGTAGTCTTACAAAATATTGGACCGATTCCAATCGAATTTATTTCTAATTCAAGTTTAATCATGTAAACGGCACGGATGTGATTTAGTGATAATCGGATTATTTCTGCCCTATTTTGCTAATGGATTGAAGTGTAACTAAGGTGTTTTGTTCATTTTTGTTTACAAAAATTTTTAAGAGTGTAGGCAACATATTTGATGTCAAAATAAGAAGTACAATAAAATCAAATATATCGAAGTCTAAACTTACAAACACAGCTTAAAATTCAGCAAAAGTACATTATTCCCTGTGGATGTTATACATTTTTATTGGAGAAACATCTAGAATATAAAAATACAATTTGACAGTTTAACTATACTAAACAAGAAAGAACGCTAATCAAAACCAAAATTTATCTTTTCTGCTTCCGTATGTATTCGTTACTAAGTAACGAATACTCGATAAGGCTCGAAGTACCGAATCGTTAACTTTACATTGGTATCGTTACTTGAATCGAATGTTTGCTTCAGCACAATCCATGTCGACTGGCCTATAATAATATCAATACCGAAAAGTCCGACTCGCACATAGTTAGTTTCGTTACTTCGTTAGGTACGGTATGATTTCGTGTGTTTCGTACATACGAATATTTCGTACGATTCGCACATACGAATACTTCGAACCTACCTTATTTCGGTACCGAAATGGTATCTGCCCTGCCAACCTACCGAATTGTTATGACAGTAAGATGAATAAGTCGTCATTCATAACTGATTATATCTTTATATTGCTATTTATTAAATTATATAACAACCTATATGTTTTGAACACTATTCACTAGTCATTCTTAACATTAAAGATTTCATAAACCATTGAGATCTATAAAAGTATATTATAATATAAGACTTAATTTCGAAAACAGTTTTATAAAATAAAAAAAATACTTTGGATATTCTATTTCGGATTGAATGAGTTTATTGAATGCAGATTCCATATGGAGTTTGTTGTATGTAATAACAAAATCGAGTGCTGCTTCTCCAATCACTGGTAGTATTATTATGCAAAGAAAGTTTCTTTATAAAAAAGATAATGCACTTCAATTTTGGCAGGCACAAACTTTGTTATATCCATGATGAAGTAGAAATAATACTTGTTAAACTCAGTTTCTGCAGAACGAATTTTATCAAAATCGGGCAAATATTGTCAGAAAAACGTGCTTCACCCAAACGGATGAAAAAAAAATATTTCAAAATGTGAGTGGCATATGTTGATCTTAAAATAAAATGCGGTAATTACCAATGTGATGAGTAGTTTAGGAGAACTGTCAAATTAGTATAAGAATATAATTATTTACCTCTTTATTGAAAATAGTATATATGTTTATATTAGTTTCTACTTACTAAGGAGACTGATATAAAATAAAAATGTGTTTAGCTGCATTGCTTGAGTGTATAGTTATTTTTCTCTTTATTTATTTTATATTTATAATTGAATATAAATATTACTTAATAAAAGCCCTTCATATTCCATACATAATTATTTTTTCCTTTATTTGCAACGTAAATTAGAACCTTAACCAAAGTAACAAGTAACGAATACTTTGTTACGGGTAATCAAACTAAGAGTAACGAATACATACGAGTATTCAAGAAGTCGTTACTTTTACAGCACTATTTATAACTCGTATCAACGTTATACCTCGGTTGTGCCTTATGACGTCAAAATGACGTCACTTTTCGGTTTTACAATACTTTTCTATTCCACGGTCCCACAGCTTGTTGCCGATGGTTAGGGATGAAAAGTAGTAATTTCCTTTCAATCATCAAATTTATGAGGATGATTCTGTGGAAGCTCAATCGAAATATACAAACTTATGCATGGCTACATGATTTGAAAGTGTATATTACGAACTCACGATATTAAAAGTAAAATTATATAACTACATTTTTACATTTAAGAATTGTAGAACGTCAAAAAATTTAATTATTACCTAACACAAATTGTTGTGTGTGCCATTTTAATAAGGACAAAGGTGTAGAATACTTTTGTGGAGAATTTTTACCAACATTATCATTCACTAAACCCAGATTTAAACAGTAACTATGTAATAAGATAATATGACTGTATTAATTTGTCACTTTTTAAGAAGCATTAAACGATTTTCACAATATTTGTCGTTAAGCAGAAATAAATATTATCGGAAATGCATGAAAATAGATCTTCAAAAACTCATTTTTTGGAAATCAAAATTTTATTGTATTTTTACATTCCAATACTCTCTATATGTATTTTTAAATTTTCTAGTTTAAAAAACGTACTATTTTACTTTAAATACTAGTTGAAATCATACCCATTGTAACGTTTGGATTATTTAAATAAGCAAAGTATGGTGTTATATCCTTAATAGACAAAATAATAAATGAAGTCAATATATGATCGTGAAGAAATTATAAAAAATAGCAATTATACAAAAATTATGGAAATATGCCAACCAGATTCTTGGTAAAAATAGTAACAAAACTAACAATGAAACACCAAGAATTCATATTCTTGTAATGTTACTTAGCAAAAAAATCAAAAAGTCACACAATGAAAAAATGAAATTACCGACAACGATCACCAGATCACCACTACTATCTTTTAACACCAACAAACTATTATTATCTTAACAACTTACCGCATTTTGGATTCTCCTACTGAGCGCTATAATTGTATCTTTCGTTTTTACGAAAGCCCTTTTTTCTTTGTCTAATCGAAAAAAAACATTGTTCAACGAGCGTGTACGGTCCAGATTTTAGTGATGGGACATTACGAAGCCCTTCAACTGATGCTGCTACAGAGATACTAGTCTGAAGACAGAAGAACCAAGGAATACATCACCCTCAGAGCTTCGCCATAAGATTGATTGTAATGAGTGACTACTTAGGGTTCCGTACCACCATCAAGATTATAATATTCCAGTTTCAGACAAGCAGGGAATGAGTGCATTTTCTTGTATTTACCTTTATATCTTTTAAAGGAAGCGTTTTAAATTTATAAAAAATATACACTTTGATTTTCCACGCATACACTGTTTATTTTATCTGTTTCAGAATTCGCTTGATTTTGATTAGAATACATATGTATTTAATTTTCTAATTTGGAGCCCAAAAATTAATATTAGAGTTTTATTTTATTAATATACTTTCAGAGAAGTCTTATAATCCACTGTCTGAGTTTTGAGGCTCTGTAGATTGGAAGATAAAGGGCAAAATAGGTCAAGTTTTAAATTATAAATTATTAAATCTGTTATTCAAATTATTAAAAAATACAAATAAAATATATTTTTAAAATTTAAATAGTGTAGTTTCTAAAGTGGGAATTATGTTGATGTTTAATATTTTTGTTAATATCTTTTAAACAAATTTTTATTCTATTATTAATAGAATTAGGGAGTTTTTTCATATTTTTCCTATAAACAAAAGAATTGAGGTCTTATAGTTTGGGGAATACCGGGGAGAATGGGTAATTTTTTTAAAATATTTTTTAAATATATTGTAAAATATTCATTTTAAAAAAATTAAAAAAATATATTTGTATTAGTCATAATGAGCCTTCTGATTTGATATTTTATATGACTCATTAGAAACAATTATAATTTTTTGTTTTCCATTTAATTCTATAATTTGCCCCCCAAAATTAATATTAATGGTTTCTCCTTATTTTTTCTGTAAAGCTCGGGAAATATAGAACTATTTCCTATTGTTTTCAAAATTTAGGCTCAGTAGTTTCGGAAAACAGGGAGGGAAGGGTCGATTTTTTTTAGTTTTTTCCCACAGAAGTACCCCTAAAATCAAAATTTCTTCATTTACGATATGTACTCCTGATCGGGTCACCAAACTATATACTGATACCAAATTTCAACCTCTTCCGTCCACTAGTTTAGGAGAAAACTGCTGTGATGTGACAGAAGGAAGAAATCCTGAGTGATATTGTATATACGGAACCCTAAAAACAATCTTTTGTTGATAAAAAAACCACTACATCTGAAACAAATATTTGATATTAAGTCTCTTAAGTACTATTATGACACATTTTAAAATAAATTTATAAAATTCAATAGTTCTACAAGAAACAGAAAGTATTATCAAACCTGGGAACAGATAACTGAGTTAACCTCTGAAAGGTTCATTAATATTATATTTAATGTACAAGTATTGTGAACCTTCTGTTGAAATAAATAAACATAACTATGTTCTGTTATGGGGTAGCTCATAAGCTGATCAAACATCAAACTTCCCTTTCATATTATTTTATTTTTTGTTGTTACTTTTGAAATAAAGAATGGTTGAAGTCTATATGCAGAATATCCAAAACAAAATAACCCACCATATTTCTAGATTATTATTTTTGTAATTGAACCACTTCTGTCGCCCAATCATTATGCCGCAACAAGTACTAGTTTCTCTTCCCAATCGGTAGTTTCCGTTGTATTGCAGGCAAGAACTTGGGCATCAGGGATTCGATATTTCAGCTTATTTACCAACAGCTGTCACTGATTCATTATTTTTAAGTTCTATTTGAATGCTTTTCACTGAATTTTCTCTTAGGTTGCGAGTCAGTGACACATTTTTTTTATGTAAATCCATAATTAATATGCTTGCAATTTACATAGAAAATGTCACATTCGGTATTAAAACTTTAAGTAATTGATGGTGGAAGCCATTACTTTGTGATATGCTATCATTATGATTGTAGAAAAACGAATTACTTTGTTTTGAAAATGACATAGTGTTGTCGAACCTAGTCACGGTTTTTTATGTTTATTTACTTAATAAATAAATAAATTAGTGATATAAATAAAGTAATTCATTTTTCTACAATTAAAACTGTAAGTGTCAACAGTTTCCGCACTATTATGTTGGAATTAAAATATTTCGGCAATTTTCTGAAAAACTACTTGTTACAATAAATAAATATAAAGCCATTGACATCGAAGTCAGAATAAGCTTTGAAACGTTTGGTATTCCTGCAATATACGTCGTTTTATTTCTATTGTGGTGTTATGCCAAAAAAAAACATAAAAGTAATCAAGAATATGCCACAAACAACGTTTAGAAGACAATTACTTGTTACAAGGCATAGAAAAATATATGGATTTTGGAGAAACCGACCAAAATATTAGATATATTGACTGATTTCCATACAAGTAAGTGCTCAATTCCAAATTTCATCCCTTTACTCTATTAAATAAAAAAAGAATTATTCAAATCGGTTCAGACCTGGAGAAGAAATCGAAATCAGATAACATTCATGCAAAAAATATTACGCTGAATTCACATCCTCTTCTGATTTTGGAAGTCGGTTAAGAAAGGAGGGTATTACTCAAGTTTTACAGGAAAATGTTTAAGGTGCCGAGCAAATAGATAAAAAATTCGATGAAAAATAAAGAATTCTCTTTTAATATATCAAATGACAAAGCCCGGGTGGAGGCATATATTCCTTTGTTTGCCTTGTTGGATGTATTTACCAATGTCTCTCTCCAGGCCAACCAGTTGTTGGCAGTAACTATTTTAATATAGATTTAATTTCCTGGAACTATATAATCACTCAAATGGTTCTTACTCGTTATAATATTTTTCTCGCAACCCTTCTTTTAATATCACAGAAATGCTAATAAAAGTAAAGATGCTTTCCTTCTTTGTCTTTGTTTTGCAAAAGCCTTTGTTGAAGTTATACAATGTCCATTCCCTCTTTCATCATTTTCAGGACTGCTTTTCCAATCATTTTTAATAAATTAATTTTTTTGGGATATTATGACATTACCAGCTAATCTTTTTAATGGGCTTCCTTAGTAACATTGTTATATTTTAAGATAAAATACAAGATAATTATCTAATGCTAGATAATATTAGCAGACCCAAAACATATTTGAGAATTAAAATCAGGTCGCGAATTTGATAACGATAAAATTCCTTTAATAGAAAAAAATATTACTCACTAAGTTAGATTAAAGAGTAAGTAAAATGTAATTAACTTGAACGCACTTCAATACTATCTTATCGGGCTTTGATCTATTGAAAAGTAGTCAATAGTATTCCAAATTCTGCGTGCACCGGCCATAAAAAATGAGAGTAATAATTCAAGTCATATTTTTAATAAATTTCTTGTGTCACATTACTAACAGCCAAGATACTTATAATTGTGTATACGCAGTAAGTACATACTTTTATCAAATAAAGTGCCAATAGTAAAAATTCATCCATCATCTAAAAATTTAATGATAAGGACCAGTTTACCATTAGTCTTATATAACCACTCATAATCATTTGGTCCAATTTGGTATAAAGACAATGACTGACGCAACTTGGGCATACATTTAAGACATTATTTGGCTTCCGGCTAAGATGGCGAGGCAGTCGCATGACTGGGTGTGTTAGGTTAGGAAAAGAATCGCCATGAAACTGTTACAAAATCGTCTGCATCGTTTTTGTGTGAGTTTAGCACTGGTCACAGTATCACCATTGTATAGTCACAGAAAATCTAAATTAGAACGCTTTATTGACAAGTTTTTGCCTGAGCACCGTATTCCATATCCTTGCTTGTCTTAATATCTTAATTATGAGTTTTGTCACTCATTTTGATATACAACCAAAAATTAAAAAAAAAATGGTTAGGTAGCAGTTTCTCTTCTGTCTCTCAACCGATTTTTTTATTTTTGTTTTGTTTAGTAGCAACTGACGAACTTCAGTGTAGAATGCTAAAATTTATTTATAATATTGGTTCATTCATAAAATAAAATATAATAAAAAAAACATTCTTTACGTCTATACTGTCAATGCCAACCAGATAACAGTAACAGATTGCTTGGAGAAAAAATCGTATGATGGATTGACTGGAATTTGAAAGAAGAATTAAATTAAACTAACAAGTAACAAAGTAACAAATTTTGACCCATTCCTAAAGTTATTCTATATCGTCATGCTATTGAAATAGAACCCTAGAAAATTTATATTATATAATAATCGCCACTCATTGGGCTCTCGCAAGTTTGCAACTTTCATTGCTTTGTAAATATGGTTTGTCAACTAAAACAAGAATTATGTTGCAATTGATGTATTTATTTCTGATAATATTTTATTAATTTTAATGTTATACTTTCAATTTAAAGATTCTTTTAATTTTTACCATATAAATTTCGTATAATTTGAAAAAGATGACAAAAATGTAAAATAATGCACTGATTGTAATATTCAACACAAATAGTTAGATCTGGCAGCCCTGAACTCATGACCATCTTTGATGTGGCGCCTTGATTTGAATATTGACATTTCAGAATATTGTTTGGTGTGAGATTATTATAGCACGATCGTAAAGATAAGTTGTAAATTCAATGTGTACAGTTCAAGATTTCAGCTTCATTCTCTGCGAAAAGTTTTTAACAAATGTGAGTATTACTTATTTATCATTAATTAACAGCAGGTGCTTATATTTCTTTATATTTTCTATACAATCCAGACATAGTCATTGCTTACTACGTGTGTCATTTAAGTTAATTAAATTATATTGAATATTAAGACTTTGGTTGAAGGTTTCTTAATGTGTACTTATGTTTTGTAGTTACTTGGCATGTAATAGTAGGTATAACACCTTCATACTAACTTTTCAGTTCCTTGATTTCATTTTCTGCTTACGAGCGGAAATCGTCAACTGTGAAATGCCAGAATGAAGGTTTTTATTTCCTTTTATTTCTTACTTTAAGACTAATGAAATTTTTCAATCTCAAATCAAAAAAGTTTGACAAATGTAGATTTTAACTAATGTTTTAAATATTACATTTAATATTAATTTATTATTTAATAAAATGTTAATATTTTTAAAGAGATTTATTTTTTTTATGTTAAAAATTATAACTACATATTTGAATATATTTAAAGACCGAATCTTTCAATTATTTTTAGGTAGGGAATGAGTTACTGTTTTGTGTTTATGCATTTTATCTAATAAACAATTTAGTTATTATTGCATGATTCCATTCCTACCATATCCTGATTTTGTTACAAGACTTTTACCTAAAATAAACATGGCATTGACATTTTTACGATCTGTATTTAAAATATAAAGAAATTCAATACATTTACTGATCTGTTATGAATATTTAGTTATATACGTCTATTCTACAAAGAAATCTATTTTTATTGAACATATTTTTCCTTCGAAAACGGTCAAACTATTGCGTAATTATGTATGGAAGAAGCGTTACCTGCTGTTAAATCATGTGAAGACCACCTTTGGTAGTTCAGCATCAAGCGTTCTTTATTGTTCATTAGTAGAATAGTGAATGTAGTAAATCAGTATTGATTTTTCGGACAAGTAGCAGTAACTTTCGTTTTAATTATTAATTTTTGTTGTGAATTTAATTATTTTCTTACTGCATTATTTTGACAATCTTCCGAATGTGTGGTGTAACAAATAGACAATCAGTGGAAACCTGAAAATATATATTAAAAATTGTAGTTTTTATAAGGTTGTTGGACATATTTTTTTTGTGAACTCGATTGAAACTGCAAATGGCGAGAACATTTAGTTTACAAAGTGCAATCCCATCAAAAACTGGGGGTCACGGATTTTTCAAAATTATTTGGAATACCTATATTTGATTAAATTCTCAAATATTTTTTTTATTATAATAGATTTGTCAATATTTCATGAACGATTTGGGGCTGGGGGTGTATTTCATGACGTATTCTTCTCCGGTTTCTCCTCCACTTTATTTCTGATAGACATATACTTTTGATAAACGAACCTCAATAATGTTCACAATTTGATGAAATAGTGATAATTAGTTGTGGGGAATGAGCGCATGATCAATTTGATTTGATCCTCCCAACGATTCTTTATCAAGGCTCGAAATAACGATACAAGAAACCGTACGTTATTTGGTGGGAACATCCTGATGCACCGTTTACTGAACTGTCACATTTTGTTTGGAACAGGTTATCTTCAATGCGCATGACGGTGATCGTCACATGTACTTTTTTGCATCGGTTAGGAACAAACCTTATATTAACCACGAAACGATCCTTCTTTATTCTCAATCAAACCTCAAAGAAGTTTCCAAAGTGATATCGATGCTCAAGAAGTGATTATTTATATTAGATTTAGTAATAACACCGCTGGTCCTAGGCTGTTTTCAACCATAGTTTTATCAGTTTTATTGATTTCTATTTTTTGGAAACGATTTAATAAATCAGAACCATTCGTACGCTGAACATACTTGTTGCTGGCCAAGAACATTGCAAGATCAACGTCATTTCGTTTCCCAGGAGGGGGGCAACGTTGGAAGAAGAAGACATTGCTTACAAAATTTTCTCGTAATGGCGGATTCGACATTAGAGCATCAAAATTTAAACATTAGAGTTTGAAACAAATTGTGGCGAACTAACTATAAGGATTACTTTTATGTTTTTTTGGGCAATAACACCACAATCGAAATAAAACGACGTATATTGAAGGAAAACCAAAAGTTGAAAGTCTATTCTGACTTCGTTGTCAATGGCTTTATATTTATTGATATAAAGTGCAAAATGAAAATTTGATTTATGACATTTAAATTGACATTAGAAAATTTACGCAAAGCCCTATACTTCTAAATGTTGACATTGGACGTTTTTGAAATTTTTGTTTTTTTCACATTTTCTGTGGTTTTTTGTTATATTTGATAGTTCTGGCTCACGACTTTTTACATTTTAAATTTTTTACATTTTAGATACATGTTTTTCGCTTTTGATATAATAATTTTAATATTTGCTGATGTTTGGTTAATACTTTTAAAATTTCGAGGATAATACTATTTTTGTCATTTTTGTAATTTATTTTCACTTTATTAATCGGACTTTCATTCCTGCATCATTATATGTTTCCCGAAAATTACTGATACCTGTTTCACATTTAATAGTAGAATTCTCCGAAAATGTCATATCAAATCTCTATTAATTTTAATACTCATAATTCTCATACCTGTATTATTTCGGTCCACAGAAGTACTGAACAATCTCAAAAAAACTTGCCACCTATCGGATAAGTGAATTTTCGCAAACTGATAAAACCCACATCTATTTACTAGTGGTCCCCAATGGTCAAAATTCAACCCTATTTCATCAAATTGTAAACATTATTGAGGATCGTTTGTCAAAAGTATATGTCTATCAGAAATAAAGTGGAGGAGAAACCGGAGAAGGCGTCATAACCCCAAATCTATTAAACTAAAATAAATATGTGAGATTTTAATCAAATATAGGTATTTCAAATAATTTTGAGAAATGCGTGACCCCCCACCCCCGTTTTGGTGGCATTGCACTTTGTAACCTAAAAGTTTTAGTCATTTGCAGTTTCAATCGAGTTCTAAAATAAAAAAATATATACGTTAACAATCTTATAAAAACTACAACCTTTAATATATTTTCTGTTGTCTACCGACTGTCAATTTGTTACACTACACCTTCGAAAGATTATCAAATAAAGCATTAATAAAATAATTAAATTCACAACAAAAACGTCCAGAATAATTAAATCGAAAGTTACTGCTACTTGTCCGAAAAATCAATACTTGATCTACTACATTAACTATTTTACAACTGAGCAATTAACAATGATTGATGCTGAACTATCAAAGATGGTCTTCACATGATTTAACAGCAGGTAACGATTTTTCCAAACATAATTACTCAATAGTTTGACTTTCTTTATATTTTAAATACACATCGTTAAAATGTCAATGCCATGTTTATTAGGTAAAAGTCAGTTACCTTGTTATCATAAAGTATTACACCTTCTTTGTGCTTGTTATAAATTCAGGATTTGGCAGGAATGGAACCATGTAATAATTACTGAATTGTTGGATATAATGTATGAACACAAAACAGTAATTAACTGATTACCTGCCTAAAAATAATGTGACTGACAAATTTCATTCTGGCATTTCACAGTTATCGATTTCAGCTCGTAAGCAGAAAATAAAATCAACCAACGCAAAAGTTAGTATAAAGGTGTTATACCTACTATTACATTCCAAATAACTACAAAATATAATTACATGTTACATATTAACAAACCTCTATAGAAAATATAAAGAAATATAAGCAACTGCTGTTAATTAATGATAAATAAGTTATACTCACATTTGTTAAAAACCTTTCGCAGTGAATGAAACTGAAATCTTGAATTTTACACATTGAATTTACACCTTTCCTTTACCATCGTACTATAATAATCTCACACCAAACAATATTCTGAAAAAAATTCAAATCGAATCATCAAAGATAGCTGTGAGTTCAGGGCTTCCAGATCCAACTATTTGTCTTGAATATGACAATCAGTACATTAATTTACATTTTTTGTATTCTTATTCAAATTTTATGAAATTTATACGGTAAAAATTAAAAGAATCAATAAATTGGAAGTATAACATTAAAATTAATAAAATATCATCGGAAATAAATTCATGAATTGAAACATAATTCTTATTTTAGTTGACAAATCATATTTACGAAGCACTGAAAGTTGCAAACTTGAGAGAGTCCAATGAATGGACATTATTGTGTAACATAAATTTTCCTGGGTTCTATTTCAATAGCATGACGATGTAGAATAACTTTAGGAACGGGTCAAAATTTGTTACTTTGTTACTTGTTAGTTTAATTTAATTCTTCTTTCAAATTCCAGTCAATCCATCATACGATTTTTTCTCCAAGCAATCTGGCTACTTTTTAGTATAATTTAATTCGTCTTTAACATCAATCAATCCATCATACGATATTTTTTTCAAGCAATCTGTCGACACTGTCAGTGTTATCTGTTTGGCATTGACAGTATGGACATAAAAAATGTTTTTTTATTATATTTTATCTAATGAATGAACTCATATTGTAAATAAATTTTAGGATTTTGTCCCGAAGTTCGTCAATTGCTATTAAACAAAACAAAAATAAAGTAAATCGGTTGAGAGACAGAGGAGAAATGGTAGCTAACCATTTTGTTTTTGCCTATTTATATATAGATTTTACAAGAGAACATTAATCACGATTACTTTCGATTTCTAAGAAATTAAATTCTCTCCAGAATAATAGTGTCCCCCATTTCTCCTATTTCAAACTTTCGCAAAATGTCAAGCACGTATTACTTTACTCAAAAACAGGAACCAATCACTTTATTATCATTAGTTATATTACTTTAGATTCCTCAAAAATAGTACATTTTTGAAAAAAAATTCCCCTCCTGTAACCTTATGGAATTATGGAATTTTCGCAAAATGATTAAACTAGTTAGTAATCGAAGAATTTTTCAAAATAAAACATAGCCTATGTTATTAGCGGAAAGTGTGGCTGCTTACTACTTATGAAATATTTTTTATGGGTATACTATTTGCAGAGATTCCGCACTACAAACAAAAAGATATAGATAATAGAGATTTGTTTATGTTGCAGTCATGCCCCAACTTTAGTACTAACAGAACTAATGTACATATAGTTCCCCACTCTCATAACGATGTAGGATGGCTGAAAACAGTAGATCAATACTACTATGGAGGTAAGTTTTTGTACTCAATGTACTCACTATTTAAAATATTTTAATTTAATTCTTGACAGTCTCAACTGAGATTAGTGTCCGCGGTATCATCAGCTCGGTCTTTGAAGCTTTGAAAAGAAAAAAATCCCGCAGGTAAAACTCACCATTGACCGAAAAAAACTTGTATGTTTTAGGTTCACACAAGTTGAAACTGTGGAATGGTGGCAAGTTTCTAGATAGAAATTCAAACACAAGCTTGTTGATCAATTCACTTTGGGACTAAGGCATTGTTTTCTAGAGACTTAATGGAGGATTTCGAGTGGTTTCGGGCAAGATAAACTAATTAACAGAGCTATCAACGATGGATAAGATCTAATTGAAAGTCTACCTGAATTTATACCGTGATTAATTTTACTGGGGTTGGTACAGTATCGTTAAAGTTGAATCCTCTACTAAATGACGTGCATACTTGATTTATTGTCATTTTGTGATAGAAATTATATCCACAGCAAACGGAGAAAAAGCTAAACAACGGGTCATGATAAATGACGAAGCTTGCCCTAATTATCAATCTATAATTGATCAATTGTAAATCCGGAGTTCACTTTGGGACATTTAGAAATTTTAATACTCGTATTAAGGTACGTCATTTAGTAGAGGATAATCACAACTTTAACAAATACTTTTTACATTTAATAGTAATTAATTTAAATTTATTGTTTTTCTAATGATTAGAGACTTAATGGAGTTAACTATATAATTCCATCAGCTCAACAATGAGTATAACTCAAGCTCGAATCCCACTAAGTCTTTGAAGTAAGTGTAGTGTCAACTGACTAAGTTATGAAAACTTATATAATATCTTTTAAGAGTTCGTCAAAAGTACCTTACATTTACAATTATGGTAAACAGAATAACTGCAATTCTAACTTTAAACTTTTTATTTCTAGTTGTCCTAACAGGTTCTTTTACCTCTAGTTTCTTGATGAATGTCATTGCATTGTTCATGTCTACAAAATTATTACTACCTTGCAATGAGTTGACATGTCAGTGGTTTTTTTTACTACTTTAAATATCATTTCATAGTCTTTGAATGGAACTTTAATATCCCGACCACTTAAATCACGTACACAGAGTCACAATCAGCAGATTATATTCTATAAAGTCCTTATCTTTCCAGTTTATCTGTTTACACTTTATTACTAATTAAATGAATTTTTAAGTTATTCTTATTAGTTTTACAGTCTTATAACCTAAATTTCAATTTATTAGGAAATATAGAGCGTTGGCCGAACTTTACAGGAAAATTAAGGAGAAACCATTAATGTTAATTTTGGTGGGCAAATTATAGAATTAAATAAAAATTTCAAAATAAAAAATTTTCAAACGCATCATGTAATATATCAAATGAAAGGTCTCATTCTGAGGAACACAAATATATTTTTTTCATATTTAAAAAAAATTATTTAAAACGAAAATATACCAAAATTTACCCATTCCCCCCCCCCCTTATCTTGGAAACTATAAAACATAAAGTTTTGAACAAAAATAGATTTATAGGTTCTGACCTGAAGTTTACTGGAAAAATAAGGAGAAACCTCTACTTTTAATTTTGGGGGGCCAATTACAGAATTATATGGAAAATAAAAAATTATAATTGTTTCTAACAGGTCATGTAATATATCAAATCCTTATTATGACGAATAGGTACAAATGTATTTTTTAATTTTTTTAAATGAATATTTTAAAATATATTAAAAAATATTTTAAAAAAATTACCCATTCTCCCCGTTATTCCCCAAACTCTAAGACCTCTATTTTTTTTGTTTATAGGAAAAATATGAAAAAAATACCTAATTCTATTATTTGGCCTCCAAATAATACAGCCTTATTATTATTTGGCCTCCAAATAATAGAATTAAACGGAAAATAAATTACTAGAAAACCCCCATAGTAATTTTAGGGACAAATTATACAATTAAATGGAAAATAAAGATTCAATTTTCAAACGCATCATGTAACATATCAGATAAAAGGCTCATTATGTGAATTACAAATATATCATATTTTTAAATCGTTTGTATAAAAGATATAAAAAATATTAAACATCGACTTAATTCCCACTTTAGATACTACACTATTTAAAATTTGAAAAATATATTTTATTTATATTTTTAAATAATTTGAATAACAGATTTAATAATTTATAATTTAAACTTTGACCTATTTTGCCGTTTTTCTTCCAATCTGCAGAGCCTCAAAACTGAGACAGTAGATTATATAAAAGGCATTTCTGAAAGTTTATTAGTAAAATAAAACTCTAATGTTACATTTTGGGGGGCAAATTAGAAAATTAAATATTGTATTGTGATAAAAATCAAGCGAACCCTAAAGCAGATAAAATAAAAAGTCTATGTGAGAAAATCAAAGTGTATATTTTTTATAAATTTAAAACGCTTCCTTTAAAAGATATAAGGGTAAGTATAAGAAAATGCACTCATTCCCTGCTTGTCTGAAACTGGAATATTCGAATCTTGAAGGAGGTACGGAACCCTAAGTATGCGAGTCCAACTCGCACTTGACCAAATTATTATAAAGAGTGTCACCTAATTTAAAAATATGATTAACAGAATTATATTAGAATCTAATAGTAAAAAGTTTTAATTGATAAAATAGAAAACTTTGGAGTTTATACCTCTAAAGCTGTATAATGTTTAAGTAAAGGGAAGATTAAATGTAGACTTAAAGAGGATAAAAATTATATTTTAAATTAAAAAACACAGTAATGTCAACTATTTTATTCTTCACAAAAATTGAGGAAAAAGATCTAATATATTTAAATATATTGCGAAACGTTATATCTCCCTAATTCAATTCCTGTCCCGCCTGATTTTCATTGACACACCAGTAATAGACATATAGGTAATACGGGAAGTAGTCAATATGTATTTTAATCTCATTAATTTTATGATATTACCATAAATGTTAAGTTCTCGGTTAACCTATTTAAACAATAAAAAGGTACATTTTTATTATAATTTATATTTGATAAAATATTTCACTGCAACTTCAATTAAATTTAAAATATGCTTCATCTGCCTGTACCCACCTTCGCGGATGCAGTATGTTATATGGCCAACGAAGACCGAAATATGTGATGATTGTTTCTGTTCTCACTTGCCCAAAATTCACACTTGATTAAATTTACTACACCTAACAATGAAAAGACAAGACAACAAACAAACTTACTCCATTTGTCATAAACCATCACACTCACCATCCACAATGTTTCACACCCCATACAACATAAACTGGCTGTCTACAATGGTTACACCACTCAACTTATTGACAACTTATTAAATAGAAAATTAAAGAGAATTGCTATAAAAGAAGTATATTTCACTGACCCCAATCCCATACCTAAATTATTATTTAATGGAACGCCCTCACAAAAATTTTCCCAATGTATCACACATCAGGAACATATATACGGTCTTCACAACAAACAAGAATTTATCTAGACACAAAAAATAACAAAGATAAGAGTGACGAAAATTCGGGTGTCTATATATGTTCAACGGTGGGAGTTGCCCCAACTTCTATAGTGGTCACACTGGAAGATCTTTCAATTCAAGATGGCGTAAAGCTTCTGAAAATCAACAAAACAATAAATGTACATTTGCTGACCACTTATTAAATGAAAACCATATACGTCAAAATACATTCGAAATTTTACATTAAAAAAAAACAAACGAAAAAATTATATCTTCTTGAATCCCTTCTAAATGAATAATTTACCGGACTTACCCGCTCACTTCCTGGGAAATTCCCTAAAAGTAAGACGACACCTTTAACTGTTTTATTACCCTACCTGTAGTTTCTTTGCAAGAAATATAAATTTAGCATTCATTGTATTTGAAATATCTGATGAAGTCAGACTTGGCGAAACATGTCAAATTAAAAGAAATAAAAAAGTGAAAATTTAACCAAGTGTTTGTTATTTTTAAATAACTGAAATGTGTCCCAAAGAACAGTCTAAGAAGAAAAGTCCGTAAGAACTAACCTAAAATTGAAGTTTCAGGGCCACTGCTTAGTCAGGCCAAAAGTAAGGCTTTCAAGAAAATTCGAACTCGGTGCCAAAATTCAAATGAAAAAATAATTTAGTTTAAATGAAAATGCAACAATTTATTTTTTCTTGATCTGAAACAAAGAAAATGGAAAAGTAATACAAATAAATATAAACTAACATAATGCTAGCAAATTATCTGCATTGCTTTCCCTACAATAAACGACTAAACAATAAGATACCGTTTTCAAAGTCCTTTTTTCAATAATATTACTACATAAATATTAGTCTTGTATTTAATATCGCATAACAAAATTTATATATTATATCCAGCTTGGTGATGCATCACCAAGTACTCCATTTAATTGACTATCATTCAAGTATATTTGAGAATTTTGAAAAATGTCGTGTGCACTTCCGAACCATGCTAGAACAATATCTGAAAATTCCATTCGTGGGCCACCTACTATCTACAAGACAATAAAATTTATAAAATTGGCCATAATGCAATTTACAATTAATAATCAAATGTTAGAATAAAAAAATTACGAGGGTGAATCAAATGTGAACCGGACTTTTGTTTTAAAAATTTTATTGGTACGATCAATACAAATTTTAATACAGATTATTTTTCAACATAGTCTCCTCTCTTATGTATACATTTTTCCCACCGAATCGGAAGTTTTTTAATACCTTTCTCAAAGAATGAAACTGGTCGTGTCGATAACCAATTGCGCACGCAAAATTTCAGAAGGTCTAACGCCCTTCCGTGCCAAAAATTTGATAACAACACGTTGCGCAACAGACGTATGCACCTCTTGCTCTGACATGATGTTACTAACAGCGCATCGACTACGCCTCGCCAAACCGACGAACCCCCCTCTTCTTAACATCCCTACTTAACATATATCGAGACGTCACCCCACTCAAATTACCTACAGGGCGAGAAACAAAAAAGTCCGGTTCATATTTGATTCACCCTCGTATTTACTTGTTCATTCAGAGAAAAATAGCCTTTTCGATTTCTATAAATTTCAATGATCTTTAGAAACTTGTATGAACTAATCGGATATGAGTTCAATCAATTGCTCAATCAAAACTGGGTATTCCAACTACTCAATTACCAATATTTTATAATCACTAATTTTCCTTGCAAGTACAATGCTTACACGAAAAAAAATTCTGGACATTCTGTTGGTTGTGATACTGTCGTATAATCGCCCAAATTGAGATGTAACCGTAATTTTTTTGGCTATTATTAAAACACGTCCATTTAAAATAAAAACCACGATTTCTACTGTTCTTGAACTCAGTTTTTAACTATAAATAAGAAATATAAATAATGCAATCTTTGTAATTACGTGAAAACTTGCAGTTGCATAAAATCGCAAACATTAATAACTGAAAGACTAGTGGAATTGGTAATCATCTGGGTTATTGATTTTATCCAGATTCTGTTCTATTAATGACAATATTCCAAATTTAACTCTGCCCTTGTTAAATCTCCATTGTTTTTCGATTTCTGAATAAAAATCAAGAGGGTCTTGCATATCTCTAATATGGCATTTAAGATTACGTGGTATTATATCATCGTTGTGGAGATCAACATCTATATAAATATTATAGACAATATCAATATCATATAATTTATTTTAGATTTTCTTGGGAATAATACCACATCATAGTTCAAACTTGTGTATATTTTAAAACCAAACGTTTCAAAATCCTGTCGGATTTCGTTTTCAATGGATATAAATTTATAAATTTATATCCATTGAAAACGAAATCCGACAGGATTTTGAAACGTTTTATAATTTATTTATAAATTTATATCCATTGAAAACGAAATCCGACAGGATTTTGAAACGTTTGGTTTTAAAATATACACAAGTTTGAACTCTGATGTGGTATTATTCCCAAGAAAATCTAAAATAAACTAGAAGATGCCACAAATAACATTCAGAAAACAATATCATATAAGCCCAAAAACTCCATTATATTTACTACTTTTTATACTACCAATAAATTTAAGACTGTCTCAAGTCAACTAAAATGTTGACTTACAAAAAACTCTATTTTTTAATGAAAAGCAAGGTTAAGGTCTCTTTATAAGATTATCTTATTTGACTATGAAGACATTATTTTTACATGTAAGTCACATCTTAATGAACGTTTATGAATATATATATATATATATATATATATATATATCCCAACAGATGTCTTAGCAAAAATCAGATTATCAAGTTTTTCTCAAGATAGCAGTCTGTGAATGTAAACGCTTTCTTACGCTTATATGCTTAAGCCGAACTTACACTTAAGTTCGAACTATGAATACCGGCCTTACTTTACATTGGTACTTATGATGCTCCTTGCATTTTTCTCCCTCTGAAGTCTTATTGCATCTTTTTTAAATTCCATTTGTACTCTTTGAGTATCACTTTGTAGTTTTGGGAATAGAATCGATGTATTCTACTTTGTTTTCAATAGTATCTACTGATAAGCACTTGAATAAGATAAGAAAGCGGTAGTTTTGGGTATTTACTCGGTGCTATTTAATAGCAATTAATAAGCCCTAAAATATGCCCCCGAGATCATACCGATAGTACTATTCGTTGCGAAGCTATAGATATATGGCTATACCAACTTTGGTCTAAAGGTATCATAGCCATTGTTTCTGGGAATGGGTTGAGACAATAAATTTTATTCTTCACGTTTGTCCTAATTGCAGGTTATGAAATAACTATGATAGCTTAACGAGCATCTTCTAGCTAGATATAATGGCACAATTGAATTCCCCTCTCAACAACTCATCAATCCTTTGTAAGATCTTGCTTCATTGACCTAGCTTCCTCCTGCCGAATTCTGTTTATTTACCATTATTATCATCTTCGTCCTTTTTAATAAAATAAATAAAATAATATCGTATCAAACCACAAGAAATCATTCTAAAATTTTTAATTCACCCAGTCCTGACGGAATAACTATTCCATTTTTATTTTAGGAGACTTAACGAGACATTAGGTGTCTGTGGAAGACCTAAAGTTGGATGGCAAATTGATACTTTTGGACACAGCAGACAGCAGGCGCTCATTTTTAAAGAATTAGGATTTGATGGTGTATTTTTTGCAAGACTAGATTATCTGGATCGAATCCACAGAATGAAGACAAAAACAATGGATTTTATATGGAAATCTAGTTCTAATTTAAGTAAATAGCTAGTATATTTATTAATCAACTATAAAATAACACCTGTCTATCACAAAATCCGATTTCCTTTTATTTCTCTCATAAAGACCGATTTCATAGTCAAGGCATTTTATAATAAAAAGAAACTTCTGACCGTCTTAACCAATTCATATTATAGTCACAAAAAAATATTTATATATGATAGATGACACTGTGTCAAGGTTATTAACAAATTTTAAATTAGCAGTGTAATTTGATTTATTGCGGAAAAAGAAAGAGACGAAATATCTTACCAAATTTGGTTTACTTCATGATGATGACAGGTTTGCTGTTGAAATTGGGTTGAGTGGAAAATTAAAGTTGACTTACCAAAGGTTCCACAGTTGTTCCACTAACAATTAGCTTATGTCATCAGTATTAAATACAACTAACGCTTTACCTATATTTCTTTGCAGACAACTCCGAAATATTTTACAGCATACTACTGGATCACTACGGATCACCAAACGGTTTCTGTTTTGATGCATTATGCACAGATGATCCTATTGTTGATAACGCTAAAAATTTTGAATACAATGCGGATCAGAAGGTAAACTGGGATGGTAATAAAAGTCTGACTGACTATAATAACATATTTTAGGTCAAACAATTTGAAGCTATTCTCGACAGATATGCTAATTTCACCAGTACCAATAACATACTAATTCCAATGGGAGGCGATTTTCACTACCAGATAGCTGAACAGCAGTTTATTAATATAGACAAACTCATCAAGTAAGTCAATTCCTTTATGAATAATAGTTGTGGCAGTTTCTAGTTTGTATTTACGGTCTTTTGGGGCAAGACAATTACACTGGAATAGAAAGTATATGTATTTCAAGTATCAGTTGTTTTCAAGTTTAACTAAGTGTTCCCAACTATCTACATGATATTGATTCAAATATCATATATATTACTTGTTATCAAGATGGAAGAATATGTCAAACCACAAAATTGTGATAGCGACGGAGGTGGTAGTCGGTTGCCCCGTACGAGTACAAGCTATGGTCAACTGCAAGGAAGCCAATAAGACTTCAACGATAAAGATTGTCCCAACAGATAATTATAGCACAATTTGAATAGCATTAGGAACAGGTTATGCCTGTCTAATCCAATATAGCTATATAATTTCATTGGGATAATTTTTATCCGTACTACCGGTCGCACAAACATAATTCAATCTCAGATGTTTGCTGTATAAACCCAACCCATACAATTACTACTAAGAAGACCTATAAGGTAATAAGAAAGAATTCGGAAAACATGAATGTCATATTGCTCCCTTTCTATTGGTTAAGCTAATGTTTGGAACCACCGGAATTTGTATTGACTACAGAAAAGTAATTATATCAAGGGCAGTTGTCCAATTCCCGGAATAATTGACAAACATACATACAAACATTGCTTTAACTGTTATCTATTTTGGTTATATAATGCACCTGCAACATTTAAATGACTAATTAATAAATAATAAATGATTGAATATATTGACGACATTTGTGCATAGTACATTACAGTTATAGACAGCGAAAGGGTTTTCAGAATATGGAAAATACCTTTATGTACAACCTCTGTCTTAGCGCTTTCCAGAGAACATGCCAAACTTATTCTTGACAACTCTATAGTAAAGAGAGGTCTATAAACATTCCCATCGTAACTCTTATATGTCGGAAAAAAATACAGTATTATAGGGGAACAACTAGCTGTAGATCATTACCATAAATACTTTTACGATCGTGACTTCCACATATGAACTGACCAACAATGTCTAAATTTTCTTTTGGGCATGAATCCACTAGAGATAAAACTAGCCAAGAGAAATTATAAATGTACGAACGAATATTCATCCGTTGACCTACATAATTATGCAGAAGCTTTGTACAGAAGAGGTGATCGAAAATATTACGTGTAGGTCAGAAAAATGTAAGCAGAGAGGAAATGAAAATTGTATGTAGCCCATTTTGTGAATAAAAATGGAAGACTCAAACTTCGTTGGATAGAAAGAAATAGCCAACAGAATATCCACGAATGACTATATTCACTTTAGAAAGATTCCCGTTGAATATAAAATACATTTTTGACGGAATTGAGAAGGTGTTGACAAAATGTTCAACTGGAAATAAATGAAACCCATAATAATAAAGTCCAATAACAATTATAGTAAGCGAACAGCCGTAAGGGGCAAAGAGTCTGACGGTTGGTAAATTAAAACAGTACAGCCGAGGCAACCCCTTGCGACTGAACTCCTATGGACATACCTTAATAGAATTGATACTTGAACAGAAGTATTCATGGCAATATTTTTGAAACCAATGTATTTCGGATAACTTAGTAACAGTTGGGATATTATAAAGATAATAACCCCTCCCCTTCACAAAAATCAACGAAATTGGGATGGGAATTGGCTCCTGTTTATTTTGGCATACCGATAAGCGATACAAAAAGCGGGCAATTTACATCAGCCAGTGTATCATTCTATACATCTGAGAGAACACACTTGTGAGACGATATAAACAAAACTCTGGTTATACCAGAGTATTATAAAGATCAATGGTGTTTGTTGTATATCATATCCGTCAAATCTTCCATGATCCAAATTAAAGTTGTTCTTCTGGAACGACAGGCTACATTACAAGGTGAAAATACATCGGGAAGTATAATCAAAATCACTAGAATTCAAGAAATAGACGAGCGGGCAATTTTGATACAAAATAGTCCGATATATTCGTAACAAAAAATAAACTCAGATTTTAAATTTTTTGAATGTTCATTACCTTCAGTATCTTTAAATTCATTTATTCATATCTAGAGTTCTCCAACATAAAATTTATTCATTCGCAAGAATTTTTGTCCATACATTCCTTTAATATAAGTAAATCAATGTCGACTACAGCAAATATATTATTTAATACCTGACGGCGACTCTCTTTTTACTCTGATGGATGTAAAGGAAATTTTACTACTGCGGTGGCAGTTTACGAGTGACGTATAGAAGAAAATTCTGACTTTTAACGATTCTCTCTTTCACAGCTCTAAAAATCGGGACATAATGAATTAACCAAGCAAGGTCAATTGCATTTTAATTATTTTATCTCATGAGTTGTTGAAAAACGGCAATATTGATGAAAATTACTACTTATTTTAACTATTTATTATTATTTACTTACGCATCTAGAATATCATCGTTATTTGGAAATGCAATCTTGAGATACAAATGGGTTATTACATAAATAAACAAGGAAGAAACTATATAACTTACATTAGAAACTTAACAAATTAACAAACTACAACTCCATGACATATTAATAACAAAAACGGAGTCTCTATTGGGAACAGAGGGTTTTTAAAAAACCAACTCACAGTAACAATTTTAATTTTTAATCCCAGTACAGTAAAGAAAGTGATTACGAGGGCTGCCTTTTAAATTTCGGGATTAGAGAACAAAAGCAAATATTAATCATCGAAAATCGCTTTATTGTTTTTCAAAATATTTTCCATGAAGATCTATACACTTTTGCAAGCGTTTGAACCAATTGCCGAAGCACTTTTTCCACTCTGATTGAGGTATCTCCAAAACATGCATTCTGAACGCAGCAACCGCTTCTTCAGGTGTCGAAAAACGTTGACCTCTCAGTTTGTTTTTTACGTACGGGAATAAAAAGAAGTCATTTGGTGACAAGTCAGAACTATACGGCGGATGACTCATCAAATCGATTTTTTGAGTGGTCAAAAATGCAGTTGTTTGAGCCGATGTGTGAGAGCTCGCATTGTCGCGGTGAAGAGTGATCCGTCTTCGGCGGTTGGTTTTCCGCATTTCTTGGAAGACAACTGGCAAACAAATGGTTATGTACCACTCAGAATTGACTGTTCTGCGTTGTTCTAGTGGTACGGTTGCGACATGCCCAGTTTTTTCGAAAAAACAGGCGATCATTTGCTTGGAAGTGCTTCGTGCGCGAACAACTTTTGTTGGATCATCTTGAAACACCCATACAGTCGACTGCTGCTTACTTTCGGGCTTATACGCGTAAATCCACGATTCATCACCTGTCACTATGTCATAAACGTGTTTTGAAGCACCGCGATCGTATTTTTTGAGTTTTCTTTCGACCAATCGACACGAGCCTTTTTTGAACGATTGACAAATTGTGTGGGATCCAACGCGAACACATTTTTTTGACATTCAAATGTTTATGCAATATTGAATGTATGCTGGTCCCACTAATGTGTAAGGTTGACTCAAGCTCACGATAGGTCACATGACGATCTTGCAATATCAGTTCGCGCACAGAATCAATGGTTTCCGGAACAACAACTGTTTTTGGACGACCTTCACGAAATTCGTCTTGGAGTGAATTACGACCTCGAAAGAATTCACGATACCATCGATAAACAGTGATCCTTGATGGAGTTTCATCGCCAAAAATTAAATTAAGTTCATCCATGCACTCTTGCTGACTTAATCCACGTCGAAAGTTGTAAAAAATAATCGCACGAAAATGTTCACAATTTAATTCCATTTTTTGGCCGACATGAATCCTTTAAGTTACTGTAAACAACACATAGCGCTCGTATGTCAAAACGTTCTGAGTACGGATAACCTCAAAAATGTCAAACTTTACGATACAGCTGTCAGTTGTCAGATTGCAACACTAGGGTTATCCAATCCCGAAATATAAAAGGCAGTCCTCGTAAACATAAAAAATAACTCTAGAAAATCATTTTGCTGCAAAATGCGCTAATAATAGCTTCAGCAGATTTGAACACTAAACGAGCGTTGTGAATCAATACCAAACATTATATCAGACAAACTGTAGATTGCAGGCAACAATTTTTTGTATTAAAGCAACATTCAAAAGAATAATTACGTTAAATCAATTACATATAAATAACAAAAAAACATCAAACGAGAAAAAGTTTATTTTGGCGAAACGTTTAGGACTCTAAATATTTGAATATGTGAAGGCGAAAACTACTTAAAGTAACGACAATTCGAAAAATCTATAAAATTGTGAACGTGTTTCTTAACTAACTCATAAAATACAATTTGTACAACAATACTACAAAAGGAAAATTAATGCCTTAATTCTGTTAAATCAAGACGCTTCCATTTCCGTATAATGCAATCGTAGCTGGTTGTCTATAATTAAGGATGAAATTAGTAATAGTAAACTAGTTTTGCACTACTTACTTTTTCCTTTGCTTTCGCTGATGATCTTAATGGGATTACAAAAATCTTTATTGTTATACGATCTTTAGCATTTTCTTTTGCTACGCTGTATATTATCAAAAGTAAATTCTCTTACTTACGTTGAAATATACAGAAGTGAGGTGCTTTTCCCAATAAATCAGAATACATCTATGTCATTGATGAACCTTTGTGTAACAAGTTATTTTTTAAATTCCTCGAATGCATGTGGATAGACAGGATGGAGTAACAGCCGTATGTTAACCTCCATTATTGTAAGTTCTTTCCAAACTTTTGAGTTCGCGATCTAAGTTGGAGCCGATAAACTTGGCTCAACAACTCATTGCCATATCTTCCACTGAGAACTGAATTTAATGTATTAAAATCTCCTTGTTATTCTGTACCTATTTACTTTGTGGTAATCTGAGTACAAAGCTACTCAATTAAATCAGTTGTGGCTTTTTCCTGAATTTATCATTCGATGGCAAAAGCAACGGTATCTTATACCTGAACCAAGAAGAACTACCTTGAGAACTAGATGGCTGAAATTGTTGTACTTACTGGCCTTGTTGATTTTCTTTCAGCACATATTTTCTAACTTTTTCAATTTCGGCCTGGACATGTGTTCGTTTTCGGTTTCAATTTTATTTTTCATATTTTAAATACTACTCGTAACTAAACTTTCACTGTTTGAATGTCGTTTGGAACATTCTCAAATTTGATAGGAGAATGGGCGGAATATCACAATAAAATTAGCTATTAAATGCTTCCCAACATTTCGGTTTTATTGGTTTAAAGCTTCATCAGACCTTGCTTGATCAAGATTTTAATCAATAAAAGCGAAACGTCGGCAAGCATTTAATAGCCAATTTTATTGTACTATTCCGACCATCGTGGACACAGTTCTGTTTATTTCATATGCAAGACGCAAGCAAGCGTACAGGAAGGATAAAATAACAAAAGCGTGCGTATAAAGCGACGCTAGGTGGACAGTAGGGCATAGGTAGACATATATTTTAGTCAATGTATTAGCAAAATATGAATTTAAAAAAATACACGCTTTTCAAAGTATCGTTTGTTTCTTCCTAATTTAATTATCTTAAATTTTTTGTTCATAATAAATCAATTACTTCTTACATTCCAAAATAAAACATTACATTTGGTATTTTTTTGTTTTCAAATTCTGATTTTGAATATGAGGCTTTGAGTTTGACGTTAATATTAACTAAATTAAATTAACTCAAGTAGAAATTTATTATCTGCAAATCGATGTTTACACACTTTTAAATAACAAGAGTCTCTTTATATTCATGAGCAGCTTACCAATTCTAATTTTCTTTTAAGGAATTTCCGACATCACGAGAAATACAACGTATTCTATTCTTCACCAACATGTTATGTGAAAGCAATTACTGAGCAATTACCGAAACTTACTGTTAAAACAGACGATTTCTTCCCATATTCTAGCGGCATTCATGAATTCTGGACAGGATATTATACTTCGAGGCCAAACGTTAAGCGGCTTGAGAGAATATCGCACAATATTTTACAAGTAAGTAAAAAATATTATGAATATGAATAGAAGCAGTAGTTCTAAAAATTTATAACGGGATTGCCTGGGGAAGCAAAGGCCGGGAAACTGCTAAATATTTCAGAATTATATTTCGGTCTTAAATTTAAAGTGTCGACATCTAGCGGAATCTGGAAATATGAGAAACTCACATTTTACAGTAATCTCTAAAAATGTTAGATTCTTTGATCAATGATGATATTACAGGCAAGACCGAAGTCATTTTTTAAAAGCTCTAACAAATTTTTCTTATTGAAGGGTTTGTATTTTATGTCAGCATGTATTTCGAGTATATAGAAAAATGCACAAAATGTAATAGTTAATTTTATGAACAAAATTGTTAATTTCTCCCCTACCATACTAGATTATAACCGTGATTACATCAATGAAATCCGTATATATATAATGTACATATCAAATCGTAGAACGAATTATAGAATTATAGTCAGTCCTGAGTTGAACTCTATACGCTTTATGTTCTGAACGGTTCCAGTTATATTTAATTAAATTCGTACATCATTTTATAATATTCAACTATTCGCGAATTCCCGTTCAACGTTCTTAAAGGAATTTGTTCTACCTAATGTTAGATAAATCTCCAATTTCATTCAGCCTAGTTCACTAATTCAGGGATCATGAGAAATGTTTGGTGAAACACCACCAGTTCCAAAAATGAAAATTAAATAAAGAGGTGGTCAATAGATTTACTTCCAATACATTTCTCAGAAAAACGTCTTAAAAAAAATTCTATCATTTCTGTCATATTCTGGCGGAACTCCTACTTTTTAATGACACATCAAAATAAATTCACTTAAGAAAATGTTACTTTGTAAAGAATTTTTTAATGGGGGATTTGGGTGTAAGATGTCCTTTCATCTATCCAGTCCGTCCCTGGTTTCATTCCGTGAGACATCAATCGCTGGGATAGAAAAAAAAGAAGAACTAGAAGGTTTGGATGGGAAAAAATCTTGTCTCGAAAAAACTCGACAACTGTAAAATTAACCCTGGATTGTACGGAAGAATTCGATCCTGATTCTAAAAGGAGCGGCCCATCATCGCAGCAGTCAGTTAGTTATTGGAAAGAGTATCTTTCGTGTTATTATTTAGAGATTCGAATCAGAATATTTGATGTAAATAATAGTTTCTAGAAAAGTAAAATGATATTAGTTCTTTTAATTAAATTGACTTTGAACCCAGGGAGTTTATAACAATATTTTACATTTTTACTTTTCTTTTGGTTTGAATTTTTCAATCGTTTTCTCTTTTTTGTCAAGATCATTGTGGGCATTTATGACTGTCTATACTATCTACTTTTATCCTCTTTTCATTCGCATTTCCATCAGTATCTTTCCTTGTATTATCGAAACTCGCTTTATCCTCACTGGCTGAAGCTCCAGATTGGGAATTGACATAGGAACAGAAAACTTCTCCTTTGACTTAAGAAGACTCATTCCCTATTTAAGCGTCGTCGTTAAGATTTTTAACAATTTTTTAACATTATAGTCCATGGGAACATATTCGATTTTAGCCAATGTAATAATTGTTACATTTGGATGTTTCTATGAAGCATGTGCATTTTGTTCGATCTCAGTTATGTAGAGTGAAAACAAATACTTTTTAATGCATCTTCTTAACCAGACTGCAGACAGCCCACCCACAACATTCAAAAGAATGTGGATATTGTTATTCAAGACATTGTGCTAACTCTGTATAAGTGAACCAGTACAAATGTATTACTCATTTAATGGTTTGCTCTGTCCCTACATTATAACATAACATAATTCTTGATATAATAATAAATAGCTAAAATTTTAATATTTCAGGCTAACAAATTTATAAGGTCAATAGTTTCACTGAAACTCAAGAGTAACGAATTTGCTAATGATCTTGAGTCTCTTGAAGAATCCACGGCTACCCTACTACATCATGATGCAATCACTGGTACCGAAGAGAGAAGCCGTTGCAAATAATTATCAGCTAAATATTGCAAACAGCGTGAAGGAAACAGAGAAAAATATTGGTAAAATCGTGGGGTAAGTTGATCACAGCAAGTTTTAAATTACTGTGTTTCACCGCAAAAAAAATTACCAAACATGGCATACAGTTAGTTCATAATATTGGCAGATTTTTCTATTTTGAAAATATGTACTGGGTAGATCCTTTCTTTAATATTCTTTTATATATTTTCTAGAGAAATTTTCTTAAATACTACCGTGATATGCACCTACTTACAATATTATAGTGTGAAATATAATTTACCAAAATATTGGTGACATAATTAGAATATAAACAGATTTGTGAAAAATTTTAATCAAAATTTACTAATAATACATTTATATAAAGGTTAATTATTATTTGCTGGACATTAAAAAATGACAAAAATTTCTACAATATTTCAATCTTGCGTTAGTTTAGAGACACAAAAATGTAGAAAAAAATATTTTTTTTTGCAATATTTAAAATGTAATGCTAAGACGTCGATTTAACAAATTATCATATTTTTTTGTATTTGACATTTTCTCTACTTTCTTTTCAAAGTTTTGACTTTTGAAACGCAGGACTTTCTTCTAAATCTACAACAAGAATAAAAATGCTATTAATTTCATGTAATTTTTTACGTATATCTACATTGTAGGTAAGTCTACATTAGTAGTTAGTGTAATTAAAGTTTAGATTTTTGTATATGTGCCACATCTTCCCGATATTTTTGATCAACTGTCGATTTATTATTTTGAAATAATTTCCATCATTTGTTTTAAGTGCAACGTTAATATTATGTTTTTCTTAAAGTTGCAGATTTTTCAAAGTTGACCTATATAGGTAAATTTTATATTTTTCCCATGGTTATAGAAAAATCAGTTAGATGAATAACATCAAGGACTCTAAAACATTGTGTCTATGCCTTTGGCTTTTTTTAGTATTAAAAAACAGGTTTGATAATTTAACGTGTGATTTAAAATTACTTCTAATATGCAAAGTGACGAAAATTTTACTGCTGTTACAAACATTTGACAGAGGTAAACAGAATAATTTGTGAAATAATAAACTTCTGTTTCGGTAAACAACAATTTATTAATTTATTTACCACTTTGTCAAATCTTTTGAACTAGTAAAATTTGCTTTACTTATATATTTTCGAACACTATGAGGGGAAAAATTTTATTTTTATTTTATCTAGACAAAATATTAGATTTAGTTTTAATTCACAATATTAATTATCGTACCTATTAAAGAATAAATTGCAGGCATTGTATATACTGGTAATTGTTGTATATGAAAAATCCTGAAACAGGTCAATTTTTATAAGGAGTAGCGTGTCAGACCGCGTGTAAAATGTTTTCAATTCTGTATTCAGCAATAAAAACTTTTTGATTTTTTGGCTTTGGTAATCAGAAGAATCAATTTTCATTTATTTAGGTTGTAATTAAAATAATTAAGGATGGGTTTGCAAGAAATAAAGATTCAAGTATATAACAATATTTAAGTCAGTTATAGTCTAAGTCACATGCTCAAACTGGCTCAAAAGAAAAACCGTTTAGAAACTGTGTGCAACTATTTTCTGACATATATTCTTTCTTATCGAATTTAAAGTACAATTCTGTTGATTATTTCAGCGTATTCTTCTCTCTACCTCTCTCTCTCTCTAATTTGCATTTTTTATATTATCCACATATTTTTTATTATTTGGCCCACTTCCTATAAGTGTAACTCTAATTAACACTTTATTGCCAACCACCCTATATATGTTTTTGTGTATTGGTGACCCAATATAAATTATTTGTCTGTCATTTTCTGAATCAACCTATACAACTATAATTCAACTCTACACTTTGTTGCAACCACCCTGTATAAGTATTAATCCTCTCCACCCTATTGACTGTTTCTATTATTCTATTGTTTAAATCATTCTATATACCTAAAATTTTACTTCGCCTAATATGCCCAGTATAAGCAACTACTTATGTTCCACATTTTTTAACCATCCTGTATAACTATAATTCCACTACCTATCCTGTATATGTAATGGCTAACATTTTTTGAACCCTGCGCCCTATAACTCAACTATCCTTACTGCATATGCTTATTTAACCATTTTTTAAGTTTTTATCTACTCTGTATAACTATAGTTTTATTTCAATCTTATTTCAACCACTTTGTGTACGCAACTACATATGTGTCACTCAATACAACATTTTTTGAACTGCCCTGTATAACTTTAATTCTAGTTCACCTTATATTCCAACCATCTTATATATCACATTTATTTGTAACATTTTTTGAACCCACCTGTCTAAATGTAATGTTACTTCACCCAATATTACAACTGCGCACATTGCTTGCTGCTTGAATTTCGATGCACGCACACACCTACCACCCTATACCAGATAGAAAACATCGCTCACCTAAAAAAATTTCTTTTCGATACTCTAATAGAATATTTTGTGTATTTTCACTTGACTGCAATGACAACCATTACAAACACCCTTTACGATATATTTTAATGACATCTGGACATTTAAGCTAGATATTTATGATGACTAACATTTAATGTTTACCGTGTTTTCGGATTTATACACTAATAGAATACAATTTAAAAATCAAATTTGTTGAGTTTTATTAATTGAAACATCGCCTGTGGTCTTCGACCAACTGTGTCAGTGAGCAATGAAATTCAACCTTTATTTGTATTGAAATTCATAACACCACTGTACGATATACTTTAACTACTTTATGAAGTAGAAATCACATATGTAGAAATTACAAAATAATTCTTATTTAATTTATTACTAATACTTATTCAATTTCCATTTGTACATTTAATAAATAGTACATAGGTGACCCAACTTTACTTGTAAATTCAAGGACTCATCAAACATTTTGGTACGTATATCCATATAAGCGGACATTTGCTGTATAAACTATTTTTTCTCAAGATCAAATGTTTCACTTTAATTTCAATTCTCTAACATTTATGAGTAGCTTAAACCCATTATAATAATTACTTTATATTATATTTCCACCACCGTTTATATATAACTACTAATGGACTACCCAATATAACCCTATGCAACTATAGTAATTCTACTCTGGACGATATTTTAACCATCCTGTATATACAACTGCTCATAGACCACGCATCATATTTTTAACCCGGTAAAACTATAATTTCACTCCAACCATTCTATACATGCAACTGCCTATGAGCCACCATATTTACTCTTTTTGTTTGTAAATTTTTTAAACTATCTTCTATAACTATATTTCAGTCATCATATATATGCAACTCATATACCATTTCCTTTTCTAACTTTTTTGTAATTACCCTGTATAACTATAATTCCTCTCACACTATATTGCATTTATCCTAT